>CM031243.1:42184160-42299160 GCA_018340775.1 Taxus wallichiana var. yunnanensis | reverse complement strand
TATGCATTAATCACAAGGTAAGGTTCACCCACATAAGCACACAAGCACCTCTTATTATTGTTAGTACTGAAGAGAAAACAATGTTACCTCTTATCAATAGTAATAGTCAAGAGAAGATAATGCTAACACATAAACCCAAGGGCTTTCACCCCAAACTCTATTCCAAATTGATAAAACATTTTATATTGTTAAATAACTTAATAAGATACTCATATGAAGAAGAAAAACTAAATGAAATATGTTGTTTAAAAGAAACCAAAAACATGTGCCTCCTGCTCTTCTTACATTATTATTAGCCATAAATTTGCATAAACACAAACAGCATGAACAAATTTAAAGGATTTAAAAGGTTTCTCTTTGTTGGGGCTTAACCAGCTAAATGTTCAAGAGCAACATCAAAATGACAAAAAAAAACTCACAAATCACAACTAACACGTAAGGTCAAAATTGTCATGGCAAGAAGGCCTAGCTACAAAAGCATATTTAAATCTTCTAATATTTCTTTTTGGAGTCGGAATCCATCCCTTTTGTTAAGGACCTAATGACTTTGTATGACAGCCAAACACTACAGCTAAATATAGTCAAACTTGAGTGCGTAACTGCATCCGGATGTAACAGTTACAAAAAAATGAAAAGGAAGGTATTACCCATTAATCTTGACAATTGCAAAAACAAAATCAAAACCCAAAAAAATGTAAGAAAAGTAGAGAACAAAAGAGAGAAACTGTCCTACACAGACAGTGATACACCTATCAAGTTGCAAAGAGAGTGATTGTCAAGATAAACAACCACAGGAGCGAAGGGCCTTAAACAAATGTAGTTTATGGACAAGAGACTGTCTCCCTCTTCACCACAACCAGTACCCCTACCTCAAACCCCTTAAGCAGTGGCATTTGGCCATGACATTCTGAGAGCCCTAACGATGGAATCTAAGAAACCATCTTGTTTTATGGCGTTGAGAGGAGCTACCAATGGTATATTGCTTAGCAAGTTAGCACATATATGTTAAATTACTTCTCTTGTATGTTATAGATGGGTGAGTTTGCTTAGACATTTATCAGCATTCTATGCTTTGGTGTCAGTTACTTTCTAGGTAGAAAATTTCTTGTGGAAACTAAGTTGTTTTTTGAACTTGGGTTTTAAGAACGATTTAGCATTCACCTATATTTCTGTCTTTTTCTCTTCTTTTATCACAACAGGCAATGGTTTTACTCCATACAAGGTGGTTGTGTTTAGAGACCACTTGCCTTTTCTCGTTGACCAACTAGGGTAAAGCACATGTGCATGTGTGCAAGAAGAAACAATGATAGAGTTGATGCATGTTCTACAGATCTCTGTTGTGATAAGTAGTGTCTCAGCAGGCAAGGTTTCACCATTGGAAAGTTTTTCAGCCATGGTGGCTCCATCATCCTTCACAATCTAATGTTAACGGTGCTGCAAACACTACACTTGGTCAAGTCATGCCTTTTGCAAAGTTTGTTCATCTTAAAGCACAAAAGCAGCTTTGTCAAGCCCTAGGATTTGGTTTTCCAGTTTCTTATTTATGCCTACGCTAGTATCGCTCTGTATTTGTTGTCAAAGGTCTTGATATTTTCACTTGTCTGCTGAATATAACCCCTGGTTGTAAGGGTTCTCCTACCTCACACACTAGTGCTCTATTCTTGGGGATTGTGAAGGGTTTCAAATGTTTTAAAATCGGAACCGGACTGAACCGTCGAGGGTTGGACCGACCGAACCGAACCGGACCGTTCAAACTCTATGAACCGGAAACACATAAAAATTACATTTTTAAAGAAAGAAATATATTTGAAAAATTAGAAACCATGATGCCAACAATTACACACAAAATACGCAAAGTTTGCTCATGTATATAGTGATAGTTGGAATACTCGCACTCGGCAAATACTCGGCAGACCCCAAAAAAAAACTCGCAATATTCGCCAATACTGAATACTCAAGCAGCCAAAACCATGTATTTGCAGCATTTTCTTTCATTGCTATTAATGCTTTCTTTTTGTTGGGACCTTTACGATAGTCTTCAGTCTTGTGTCTGAGGATGCGCAAATTGGAGTTTAAACACAAAAAAGACTCTTAAAATAGCAAAAAAAAAACCTATGCATCTGTTGATAACTTGATATGTGAAGTCAACATTTGAATAAGCGGTCCGGGACGATGTCCGAGCACATTACTCGCCGAGTTTTGGAAAGCTATCCAGTAATTTTAATTACTAATCTGTCTACAGTACAAGCAATCAAAGCTCATGATTCTTTCAGAAGATTGCAAGAAGTTGCTTGGTCCAAAAAGGTGCAAAAATAGATTTTATGAAAATAAGAAAAATATTGCCATCAATGTGTAGAGCTCGAGAAAATATGCACTTTTAGAGAAAACGACACCTGAAACGGAGCCACAAAATGAAAGTTATGGCACATGCAAGTTTTTGTTGCTACATCTTCCCGGACCCTTTCCAAAAATGGCAAATTTTATTCTATGCTTGTGTTTTTTTCACCAAAAATCCAAAAAAGGAAAGAAATGCTGACTCGGCCGGGTTCAGATAAAACCGACCGGACCGGTCCGAGTTGCAGGCCGGTTCGTGATTTCAAATGTCAAACCGAAACCGGTTTTACCGGTTTTAAAACACTTTCAATCACTTCACTGTGGCGTGCGACTGATTTCACATTTTTCGTAAATGATTACAAATTTTGTCTAGTGTTTTTGCTCCCACGTCAAGGTTTTTATCTTTCAAGAACTTCCTTTCAGTTCATGTGGAATGTTAGTGCCAGGTTAGCCTGGGGCCCACCAGTTGCAGCCAAGTTTTTATTGTACTGAAGCTCTGCATATCTTGCTAATTAATTAAAGCTCCATATTAAAATAAGACAGAAGAAACATCTCGCCAAAACAACCAAATTTGACAAGTCTATATTCCCAAAGCATCCAAATGCATCACTAAGATTGCAGAAAGAGTGATACTAGTTCCACTGTTCACCCTTTGCATAATTGTGATTCTATATTAATACCCCTTTGAATCATACTAGTGGGGTCATAAACTCTGCCATGACATTAAACAAATTTGATGGTGAATTGTATTTCAAACTAGGGTTTTTGAAGATCTCTGATTCACCGTGCTTCAACCAAAAGTAGGAAAACATAAATTGAAAAAAATTGGGTCGCCATAATAGTCCACCACTATCAATTTGGCAATATGGTTGAATAAACTATTTTCTATTTGGTGGGTAAAATTGTAAACTCCCTCAATTGGGGGTCATCACCGAATGCCCAGGGATGATCATTACCCAAGGAGGATGCACAACCCCTGAGGAGGAGTACTATCAGTTCTAGAAACCCCTGTCTTGGAAGCTGCTTTTGGGGGTTTCTATCCTACCAAATTTGTGTGGGACTAGCACCAACCTTGCAAATTGGCTTCCCTCTAGAAAACAACATCAACACAATGTGAGGAGCTAACCCAGTGAGACTTGGGCTTAGGTAGTCATCATGGCAATCACTCCACCTTCCTACTAAACCATGACCTAAGAGACTCAAATATTAGGGTAAACATTAGGGCAGAGCTCATACAGAATATAGCAATAGGCATGGGCCTGTAATATGGTTACAACCAATCCCTCCCTCCAGGTTCCCCCATGGCAACACATATGTGTTAACTTACGTCCATGCATGGTCATACGTTCAACCCCTACCTGCAAGTGTCCCTGTGGCTACTACAAAGTGCCCAAGAGAACCGATGTGAATGGAATCCAAGCTAATGGTGTGAAACTCATCATTCTACACCACTTGCCACAAGTCCTTTCCACTTAAATGTTAGGATTAACATTAGGGTGGAGCATATAAAGATAATTGCGCCCGGCTTGGCTCCATACGATGACTTCAGTCAACCCCTACCTCCAAATGCCCCTGTAGCAAATCGTTGCTTAAACTATTTTATTCATTGCCCACTTAAAATATTGTTGCCTTCTTGTTGGCATTGGACCAAAGACAAATGAACATGATGCGAAGTGCCTCAGCAATGTGAAGTTGTTCAGAGATAGCTCTGAATCCATTTATACAAACTCAGTTATCTGATGGGAACTCAAAAGCTTCAGATGTACTTTCAATGTTGAACATACATCACATTCAAGGTGTCCAAGAGATTCATTATCTTGTTCAACATCCATGTTGCCCACGTTCAGCACATTGTTTTTTCCCAAAGATTGTTTTGTGCTGACATTTGCTAACCTAGGTCCAAATATAATGCCAAACATTGAATCTGGAACTTGTCTCTTCCAGGCATAACAGGAAGCCAACTCCTGCGAGTAAAAAGTAAATGATGGAACATATTTCAGCTGCTAGGAGCACCAATATGCAATTTTTAAAATGCATGTCAAAATAACCAGATGCAATTTCACAACTAAACACGTGTTATCATGATTCATTTCAGATTTATGCTCCAGTCATGTAATACAGTCAACATGAGATAAAGCAAGAAAAATAGTGATGATAAATATTACAAAAAGAATAATTCAAGTCTTTTAGTTTCGTATGCTGAACAGTTTTGTTCCACAAGCGTCAAGCTCGTTGTTGGTGTACAATGAAGAAACTTTAAAACATCTGATTTGGTTACATTCCTGGGACGAGTGAGTAAAGATGGGAACTATATCTGCACGCAAGCAAAAGCAAAGGATTGATTCAGCTGGGCATCTTATTTTTTGGCGGATCTTGACCCTTGCTTTACTACTATTAAATTTGTATGCATGTTCTCAGAACTGAAGTCCATCTATTTGAAGACAATAAATGTGGCTTTATTAGGAACAAAGAAAATAAAGAACCTCAGCGATGTACCAACTACCTATGCATCATAGTACTTCATAGTTGGAAAATATGTATCAATTTCCAAACCCAAACAAGTGATGATAGATGTCAATGATTTGCTAAATCTCATTAACCACTGAATGAGTTAATCTTGGAAACTCAGGTGTGTGAACCTTGTGGGTCCTAACAAGAGAGCCATGAAGAAGAGCAGATCCATAAGAAAGAGTAGTTCAAAATTAGGATGTGAAGGAGATCAAAATGAAAACTGCTAAGACCTGTACCGCACACCCTCCACCTTCCTTCGATCTCTTTTGGCGTACCTGTATTTATGATAAGAGTAGGAAAAACAATTTCAAATGTAAATTGTAACGGTTCTCTCTTTGATGAACCCTATGGCTTGATGTGGTTCACAAGGTAATTTACAGAATTACTGTTTTACCCCAAGCTGGAGATAATACATATGTAATATAAGATAGGAGGGGTGCAAGTATTCTAGTAAGTAGATATGGTAGAGGTAAGGTGTTACACCAACTCTGTTGGAAATTAAATGTGAACGGACCAATAGTAAGAAAGTTGTACTACTATAATGTTGTGACAAATGCCATCATCACAACAGAAAATGATTGCAGACCAACTAAGTGGGAGGTGTGAAGAAGCAACTTGATACGCTGTAGGAATGAGAGCAAGCTGTGTGCATCATGTGAGAACCGGGAACCAGAGATTGTAGCTCTTGCATGAACAATAGCAAGAATATCAGACGAAGATGCTGAGGAAGCCAAGGAAGTGGAATGGAACCACAAGAGCTCTTAGACAGCAAGAAGAGGAATTTGAGTTGGTGGAGACCCTCAACTTTTGAATCTGCAAGAGAGCAGGAATAAGAGAAGGGCAAAGAAGAGAGTTTCTAAATCTTGAGCCTATAATCTACATCCCCGAAGAATAACAGGTGACACTCTTTAATGACTAAGTTATTTTCTCTGATTTTAAAAACTTGGACAACGCAATGGATCAACACTACTAACATGCTTTTAAAAATATAAGCAAGGCAACAAGCAAAGGAGAACTAGCACAATCCAAAGAGCAGCTGAATTCCAAAGAACCAAGAGAAGAAAAGGAAAAGGAAATAGTTGCATAAAAGGTTAACCACATGGCCTCTCGAAGAAGACATTACTTTAAAACCCGATTACAATGTGCTACTTTCAAAGGAATACAAGTTTGATTTTCTCATGTCAAAAGGACAAGAAGCATATAAGTTTCATATTTGACAGGAACCCACTTGAGATCGTCTCAAAATACAAATACTTGGGGCTTGATTCAACTAACAAGCTCAGTTGGGAAACATGCATAACCCAAAAGAATTCAGGGATGTTGGAGAGCATTATGCTTCCTTCAAAACAAGTACAAAGATGCTTATGGAATTTGGAAGACCAGTAGTTCTTGTTAAGGCCACTTGTAGTGCCAATGGTGCTCTACGGATGTGAAGTTTGGGACAGTGGTACATCTGGCCTCAAGTGGAGACAGAAAGAATTCAAAAACGTTTAATCACAAGCAACTTCATGATTAAAATGTCAATCCCATACGAGATCCTCCAAGCAGAAACATGTACTTTTCCGCTACAAGCAACAGTTATGATGTCCCCTAAGCTATATAAAGAAAATAGAGAGCATTGAGGAGGATAGGTGGCCAAACACAGTGATGAGAGAAGAGTTGAACAATAGAAAGGGGACACAGATGATCAAAACAAGATATGGATGAATAAATGGGGCATCAGCCCACAGGAATGCCCAACCATCAATCAAGGAATTAAAAATTATGTGAGGAAGATTTAGACTAAAAATGTGTACAAAGCAACTTGGTAGGGAAGAGCAATACTAATTGTCCGAGTTTCACCCCACCTATGAGCATGATGAAAAAGCCTACATGGGGATGAAAATCAAAGGAAAATAAAGATGCTCACAGCCCAACTGAGGAACAGATTGCATCAACTCAAATGCAAGACAGGCAGATGGAAGACCCTCAAAGAAAGGTGGGAAGAGAAAATATGCCTTTTGCACATCAGATGTGGTAGAGACAGAATGGCACTCTATTAGGGAATGGTCCGCATATGATGACATTTGAGCTAGCTAAATGGACAGCCTACAGGGAGTATCTATGTCTACCATATTCGAAGAAGAAAGCATTGAAAAAAAGGGAACTTATCAAAATGCATAGTAGGAGAATGAACATTTAGAAGCAAAACGGTAACAAAGATTCAAACTAGGGTCCAACCGCACAGGCCTTTTCTTTTCTGACAGCTTCTTAATCCTTTGCTATGTTTTTCCTTTTGGGGCCCCACCGACTGTTTTCATCACATGGACATTATTGAAATCTCTATATAATAATACAGCTATCTATTTAGGATACAACTATTATCACACTCCACTAATCCCTTCAACAAAACCTATTCTACGTGATTGTTATAACAATCACTCAACAACTTATGTATGCTTAACGTACAAACCAAATATTATCATATAAACTATGATTAACTATATCTAGGCTATAGTACATCAAGCATAATATTTATATAACCTATGCTATGATGTAATTCTTCCTAACACTCTCCATTTATTGCAATATAGTTCAACGTATGAGAGAGTATACTTTGGATGTGAATTGGGTCATACTCACAATTCGACATACTTCTAATCATAGTTACCATGTTCGAAAAGTTCGGATTGTTCGGAGGGGGAAAAAAGTTCGGAAGTTTGGAATTTTACAAAAGTTCGGTTCGGTTCGGTTTAGTTCAATATTTTACAATTTTTAAAAAAAGAAAAAATAAATAATTACCCATATTTATAAAAATAATAAAATATATTATAAATTTATAAATAGATTTTAAAGTAGATCTTAACAATTATCCATATTTATAAAAATATTATTATTTATATAATATAAATTTTTAAATAGATTTAAAATAAATCCTAACAATTATTCATATTTATAAAAATAATATATTATAAATTTAAAATAGAACTTAACCATAAATTTATAACTTATAAAAATAAATAATACAAACTTAAATAAACGAAACATAATATTACAAACTAAAGTCTAAATAATAAACACTACCTTAAATATTTTATAACCTAAACTGTAATATTAAATTAAATACCGTTAATCAGTAATAATAAATACAATACAAATTAAATAGTTAATGTATAACTATTTAATGATACCAAGTAATACATGTAAATTAAAAAATATAACCTAATCTGTGAATAGCTTAAAAACTTTTATACTTTGCACAACTGGTATGGTTGCTAAAACGGAAGACACGAAGCTTGTATCAGAACACGACCAATAATAAGCAGAAAAAGCCAAAAATGGCAAGCAAAATGCCTAAAAACAAAGTCGTGAATGCAGCATACAGCCTGTCTATGACTCTTGCAGCTCGCCGACCCAGACAGTTTTGTTTGTGCCTCTTTTCCGTTTTACTTGCTACAGCTGGAGCCTGGAACAATGCGAATGGGGTCTTTGTTTGGTAAAATTCGTTTAGGTAGATATTTTTTTATTTTTCAAAGTAAAAATTTTAGAGCCAAAAATCAAATCGAACTAACCGAACAAGTTTGAATTTCCCCACATATTCGCTGCCCACCAAATTTTGACTATGTTCGGGCGAATTTGGTAACTATGCTTCTAATTAGCAGTGGGAAAGGCCTCACTACATCTCTTCAGCAGGATACAACCTCGCTGATCAAAACAAATGAATGGGTAAATACTCTTCCATTTAGCAAGCACAATTGGGGGAATTTGACCTCACTGGACAGCGCAGTTGTAAGAATTGGCAACACTACATCCTCGGGTGTGATTAGGCCTCACCTCAACTCCTCCTCGAGTTGGAATGCACCTCACATGAACAACATTGTTCTCATTTCGTGTGCAGCCAAAGAACAGTCTTCATCACCACCTTCGCTGGTGATCCCCGTCTTCAACTTTATGATATTTTTCGCTCTCATTTGCTACTAAAGCAATCTTCCAATCTCCAAGCTAGTAGCTAACTCAAGACTGGTAACTATCCTCCATGCTTCCCCACAACTTGGTTCACTGAGTGAGATCGATCCTAATGGTCGTGTGGACCACAGACTGCTCCATGAGGCTCTTTGACAGTTCTGGCAGTATTTTTCTAATTTTTGTCTCCTACATGGGAATAAACTTCCCCCTCGATCAAAAATCTTGTGAGGGTGTCAGGTACTACTGACAATGCACCTATATACAAAAAAATCAGCTTAAGGGTTTAAACAGACAGCATTTCATGCGACTTTTGTGGAAATGCAATTTTGTCTCAAAAGGGTTGAAGCAAAATCCTTTTACCATAAGTTTTAAAACAAAATTTTACCTAAACTAGCAAATTTTAATCAACATATGTCCAACAGATAAATAGATATAGAATTAATAGTATTTTAAAAAAATTCTAAGCTAGAAAAAATCTAAACTATACTATGGGAGAACAAAAACAATTATTTTTTACACACCATAAAAAGTGCAGTGGAACATTTCTAGGAGATGTTTAAAACAGTAGTTGACAAAAACTGCCAAAATCTCGTGAAAAGTTGACCCTGCATAAAGAGAACTTCTCTTGCAAGTGCTGCAACTTGTGCCAATCTGCTGTTTTTTTTTCAATAACCCACACATCTTTGTTGCTGCTCTTTGTTTTTCAGGGTTCTTCACTCCTTCAAAGCACCCTTCCACTTCTTCTCGTGCACACCTCCTTTCTTCACACTGCAAATAATTTTTTTATTTATATTTCCAACTTTTCTTCCTTCAGCACATCCATATGGATGCACCACGATGCAAATCTTCAAGGAAGTAACTTCCTCAACAAACAGATCAAATCTTTGACCATGTTTCATGGGAATTCTTGCATATTCTTTTGCAACAGCAATAAGAATTGCCTTTTTAATATATTATTTTATGCTTCCCATAGGCTGCCCCTACAGCAAATCAAACACTATTCTATTTGCTATAAACCAACACGCTCTTTAATTATTGTACAGATCTCAGTGTAATAAAAACAGCAATAAGTATATTAAGAGCACCACTCTCCTTCAATGCCTCTGCAATATTAAATAGCATGCCAATGAGAACTACTTCACAATTTTTCAGTGCTTTACTCACTCTCAGTTCTGCTGCTCCTTTAATGCCTGGGCAGTGTCATTACCAACCCTCTCACACAACATACTACAAGAATATCTAACAACAAACTTACCAAACAACAAATCACAAAAACTAATTAATGGCTGCAATTTAATTGCTCACTGCATACAAAATAAATAAATGAAGCTACCATCTGTTGGGGTAACAAAAGAGGGACTGCCCCTAGGCAATCAAAAGATAAACTTTTCTTCCATCTCGCACTCACAGGTTTTCTCCTTGCTCTCACCTGCTCTAATTTCAAATGAAATCATAAATTGACACTTGACTTCAGATTTTATTCATTGTTGTAGGGGTATTTATAGATATTCTCATGTTTGTTGTGATCCTACTCTTTAAAATACAACTATTATCAATCTCCACTAATCCCTCCAACAAACCCTATTCTACATGATTTTTTTAACAATCACTCAACAACTTAAATCCATGCTTCACTTAACAAACTAATCAAATATTATCCTACATGATTGTTATAACAAGCACTCAACAGCTAAAATCTATGCCTGACATAACAAACTAACCAAACATTATTATAACCTACGATTAACAATATCAAAACTATAATGGATCAAGCATAGTATAACCTATATAATGATGTACTCATTCTTAATATAGGCCTCCAATGAAATTCATGCTAATAAAATTCTTCTTTTGATTGGTGGCTACAACAAAAATGGACTTCTCATATTCTCTGTTTTATTTCTTGGATAGGTCTCATATGAAGTCACGAAGTTTTTCACATCTTTTAGAGCCTTCAAAAAAATTAATTCTTATATCGTAAAAGGTCTTCAAAAACTCAATGGGGCTAGTAGCAAGTGATGAATGACATTCTTCAAGATTGCAATTCTAGAATTGGATAAAAGTTACATCAGCTGAAAAGTTAAAAGGCCGTCGGCTGATGTTGTCCTCCTCTCGGGTCCTTTCTCAGTCTTGTAGCATGAGAGTTCTCATATTTTGTGTATTTGGACACTAATTTTTCTCTCCATTCCAATCTGTTATATATTATAAGTAGCTCAGGCAGTCCAGATAAGGAATCTACAATAGCGTTATTTAAGCCCCTCTTCTATTTAATTTTTTTAAATGAAGCCTCAGTTTTGTAGCATGAGAGTTCTCATATTTTGTGTATTTGGACATTATTTTTTCTCTCCATTCTGATCTGCTATATATTGTAAGTAGCTCAGGCAGTCTAGATAAGGAATCTAAAATAGTGTTATTTAAGCCCCTCTTATATTTTATTTTTTTAAATGAAGCCTCATAGATTGTTTATCTACTTTGCCTGGTGCTAACTAAAATTCCTTGTGCTAACTGATAACTGATGCTTCAAACTTTGAAGGTGTGCTTGGATAATGGAGTGTTGGCCCAATAAATATGGCTTCAATTTGTCCATAGCATGCATAAGGGCCAGCAATTCCTTATCATGGATGTGGAGCAGCTACTTGTTGACAGAGCAGAGAATTTTCAGATTTCAAAAGCAATAGACGATTTTGCATGAGTACCACCTTTATGCCATTGCCTAAAATTCCTTGTGCTAACTGATAACTGATGCTTCAAACTTTGAAGATCTGCTTGAATAATGGAGTGTTGGCCCAATAAATATGGCTTCAATTTGTCCATCGCATGCATAAGGGCCAGCAATTCCTTATCATGGATGTGGAGCAACTACTCATTGACAGAGCAGAGAATTTTCTGATTTCAAAAGCAATAGGCGATTTTGCATGAGTACCACCTTTATGCCATTGCCTAAAGCATTACAGTCCACTACACGCAAGGGCTATGAAAAATGTATTTGTGCAAGTACAAGGCTAAATAGTAAAAGTCGTTACCTTCTTTGTTTGTTGAAATATACCTTTCACTGCCTTTGTGCATATTAGTAGATCTTTCTCTGCAAGATCTCTGCGGGCATCATGATCCCTCCAAAACCCTTCCACAAATTTCTAAATGAACTGCTTAATCGGTTAAATTCTCCCAAAAGAGTCGCATTATTGGAAGTGGGCCAATCAAGATGGTTTGAATCTTAGTTGGATCAACCCCTACCTGCAAGTGTCCCTGTGGCTACTACAAAGTGCCCAAGAGAACCGACGTGAATGGAATCCAAGTTAATGGTGTGAAACTCGTCATTCTACACCACTTGCCACAAGCTCTTTCCACTTAAATATTAGGATTAACATTAGGGTGGAGCATATAAAGATAATTGGGCCCAGCTTGGCTCCATACGATGACTTCAGTCAACCCCTACCTCCAAATGCCCCTGTAGCAAATCGTTGCTTAAACTATTTTATTCATTGCCCACTTAAAATATTGTTGCCTTCTTGTTGGCATTGGACCAAAGACAAATGAACATGATGCGAAGTGCCTCAGCAATGTGAAGTTGTTCAGAGATAGCTCTGAATCCATTTATACAAACTCAGTTATCTGATGGGAACTCAAAAGCTTCAGATGTACTTTCAATGTTGAACATACATCACATTCAAGGTGTCCAAGAGATTCATTATCTTGTTCAACATCCATGTTGCCCACGTTCAGCACATTGTTTTTTCCCAAAGATTGTTTTGTGCTGACATTTGCTAACCTAGGTCCAAATATAATGCCAAACATTGAATCTGGAACTTGTCTCTTCCAGGCATAACAGGAAGCCAACTCCTGCGAGTAAAAGTAAATGATGGAACATATTTCAGCTGCTAGGAGCACCAATATGCAATTTTAAAATGCATGTCAAAATAATCAGATGCAATTTCACAACTAAACACGTGTTATCATGATTCATTTCAGATTTATGCTCCAGTCATGTAATACAGTCAACATGAGATAAAGCAAGAAAATAGTGATGATAAATATTACAAAAAGAATAATTCAAGTCTTTTAGTTTCGTATGCTGAACAGTTTTGTTCCACAAGCGTCAAGCTCGTTGTTGGTGTACAATGAAGAAACTTTAAAACATCTGATTTGGTTACATTCCTGGGACGAGTGAGTAAAGATGGGAACTATATCTGCACGCAAGCAAAGCAAAGGATTGATTCAGCTGGGCATCTTATTTTTTTGGCGGATCTTGACCCTTGCTTTGCTACTATTAAATTTGTATGCATGTTCTCAGAACTGAAGTCCATCTATTTGAAGACAATAAATGTGGCTTTATTAGGAACAAAGAAAATAAAGAACCTCAGCGATGTACCAACTACCTATGCATCATAGTACTTCATAGTTGGAAAATATGTATCAATTTCCAAACCCAAACAAGTGATGATAGATGTCAATGATTTGCTAAATCTCATTAACCACTGAATGAGTTAATCTTGGAAACTCAGGTGTGTGAACCTTGTGGGTCCTAACAAGAGGGCCATGAAGAAGAGCAGATCCATAAGAAAGAGTAGTTCAAAATTAGGATGTGAAGGGAGATCAAAATGAAAACTGCTAAGACCTGTACCGCACACCCTCCACCTTCCTTCGATCTCTTTTGGCGTACCTGTATTTATGATAAGAGTAGGAAAAACAATTTCAAATGTAAATTGTAACGGTTCTCTCTTTGATGAACCCTGTGGCTTGATGTGGTTCACAAGGTAATTTACAGAATTACTGTTTTGCCCCAAGCTGGAGATAATACATATGTAATATAAGATAGGGAGGGGTGCAAGTATTCTAGTAAGCAGATATGGTAGAGGTAAGGTGTTACACCAGCTCTGTTGAAAATCAAATGCGAACGGGCCAATAGTAAGAAAGTTCTACTACAATGTTGTGACAAACGCCATCCTCACAAGAGAAAATGATTGCAGACCAACTCAAATGGGAAGGTGCGAAGAAGCAACTTGAAACACTGTAAGAATGAGAGCAAGCTGCATGCATCATGTAACTGCTTGAAATATCATATTTATAAGCTGAATATGTGATTAACCTTTCAAGCTATACGCTTAATTACCAAAGTGAAAAAGAATGGCATTTCAACAAAAGAATACTTCAACACCGTATGAAAAATGTTAGGAAAACCATTTGTTATCAGCCACACAAGGATAAGCCCTCGACCATAAGAGTGAAAAAAACACTGTTTCAAGAAAGGATCCTAATTCATCATTGTTTGTTAAAGGCAGAAAAAACATTAGTGATCAGGCTTACAAAAAGCCAGAAACCCCATATCATAAAAGTGAACAGAAACCCCAACTCTTCATAGAACAAAAAGGCATCCTATCATTTGTCATTAACTTAACAAAGCTAAGCGCTTGATTATCAAAGAGATAAAGAACAGAGATTCAAAATAGAAACCTCATTTATCACTGTATGGTAGCTAGTAGCAAAAGCATCTGTAATTAGTTAAGAACTAACAAAAACATTTGCTTCAAAACAATTGGGAAAGGCTAAAACCAGAGAACAATATCGCCAAGATCTTGGGGCCCTCAGATCTCGTATACATGCAAGTGCCCTTAGGGAAGACAAACAAATGGGATTCTACTTCTTGGAACCTTTTTGGGGTTTCTTACTGGAATTCAAAGATTGGGGTTTAGGGGGCTTCTGAAACCTAGCGCCATGAATTTCGGCTTCCTTGGGATCCAACCACTGTAAGGGGTGGCGATTAAAGAAGGGCCAATCCGGCACAGTAGTCAACAAAGTAAGCACAACCCCACCAGCATAAATGAGGAGCATGTTCATAAAAGAACTCATGACGTAACCTGTAAGGAACGCCACCACCGCAGATGCTACCAGCATCATCTGCATCAGAATTTCCGAAAGCTTTTGCCCTTGCCAATCCATCTCGCAGCCAAAGCAAAATAAAACCTAAGACAAAAGATCGAAATTAAAATCGATCAACCCCAAAAATTGCGAAACAGCTTTTTAGAAAAAAAATAAATGCTTTGAAATTCTAAACATGGCTATGCAATAACAAAACGAGCATGTAAACAAGTGAATTTGTTGACTTTTTCGCAAAGAAAGAGTCGGATCAAATCTCAGGGTTACATACAGATTTGTATTATGTTCTTAAAATACTAAAACATAATGAAAAACAGGAAAAAAAAAAAAAAAAACTTACAGATTTCAAATACTAATATCTCTGGCGTGCCTCAATCGATAATAGTTGTGCGTTTCTTCGTCGCGGATCTCCAAATTTTCAGTTTACAATTTTCGTATTTTTAATTCCTGTAAACAAATAATATTCATTACAAAAATAAATTGATTTCCTTTCAAATTGTTTTTATGTAATTAAGGGATGAAAAAATTGGCTCCAGGTATTATCAACTATTTCATGAAAAAAATTGAATTATTTGTCGAAAAACTTTACTCTCTCGAATAAAATTAATGGTGCAAATACAACAAATTTAATACACATATAAGCAAGCATATTTGATACTCACCAAACATTGCATTAAATAAAACAATTGTTTATATTAACTAGCAATTGCAAATGAGTTGCAAATTACGCCGGAGATATATGACCAATATTATTTTCCAAAAAATAAACTATAGAATTTACTTTATGAAGAATAAAATCAAAATTAAAAACTTTTGAATCTCAAAACTTTGAACAAGATATATGACCAATATTATTTTCCAAATAGTAAACTATAGAATTTACTTTATTAAGAATAAAATCAAAATGAAATATCTAGGATAGTAAATATCTAAGACTATAGAAAAATATCTAAAATCCAAAGCAACCTTTAGAATATCTAAAATCCAAAGAAGACAATAAATATTGAAGCCGCACTTAATTTGACACTTTCAAATAGGGCATCTTGAAGTAGATGCCTATCGGCGAATTATTGATTTGTTATATTAATTATTGATTTGTTATATCATTACAATATTTATATACTTTTTTATGATATTAGATATTTTTAGTTGGGTGGTTATTAAAATAAAATTATGATGGTGCAATATTAGTATTTCAAAATTGTTGACTAGTTCCCCTAACTTTGTTTGTGGGGTACCTTTCAAATTCACTCACAATGTGTGTGCCTTGTAGTATGTTCGAGAGACTTCCTTTAACATATAATCTACGAAGAAAATTATGAAACCTTAAGTCCATGAATTTTACACCACCCCATGTCGAATGCCTTGAAAAGTTGTTAATTCTTTCTTCGTTGGATGCAACTAAACTATGTGAGTTTGAAAAAATCTCTCGAGTTTATTGTGTTCTCAAATAGCCTGAGAAGTCGACAAAACATTCTACTTATTAAAATTATACGCTAAAAATTAAGATGATGGCATAGCGTCGGTGTCGATTACATGGGATGACCACCTCCCCTTAACTTTGTTTGTTATATCCCTATTGGTTGGCCACCTCCCTTAGCTTTGTCATCAAAATGAGCAGGTCACAGATGCCAAGTGTTTGGTAGTAGGAAGCAATTGTATTATTTCATTGCATAATGGAAGATAATAAAGAACCACTACATAGGAGGTTGTGATCCACTGGTCTTGAATAATCTGATATAGGGTGTGGTAGGTCATGATCTCGTGTTTCTCTTGAACCTATATCGTAAAAGTGAAGGTTTTTTCTTGAATGTATATAGTTGTTTCTTAATGCCTCATGTTGCATAGTTCATGTTGGTGCACACCATTTAGGAATTTTACACTTCTATTTTTTTGGCTTACTACAAAATTTCATTCATCATAATTGTTTCGTAATATATTTTGGGTTTATATGCAATCCAACATACCATCAAGAATTCACTAACATATTTTAACATCAATCAGTGTGATTGGGTTTGAACCTTAAACCAATTGGATTTTCCCCCTTTTTATTTTTCCCCTTTAAAAGAAAATTGTATTCATGAATAATGCAAGCAAGATTGACATAATAAAGTGGAGCACAAATAGCAAATATTATTTAGATGGGAACAATATGAGGCATTGAATATGTGTTGGACATGTAAGTATTTAATTCCCACGCTTTTATTTTCAACTTTCCATTCATGTCTTCATCTTATCTAGAAAAATAAATGTCATCCAATTGATAACCTGGACTCCAAAAAAAAACACTCAAAGGATAACACATCCCATTTTATGGGTTTCAAACCTTGAACCAATTTGATTTTTCCCCTTTTTTTTTTGGCCCCTTTAAGTGCAAATTGCACTCACGTGAATAATGTGAGAAAGATCAAGACAATAAAGTGGAGAAAAAAACAAATATTATTTGGGTAGGAACAATCTTAGTTGTGGAATAGGTGCATGATATGTAGTTATTTAATTCCTACCTTTTTATTTCCAACTTCCCATGCGTGTCTTCCTCTTATCTAAAAAATTAAATGCCATCCAATAGATGAAAAATAAACTCGTATTATGTCGGTTTCCATGATGTCGTCGTCGGACAACCCATGCCACATGATGAGAATGGTTGTCCTTCCTGCCAATCAAAGTATATATAGTTCCCATAGATGAAGGACATGGGTGCCATTTCTTCCCTAACTATAACTCATGACCACCCAATACCATGCTCTCACATTCCTTCGAATGAATAGTGTGAGAGAGATCAAGACTATAAAGTGGAGCACATATAGCAAATATTATTTGGGCGGAACAATCGAGCCTTGGAATAGGTGCGGGACATGCGAGAGTAGTTAATTTCCACAATCCAATCAAATCCTTGACTTCATTATATATATAGATATAGATATAGATATAGATATATATATGTGTGTGTGTGTACACACACACACACACATATATATATACACACACATACACACATATATGTATGTATGTGTGTGTGTGTGTGTGTGTGTGTGTGTGTGTGTGTGTGTGTGTGTGTGTAGCAAATCTTATTTTATGTCGGTGATCATTGATAGATGATGTAAATCGATAATGTTGATGAGGGAAACCATCATCATCACCCTTATGGCTATAGAGAAACCACAATCATAATTCGCATGAAATCATTACCCTAGGATGTCGGATCCACTCTACATATCCCTATCTCTAGAGTGTCTCGTGAAATACGCAAGTGAATTCCTCTTACATTTATGTGTTTTCTAAATATACGAAAACACGAGGGCTTAATTTGCAAAGAATGACTATTGACATTAGTATTATTAATAGACCACTCCCTATATTCACAGATATCTCCAAAATATGTTGCCTCGTCGACTTGCAAAACGTACCCCCTTTCTCCTTCAAATGATTGACCAAAATGTCAAGTGGTTGTAGGAAAAGATACTTTCAAGTATATATTCCCTACAACATTTCCCTTTCCCTTGCATTTCTCTTCCTTGAACCCCTTCTTCATTGCCCCTCTTTCTCTCCCACTTTTTGTCTATCTCTCCCTTTTACTTATTTGATTCATCCCCTTCGACATTATCATCGTACATTTCACATGCAATTGTTAGTTTTTAGTTCCTCTCGTCTTTCATGTTAGATTGGTTAGTTAGCTTTACAATTTTAACCCAATCATATTTAAGAACTATTTTACTAATGCCAACATTTTTAATGTATGGATATTGAATTAATGAACTTAAAATACTAGCAATCGCACTCCAATAGTGCAATGGGAATGTTGATAAAGAGGGAAAGAGATGTTGGTGGATTGTTATTTCGTATATATGAACAAAGATAAATTTATCAAATAAGGAAGTTAAAATTATCAAATATAAAAGTTGAGAATTTACATATCCAAATGTAAAGAACAAAGAAATGCATGGTAGATTGTGACATGGTGTATACTTAAGCAACGCGAGATAGAGATGTTGCATAAACAACGGGAAGAAAGATTTTTCAAGTAAGCATGGAAGAAATTAGAGAGGAGGTGGAGTCATCATGTCGTTGCCTAGGAATTGTTGGAATGATTAGAGACGTGTTTCTTTTGTTTTCTTATTTGAATGTAGGCTCCTTGAGTAATCTTAAAGTAGTGATCGAATGAGAAGGGAGGTGAAATACAAAGGTTCGTGAGGGACCCGACTTTGGAGATGGTTATGAAAGTAAGACCTAACATTCAAAACCTCCAATGTTAATAGTAGCTCTAGGCAATGTAAGACATGATTTGTGGATTGTCGAACACGTGTCATTTTTAAAGGAAGTTGTTTATTTTTTACCCACAAAATTAGAGACATGAGGATGTGCGAGGGGTTGTGTGCATCCCATGCAAGACCAATATATTTGTTGGATTTTATAACCACAAATAACATTAGTTTAGGAGGAGTTGAACCGGGGTTATAGGTGATTGAAATCCTCGCCAATAATTACCATTGACAAGTTCAGCTTCAACCCATAAGTTGGTAGTAAGAATTACCTTTTGATTATTGTAATGTAAAATTTATGGTTAAACTATTCATCATCATGATCGATTGACTAGTATTGTATATAATCAACATTACAAAGTGCATTAAGAACATTTAAAGATTTCAACATTTGTTTGTTGTAGTTATCAACTAACTCATTTGTGGCGAACAAATGGGGCGAAAAAAGGAATCTATATTTTTCTTCTAATCTCAAAACAAATCGGTGTGACACATGAGAGTCTCGCATTCCTTGAAGTCGAACTTCAACATTCTTGATATAAACAAGTAGTTGGCAAAAAGAGACTTGTGCCATGTTGGATCCTTGTTGCCAAAAAATTGTTTGTAATATCACAACCATTTCAAATCTTATCCAAAGGATCACCCCATATACATGACTAGCATACATTTGTATGTCCTCACTAGGAGACAATTGGCCAAGGTCACTAATGAGAATGATTTACCTTTTATTTTCTACGATGGTGGAAATCCTCTCGAAGGTGTTGATAAATGAATGAAAGTAATTTGAAACTAATAAAACTCATTTAATAAGTTAGAATATATTGCACATGTTTTATAGACTCTTGAAAAGTTGATAGTGATCGCCTTCTATTGCTTTCATTTTTTTGATAGGTATTCGAGGCATGCATTTATGGTGGAAGTAGAAATGTTGAAGGCGAAACAACTATTGGAGATAGTAAGAGAAATGGAAACTTATTTGTACTAGTAGCTAAAGAAAGTGCAAGTTGATAATATTGATGAGATATGATTCCCATGTTTTAGTTGTGCCTTAAATGATTAGCTTTAATGGTGGAAGTGAACCCCAATGTATGACGTGGTGAAGAATAGTGTCAAATACAAGTTGTTGTTTAGGTGATAAAGGGCCAACAATTAGTGAAGAACAAATTTGTGGGAATATGACAATTGAACGGTTGAACTTTAAGAAATTCGGTATAGTGTATTACAAGGAAGATAAAGGAGGAAAGACTTAATGTGAAGGTAAAATGGATCATTCAAGTAAGAGGAAAGAAATATTCACAAGTACAAAATTACCACCAAAACACAAAACACATTTAAGTAAAAGAAGGCTAAATATCAATTCTATATATAATATTGAGGCTTAAGCCTATATACAAGTACTCAAAATGGTAGAGCCTCCTTATACAATGATCAAAAGTCCTTTACTACATAATGCATCCTCCTATTTATAGATTAAGAAGGTTGAGCAATTATAGCCACTCTTCTTAACTATTACATTCTAAAAATAGGATGCATTTACATTTGTGAAACAGTCTCCCACAAAAATATCCAAGTACTTGTGAAAATTTGATCGGTCAAACCTACAACTCGAATGATGGACTGTGGTTGGAGACTAAACGAGAATGGCGGTGAAAAAATCAGCTAGGATCGGTGTCACCCTTTACATGATCCGTGTTGTTTTCTTATGTTTCTTCTCCAGCCTACTTCTACCAATAATCAAGAAATCATTTGATGATTTCTTGTACATCTTTATCATCGGGTCCGCATGCATAATGATTTAAGACCTCGATGGATACAAATTCTCGGTTCTCAACTTCCTGAGGCAACTTCGATAGGTCAAGAAGTTTTGATAGGTCGATGAGTTTGTTAATAGATTCAAGTCAAAAATATTTTGTTGTGTCGTGTCCTCCTCAAACCGGGTCTTGAATTTTGCAACAATGTGCTATGTAGGAATAACATTAAGATCCTCATCCTGAAACCTATAATGAATAGTGTCAAATTCATCAAAGATGTCATTAAGGCCATCAATGCCTTCATTTCTTGCTTCAATCAACTTTGAAATTTGCTCTTGTAGCATCTAGATACACAACTCCATGGCCTCATTGTATTCGAACAACCTCGAAGAATCATCAATGTGTAGACACCCTAATTCTACCACCCTCCTAATTCAATTAATTTCCCCATTCCATTTCCCACAAAAATCCATATCCAATTAATCAATGTTATTTGATTAATTAACCCCTTTTAAATCCCTAAACAAATCTAATCCTCATTACATGCTAAATATGCTCCATATTCATCCACTTGTGAATTTAATATTCAAATTTAATCCATATTCATCCACTTGTGAATTTAATATTTGAATTTAATCCATGTTAATCCACTTATGAATTTAATATTCAAATATAATCCATGTTCATGTCCCCCACTCACCTAATCAGGTTTACTTTTCTAAACCATGATTACCCAAAAACACCCAAATTAATCTCACCCTTAGGCTATAAATAAGAGTCTTTCCCCCCTCTTTGGGAGGAAGTTGGAAATCATATCATAGCTCTTACGCTCTTATTTCACTGAGTATTCCCCTGATATCGTCTTAATGTTCGCATAATCCCCATTTGTCCATCGAATCCATTATCCCCACATCCTTAGTGTAAAGTTGAATCGATCGTTATCACAACAAGGGTTTGCTCACATTGACGATGCACCTACACCCTTTGTAGTCTCGGGTCACCATCGACCCATCCAGGTTTGATTTATTTTGTTGTTATTTAGATCAGATCTGATTTTATCATCTTAGATCTAGTATTCTAGTTTCATTTACTTCAAATCTCGCATTCTATCATATTCATATCCACTTATTTTATTATATCTTTATCAAAATGAGGGTTGACATCCATCCTAAGAGGTTCTTACTTCTCGGACTGACTTTGTTAAACAACCCTCCCATCTATCTACTAATCCATCTTATGTTGAGTTTGTTTGATTTATAGGTCACTTAGCTCATTGTAGAGAAGGATTTTCCATTTGCGCCCGTATACATCATCATCCCATCTTAAGGTCCATAAACCCTTGCATATTTGAAATTGAATCTAAACCAACCACATTACCACCAACCAAAACTATAACTAAAACACAACCTTCTTCATCCTCCTCCAAAACCAAGACAAAGCCTAAGGTCCCCATCAAGTCATCACAAACTAAACCATCCTTGCCTTTATCTACATCATCATCTTTTCCCATGGGGTATTATACGACAATGTTTCATCAATTACTTCAGCTTCAACAATCACCCTTCCATCCATCAAACCCTTTGATCCAAATGCCCCAAGACCTTCATGGTTTGATTCTAATCTCATTTGTGCATACCATCGTGCACCAAGTCATGACACCGAGCAATATAGAGCTCTTCAAACCATCATCAATAACCTTATCAACGAAGATGACCTCCTTGATGAGGGGGAACCAACCCTTCCACCAACCACATCAACTTCTTCATCCCAACCTTCATCCAATAAGGCATCCAAGTCCCCCCATTCATCTAAAACTTATGTCGTCATTCCTCCACCAATCTCAACCTCTTCTAAACACAGTCCTCCTCTTTATATTGATGTTGTTCATGTCACAACTCGTTCTCACCCCCACAAATTCCCACCACCTTCTCAATCCAAAGCTAAAGTGGTTGTTACCACTCCACCTAAAGATTCAACCCAACCACCTTCTTCATCATCGAAACCTAAAGTGTCAATCTTAGCTTCCCTCGGTCAGTTGCTCTTAAAAAGAGTGTTACAAAACAACTACATCAAGCCCCAGTTAAGATGTCCATTTATGAGCTCATCCAAAGCTCTCCAGACCATAGGCAGGCCCTCATGGAAGCCCTTAAATGCATCCCCACTCCTAGTGATGAGGCTCAACCCTTCACATCTCTTGTCGGGTCACTTACAGCTTCTGCCTCCATATCTTTTGATGACACTGAGATTTTGAATATCACACTAGAAGAGCATGACCTTCCCCTCTTCATCACCATCCACATCAATGACACCTTCATCCACCGATCTATGATTGATAATGGAGCTAGCATCAACATCATTTCATCCCACACCTTTGATCAACTTAAGCTCCCAAAATCTATTATCGCCCAATCACCTGCGGTCCTTCGTGCATTTAACAATGTTGTGGCCCTGTATTGGGCACAATTATCCTTCCCATCCATGTCGGTGAAAAACTCCTCCATGAAATATTTTAAATCGTAGAAGGGGGTTCCAATATAACATTCTTCTTGGTGGCTATGGATTTGTTCCATGCATTGTGTCCCTTCCACCCTCCACCGATGCATCAAATATGAACATGAGGGGAAAATCTTAACTCTTCCCACAGACACCCCACCATTCAAGGCATGTCACATGACTTATCATCCCAATGACATGCTCATCCCCACCAATGATCCTTCTAAACCATCCACTAGCTCATCTCGTTGACATGTCCAAGCTCCCTAATGATGCGACTCTTTAGACAAAGTCATGGATAAGCTTATGTTGGGGGAGTATCGTCTTTTGACACTTAATGCTCTTCCCTCACCCCATCAACTTGGTAGACCTGAAAAAGCACCAATGTACCAACCTAATGTCAAGGATATCATTCCTTTGGACCACCTCATCTTCACACCAACCTCATTTATGGTGGCATCGATTTCCCTTCTTCACACATCGATGCTCAACCACACACAAAACCATACACTGATGGCTTTGACTGTCTTTATAAGAAGTCTTTTTTATACCTATCTTCACCACTGCACCTGGAAAGGATATGGAATGGGACATTATGAACAAGGCATGCATGACCTTGCCATCGATCAATCACACAAGCCCCATGAGAAATCCGGCCTAGGCTATAAGGAGCAATCTGCAGATCCTCTCACACCATCTATGATGCTCATGGACATTGACCCTCCATCTTCACCATCTCACAAAGCTATGGATGTGGATAATATCGTGTCCATCATTTCTAATTTTTTTAATCATTTCTGATTTTTTAAGTCTCCACCATCACTTTGGGACTAGTCACTTATCAGTGTGATGACCAATCTAGGTCCCTTCCACTTCAATTCCCAGACTGGTAGAGGAGGATTCCCCTACCATTGGCGTTCTTCATTGCACCAATAATGATGTCATCCTTTCCCACATGGGGAAGAAGATTCCTATCTTCATAAGTCCTTACTTCTAGATACATCCACCCTTCTTAACGAATCCACCATTGACATAACATAGGACTTCATAAGAGCCCCGTATTCTCAAAGTGGGTCAATCCCTTGATCCACAAGAGCTTGAATCCTTCACCACTTTCCTCTCTCATCATGGCCAAGCCTTCGCATGGTCATACACTAACATGTCGGGCATCGATCCATCCATTGTTATGCATAGCATTGTCATCTATCTCAACGCTAAGCCGGTTAAGCAGAAACTTCACCGCATGCATCCTCGAGTTGCCCTCCTTGTCAAAGAGGAGTTGCAATTCCTTCTTTGTGCCAACTTCATCATCTATATCGAATATCCGTAATGGATTTCAAATATCGTCCCCATTGTTAAAGCTTCGGGTAATATTTGCATATGCATCGACTTTCGAGATTTAAACATTGTTTTCCCTAAAGACAATTTCCCCCTTCCTAACATCGATAAGTTTGTAGACCTTACGTCAAGCGATGAGATGTTTTCTCTTATGGATGGTTTTTCTAAATACAATCAGATCCTTATCGCACCAGAAGACCAACATAAGACTTCTTTTATCACCCCTTGGGGACCTTTTTCTATCGCATCATGACCTTCGGCTTGGAAAACACTTTGGAGCCACCTATCAACGAGCCATGACCTATATCTTTCACAATCTCATCCATAAGACTATAGAATACTATGTTGATGACCTCTTGGGAAAGTCCAAACATCGATGTGATCACCTCTCTATCCTTGAAATCCTTTTCGAGAGCCTCATCCATTTCTTCCTCCGCCTCAACTTGACCAAATGTGTTTCGGAGTTCTTACTAGCAAGCTTCTTGGCTTCATCATTTCCATCGGGGTATTGAAGTTGACCCCACAAAAATCAAGGCCATCCTTGAGATGCCTCCTCCTTCTAATATTAAGCAACTTTGCAATCTTCAAGATCAACTTCTCAAATCCGTCCATCACTTCATCTCACAACTTTCGACCGTTGTCAACCCTTTCATCTTCTTCTTCGTAAAGATGTTGATTTCCACTTTGAGATGATAACTATCAAAAAACCTTTGATGATCTTAAGCAGTGTCTCTTATCTCCGCCTGTGCTTACGCCTTTGCGTGAGGGGGATCCCTTCTATCTCTATGTTTCTTCCTTTGCTCATGCTCTAGGCACCATGCTGACACATTGTGATGAGGAAGGCATGGAACCGGTTGTGTATATATCAGGTCACACCCTTCACGAATATGAAACTCGCTACACTAAAGATGAAAAGTTGTGTTGCGCTCTCTTCTTTACCACCTCCAAGCTTTGCCATTACCTTCTCAATCACAAGACTTATGTCGTCACCAACTTTCATCTCCTTAAAACCATGCATTCTAAACCTTACCATAGCAATCACATCACTCGATGGCTCATGCTCATGACCGAGTTTGACCTAGAGTTCATCTCTTAAAAATCAATCAAGGGCCAACCTATTACAAATTAGTAAGCTAACTCTCCTCTTCCTAACACTCATCTTCCTCATGAGTAATTCCTCAACGAATCCATCAACAATTTTCAACACGAGTATTCCCCTCTTAGGATGACTCTCTTCTTTAATGGTTCAAAATGTCAACAAGGGGGCGACATTGGCATCATTATCATTCCTCCTTGGGATACTCCTATTCCTATCACCAACAAGCTTAACTTTGAATGCACTAACAATATGGCAGAGTATGAGGCTCTCATTTTGGGCCTTGAAACCACCATCCTTTTGGGTGTCCAAATCCTTGATATCTATGGGGATTCTCAACTCATCATCAATCAAATCAAGGGCACCTATCAATGCAAAAATGACATTCTTCAAAATTATAAGGACATTATCGACTTCCTCCTTGGGGCATTCAACTTCTACACCATTCAATATGTCCCTCGATCATCTAACCTTTTTGAAGACACCATGGATTCCCTTACATCTCTCATCCCATGGATGACCAAGGAATTTAAAATTTTTGTATTTGTTCGATGTCAATATCAACCAACCCATGTTCATGATCTTCCTCGTGTCAACCATGTTGATACTAATCCTCGTGACCTTTGGTATTCTCAAATTTTTGACTACCTTTCTAAATCCATTATTCCCTCTAACCTATCTAAAAATTGTAGGGGGTCCTTTCTTCAACACACTAATCACTATATCATCCTTTGTAGCATCCTTTATAAGCATTGCTTCGATGTCATCATGCTTCATTACCTTAAGTCTCATGAGTCCACTTGTGCAATCCAAGAAGTACACAATAGTATTTGTGGTGGCCACTTTAATGGTTTAACTTTCACCAAACATGTCCTTCGCATGGGCTATTATCGGCCCTCTCTTAATCAAGACTATTGTGAATATGTCAAGAAATGTTTTAAATGTCAACAACATTCCAATCTCATCCGCATTCCTATCCAAGCCTTATAACCAGCTCAAGATCTTTGGCCTTTCTCACAATGGGGCTCGACCTCATTGGCCTCATCAATCTGCATTCTTCCTAGTGTCATCATTCCATCATCACTACCACTAAGTATTTCACCAAGTGGGTAAAAGAAATTCCACTCACATCAACCAAGGCTAACCAAATTGTCAACTTCATCTATCAGCACATCATTTTTCGCTTTGGTGTCCCCATAAAATTATCACGGACAATGGAAAGTCCTTCAAAAACAAAGACCTGAAGAAGCTTTGTGACTCATTTAACATTAAGCTTATCTTCTCTTCTCCATACTATCCTCAAGCTAACATCCAAGCCGAAGCAACTAACAAAACTCTTCGCAACATCCTTGCTAAGACTATTGATAAATCAGGTCGTAATTAGTATCTTCATCTTCCACTCACTCTATGGGATTATAAGACTAGCATCTGCACCCCTACAGGCGCTACTCCCTTCTCTTTTGTTTATGGCTTTGAAGTCATTCTTCCTCTTGAAGTCCAAATTCCCTCCTTGCATGTTTTTCTTTGTGACTTCATCTTTGATGAAGATTATTTCCAAGAGCATCTAGCATAACTCGAGTTGTTAGATGAACATCACCTTCTCACTCTTGAACATCACCAAGTCTATCAAGAACACATCAAACATGCTTATAACAAACATCTCAAGGAATACAACTTTAACATTGGTGACCTTGTCCTTAAAGAAAATCAAAATGTCACTACTATAGAAAGGAGCCAACGTGGAAAGTTTGTTCCCAAATAGATTTGACCTTACATCATCACACATAAGTATGGGTCTAGGGCCTATCGTTTGGCTTCCCTCGATGGTAAACCAAAAATGGAACCTCTTAATGCATTATACTTGTAGTCATTCTACTGTTAGCACACTTACCAATGTGAATTTAGGTATCTCCATGATCATCCATCCATCATTTGCTATTTCCATCTCTCTTTGTAATAATATGGAATTATGAGGTCTACCATTAATTTCCTAGTTGTGACCTTGAATATGGGCACTACGGATCTGCTCATAACATATTCCTTATGGATAGGTTCTTCCTTTTAGTGAGAACTCCGCGATCATTACATCCATCACTCTCTTATTTACCTATTGGAAACATGCTAAGGGTCCATATGTGTCACTTATACATTCATTTCCCCTTCTAATTGGTCTACATGACTATCTCCAACTCTTCCCCATGTCAAAATTCTATGGATGCTCATTAGCAAAAGTCAAAAGTAAACAAATTGATCCCTCAAAGGACATTTGTTCATGAAATCATAAAATGTCATAAGGTAGACTGATCCCTCGAAGGATAGCTATCATGCATGTATCATCCCTATCATTTGTAAACAAAAGGAAAAAAAGAGAAAGAAAGCACAAAGTAGACCACTCCCTCAAAGGATGGATACTCCCTATATATCATGGTAGTGAAGGCTTCTTGCATTGATCAACCTTCTATCTCATAAAGCAAAATCATAAAAATCCAAATTAAGCATCCAAAGAAAGCTTCCCGCCTCGATCAACTTTCTCATCCATAGCAAAGCTCTCGCATTAATTAGTTTTAATTTCCATTCACCCAAAGTTGGGGCATAGACCTAGGGAAACCCACCTATGGAGAACTTATTTTCTTGCGTCTAAGTCACATTTACACCCCTTTGTCATGCCTACTTTAGGTTTATGAGTCCACTTTCCATATTTTCTACATGATCCTTGGAATAACTAACTATCATTGGTTATGTATTAACATATGTTATTATTTGAAAGTACATTGCCTTAATTGGATCCTTTTCCTATTTACCTTGATCTAGTTCAAAACATTGTTTCCTCTAGCACGCACTTCCTCGCAGCTCCTCTAGCCTCCATTTCTCTCAAAACCTCTCTCTCTCTCTCTCTCTCTCATAGGCGAGCTCTTGATCATCAACTCGCCGTGGGAAAATAAGCTTCTTTGGCCAACCCATGGGTTTATATAGCCCACCAACCATGGTCCTTGTCGACCCCTCTTGGGTCTCTCGTCGCTTTTCCCTAGTCGCCGCCAAGTACCCATAATCACCGCGACTCAACCATGCCCTTTTTCATTTCATCCATCTTTCCCCTTTTTGATCAATCCTTCCTTTCAAATTATCTTTTCTTCCACTCAGGTAGTTTCATCTCGCATCCTTTTGGTGTCCCATCCAATCTTCGCATCCTTATTCTCATCATCTTGCCTTTGTGGCCCTCTTCATGTTCCTTCCAGGGGACCATTATTTTACATCACTTTTTCATCCCACCTAAGATGCATGTTTTCGATCTCACCCCTTCTTATTTTGTCACAATTTTTTTCCCCATTTTCACATTTTCTTGCACATATTTGATGACTACCTTCAACCCATTGGTTGCATAGTTTGCACATCCATTTGAGATGATTCCTTTGGTTTCGTCTATTTTGTAGTGATTTTGGACCACTCACAGTGCAGTAGGACATTGCCACCATCTCCATTAAGACCATCCTTTGTTCCCTACCAAAGTGATATCGTAATCACTACCATCTTTTTATTTGTGTTTATCCCCATCTGGGATATCTTATCCCTTTTATCACCCTTTCCACCCTTCTCCATCTATCTCTTTCAAACTTGTGATCGACTTCTTTTGTGTGTCAATCCTAAGTTTGATGGGGAGCACCTAATCCAATCATCATTTTTGGTATCGTTCCTCCCTTCTTGTTGTCTACAATCTCTCTCTTACACGCATATCATACTGGGCATCATAACTTTTTGTTGGTCCTTGTTTATGCTCTCATGCATATTACAGTCTAGTCATCCCGATCTTCTATATCATGATACATCTTGTTATATGCTATATTAAAATTAAGATGATTTTTTCATGTGAGTATCTTCCTACATGATCAAAAACTTACTTTTCACCCCATCCATTCACCCTTACTAATACACCTTCCAGTTTGGGAATCCTACTTGATCATCGTTGCAGTTTGCAAATCCTACTTGAGGATCTTTCTTAGGTAGAATTTGCTATCCTGCAACTCCTCATCCTCCACCATGGTGAACATGTCCTTTCTCCATTAATCCTCCCTCATCACTTTTATCCACCTGTCACTTATCCCGACATCATCCTTCTCACTATTCATGTCCCCTTTCACCATTTTGTGTACCTTCCTTCCCTTTTCATCACCATTTTCCCTTTTCACTTTCATCTTGACAATCTTACTTAATCACCCCTATAGTGTGGGTCTATTTTTAGAGGTATACCTTCTTCCTAAGATCTTCCCGCTATAGAAACTTCTCCACCATTTCTTCTTCCATTAGACAACAATCACCACCAAAAATGTCTTTCTGCTCCACCTCGTTCACCTGACATTTTTACCTTATCACACCCATCACATGGGCATCCTAATTAAGGATTCCCCTCACAATATGCATTCTACACCGCATATCTCCCTCCATATATTCATCTTACACTCCTTTGTTTCCTTCCTTCCTTGGTATCACCACCTCTCACCCCTTGTTCCATTCTCACATACACCATTTCCTCTTTTCTCATTCTTCCTAGTATCCATCTTTTCTCTTGGTAATCTTACTTACACATTCTTGTAGTATGGAAAATTCACTTGAGGGTTCCCCTTTTGTCCACCTTTTCATACACTCTTCCCCCAACTCCATCAATCACTTAGGCCACTTTGCTTACCTAGCGGACATTCTTACTATCATTCTTCTTCATCTATCGCTTGAAAATTTTACTTAACCATTCATGTAGCATGACAATCTTACTTAAGAGTCCCTCTTAAGGTTGATTTTCCATCTGCCCTTCCCCATCCCATAAAATTTCATCCATCTTGTTTTTCAAGCCCTTGCCATCATTATCTGCTTCAACAAGCCATTCTTGTCTTCCACCCTCCATTTACCATCACTTTGTGGTTTGGTGATTTTACTTAATCGTTCTCGTAAAGACATGGCGATCTTACTTAAGTGTTCCTCTTAAGGAAGATTTTTCATCTTGCACTCCCTCATCACTACACATCCTCACCCTTCACTTTTTCTTGGCATTCCCCATCATCACATCCTCTCATCACCTCTGTTGCCATCTTCTTCTTGAAATCTTACTTAATCACTTCCGCCACATGACTGTCCTACTTAAGGATTCCCCTTAAGATGGATTTGTCATTTTGTACTTCTCCCTCGACTCATTCTTCATTCCCTCTATTGATTGTTCCTTCCTCTTGGTTTCCCTACCAACCAAATTTTCCTCCTACCATTATCCTTTCTCAACCTATCATATCACAGAGTACATTCACCATCTTTAACTTATCACCACGTTCCTTTCCCCATTTCCCCCTCCTTGTTCTATCTTTCTTCATCACGATCTTTGTCATTTTTTCATATCTCGTTTCCTTACCTTTACCTCATCCATCCTCATCCTCCACATCCTCTCCTCGCCTTCATCTTGCCACAAATCATCACTCATCCTTTCTTTACTCTTTCCACTCCATCTTCTCAAATTCTCCCACATATCCACTCCCATGTCTAACCACCATTGTTGTTGGTCTCCCTCTAACATTATTTCATCATCATCTTCCATTTCCATGCTAATAATTATTGTTGGTTGACCCCTAAAAATCACTCATCATCATTCTCCACTTTGCCTTTTTCACTCTCTTTGTCCTCTTCCATGTTTTCCACCAATAATAATTATTATTGGTCTTCCCCTAATGTCCCTTCACTAGCATTGCCTCTTCTATCCCCCTTTTCTTTTCCCCCCACCCTTTCTTGTCGCTTCTTCGCCACCTCTCCATCTTCCCTTCGCCCTTTTCATTGTCTTTAGTATTCATCATACAACCTTTGTCTATTTTATTGTTATCCTCTTATCCTCATCTCACACATCTCCATAGACTTTCCACTTACCGTCATTCCACCCATATTTCTTCTCATTACATTCTTGATGCTACTTATTCTCCACCTAATATCTCCATTTTTATTCCCTTCCTTCGACATCATTTTTTCTAATGTCCTCTGCTCCTTCCCAATCTTCATTCTTGTCTCTCTCTCTCTTTCTTTACATCTTCTTGCCCCTTTTTCTTTGTGCCTCCTTCTTACTTTCCCATCATTACCCAGTCTCTTTCTCATATCTAGCCTTTTTATCCATTCCTCTTCCACATGCATCTCAATGTGGTCTATCCAATATTATTTACCTTGTTCTTCCTCACAATGACTGGTTCCTTCAATCTTCTCCACGTATATCCCTATCATCTCTTCTTCCCTCAAAATTTTCACACTCCTCCTCCCATCCCATTATTTTCTCTAGCACCCCTACATGTTTCATATTTTGTACCAATTTCATGATCTTCTCCACATCTTCCTGTTCTCTTATAGTTTCTTTTTTTCTCCATTCTATCATCTCTTTCGTCTTCTTTAAATTCTTCATCTTCCTCATCTCCTTCATTTTCCCACACTTCTCTCCCTTTATCTCATCCATCCCTCTTCACTGTATATTTCTATTCCACTACCTTCATTTTACACCTCTCTCTCCCTTTTTCCTAATTTCACCCTCTACTTTGTCATCTTCTCTCATCTAATCTCATCTTCTTCTTGTTCATCCTTCCTCATTCCCTTCTCCTATCATCCTTCTATATTATTCTCTTCCAACTCTTTCATTCCCCATTTTTTCTCCTCATCCATCTCCATCCACTCTATTCCATACCAAATCCAGATAGAGACCCGAGTGGCCATTATAGTGAAGCAACTTCTATGAACCATAACGTCGGCTCCAATTGACTCTGTTCAAAATGCAACAGAAAGATTGGAATGTGTAGAACATGATGGAAAGATGCTAAACTTTGTTTGAAAAATTTTGACCCCTAAAATCCACATCTAAAGGCCAAAAATACAATTTTTGTAGTGTTGTCTAAAAATAGTAAATTACTAAAAATAGTAAATTCACGAAATTGACACCTATGTAACTCACGGAAGATGAACCACCTCATCTCCCTCAAGATTGGTGACCTTCCACATTCTTCTAGGTTTCTTTTCGTATTTCTAAAATTAGTATATAAATATATGTAACCCGAAAGGGAAAATCAAACATCTCCTCACAAAGGTAGCTAATGTAATCACAGTCTTTGATCAATATTTACATCTCTTTTCAGAGATAATTTTCAATATTATACATCTCTTTTCGAGATAGATTTTTTTTTCTCATATGGCACAATTGTTATTCTATCCTTTTAATTTTGAAACCCCTTGAGTTTTGGATAAATACCCTTGTTTCCTTCATCTCCGAATTTTCTTTCCTCATTTTTCACCTACCCATAATCACCCACCACTCCTATCCATTCCTTTTATGTCCTTCGACACAACTTCACACCTAACATTCAAGGCCAATTGAATTATCTCCCCATTTGTGCAACACCGTTGTTCCATTATTTTATACCCCATTCTCGTCTTCCTCTCTATAACATTGATATCTTCTCTTTTCAAGAGCCCTTTCGTCTCTTCCGTAAAATCAACCATTGGTGAGTCCGATTGAGAATAAGGGTTACAAGCTCCTTAAACTGGTGCACTCATGAAGTAACCAATTGATCCATGACAATGGTTGATATTTTATGTTTGATTAATCATAAATGGGGTCCAAAACCTCTCCATCATCTTAGAAGCCCTATGGTACATCTCGTAATTCCATACTTAGCTACTTCATCGAGAGTCATCCTCAATAATCCCTTTCTTGCATTGTTATTTCATCTTTGCAATTTATCTAAATATCCTCTAACTATGTTATGTGAACACCGATTGGTCAAATCCTCATCGACCACACCCCAATAAGCAAAGCTAACTCACGGATGATAGGTCTTGAATGTCATTTTCACATCTCTCCCTTGACATTTGTTGCTTTATATGAGGATGCACAAGTGAATCGACCCAAAGCTATTAGAAACTATACTCCTATCTTTTGTCCTTTTACTAAATCTCGTGGAGGTGTAAAAATTTTCAAACTAACTCCATCAATACCCATTTGTCTCTGGGAAACCTCGGTAGTTTATAGGGAACCCTTGAAAATCCTCCCACTCTAAGATATGTAAACGTTGGGAATTGTAGGAATATGCATCCCCAAGTTCTGACTATGTTCCAAGAACTATTTGATTATAGAGTTCCTTGTTAAAGACACATAGGAGTGCAGAGAAAAAGGCATCATTGACTCTCCTGAAGTGGCTTGATCCTTCCTTCATCTTTAGTTGAGGACAAAAGTCATAAATATGTGATGCATTTCTTGCTCCAACAAATGCCAATCTTAGATAATTTCTCATTCCCGTAGTGTGCATACACCAAATGAGAAGCCATATAAAATTGTCTATAGTTTGGACCTCTAATATCTGAGTGTGTATGGTGACGCTAATGTGATCCGTCCATCAAATGAGATTAGAGTTTTACAAATAGTGGAAATATACAAGTACATCCACTCTTGATAATATTTTGAAGAGGAAAACCCTATAACCATGCTCAACAATGTGATTATGTCATTCACCTCTTATATGCAATCTGAGTGAGGAATGGTCTTTGGAAATATGGCTACTAATGATGAGGATTTGCTAGGTAGCATCAAGAAAATCCTAGTAAATCCTTCACAAGAGCATCAAGAACCTTCGCAAAATCCTAGTAAATCTTATTAAGAACCTTCGCACAAGCATTAAAGTTAACTTTCCAAAGGTATTCAAGATCGAAATGGGAGAGATTGAGGCATATCCCTCAACAAAGAGGCAACCTTAGTAAATCCTCAATGTAGTCAGATTTAGTTTGATCAAAATTGTCCCATCATCATCTTTCACTATTCATGACTCCTCATTGTAATGTGTTGTAGTTGTTTGTACAAATTTGTGATATTACATTGAATTAGAAAAGTAACCAAAGGAAATCCCATTGTCATAAATACTTTACATCCAAGCATTTTTGGATAGAGCTCTTACTCTACCCCAAAACTCAAACATATCAATGTGGCCAAGGTTAGTGTCTCCAATATTGTTTATGTCGATGTGATCTTGGATGGTGGAGCGACCCCTTGGAAGATATACTTCATTTTCCCTTTTCCTTTGATGATGATTTAGAAATTTACTTCAGAAGAACCTCTAAAAAATTCCATAGAGGCCTTTAAAAATTTCTCATTCTGTAGTGGCATAAACCAAATGAGAAGCCATATAAAAATTGTCTATAGTTTGGACCTCTAATATCTCGAGTGTGTATGGTAACACTAATGTGATCCGCCCATCAAATGAGATTAGAGTTTTATAGATAGTGGAAATATACAAGTACATCCACTCTTGATAATATTTTGAAGAGGAAAACCCTATAACCATGCTCAACAATGTGATTATGTCATTCACCTCTTATATGAAATCTTAGCAAGGAATGGCCTTTGGAAATATGGCTACTAATGACTGAGGATTTGCTAGGTAGCATCAAGAAAATCCTAGTAAATCCTTTGCACAAGCATCAATAACCTTCGCACAAATCCTAGTAAATCTTATTAAGAACCTTCGCACAAGCATTAAAGTTAACTTTCCAAAGATTCAAGATCGAAATGGGAGAGATTGAGGCATATCCCTCAACAAAGAGGCAACCTTAGTAAATCCTCAATGTAGTCGGTATTTAGTTTGATCAAAATTGTCCCATCATCATCTTTCACTATTCATGACTCCTCATCGTAATGTGTTGTAGTTGTTTGTACAAATTTGTGATATTACATTGAATCCGAGAAAGTAACAAACAAGGAAATCCCATTGTCATAAATACTTTTCATCCAAGCATTTTTGGATGGAGCTCTAACTCTACCCCAAAACTCTGACAAATCAATGTGGCCAAGGTTAGTGTCTCCAATATTGTTTATGTCGGATATGATACTTGGATGGTGGAACGACCCCTTGGAAGATATACTTCATTTTCCCTTTTCCCTTTGATGATGATTCGAAATTTACTTAAGGAAGAACCTCTAAAAAATTCCATGGAGGCCTTTAAAAATTTCTCATTCCCGTAATGGCATACACCAAATGAGAAGCCATATAAAAATTGTCTATAGTTTGGACCTCTAATATCTGAGTGTGTATGGTGACGCTAATGTGATCCGCCCATCAAATGAGATTAGAGTTTTAGAGATAGTGGAAATATACAAGTACATGCACTCTTGATAATATTTTGAAGAGGAAAACCCTATAACCATGCTCAACAATGTGATTATGTCATTCACCACTTATATGAAATATGAGCGAGGAATGGTCTTTGGAAATATGGCTACTAATGACCGAGGATTTACTAGGTAGCATCAAGAAAATCCTAGTAAATCCTTTGCACAAGCATCAAGAACCTTCACACAAATCCTAGTAAATCTTATTAAGAACCTTCTCACAAGCATTAAAGTTAACTTTCCAGTATTCAAGATCGAAAATGGTAGAGATTATCCCTCAACAAAGTAGGCAACCTTAGTAAATCCTCAATGTAGTCAATATTTAGTTTGATCAAAATTGTCCCATCATCATCTTTCACTATTCATGACTCCTCATCGTAATGTGTTGTAGTTGTTTGTACAAATTTGTGATATTACATTGAATCGAAAAAGTATACTAACCAAGGAAATCCCATTGTCATAAATACTTTACATCCAAGCATTTTTGGATAGAGCTCTTACTCTACCCCAAAACTCGGACATATCAATGTGGCCAAGGTTAGTGTCTCCAATATTGTTTATGTCGGATGTGATCTTGGATGGTGGAACGACCCCCTTGGAAGATATACTTCATTTTCCCTTTTCCTTTGATGATGATTTAGAAATTTACTTCAAGAAGAACCTCTAAAAATTCCATAGAGGCCTTTAAAAATTTCTCATTCTGCAGGGCATAAACCAAATGAGAAGCCATATAAAAATTGTCTATAGTTTGGACCTCTAATATCTCGAGTGTGTATGGTAACACTAATGTGATCCGCCCATCAAATGAGATTAGAGTTTTACGAGATAGTGGAAATATACAAGTACATCCACTCTTGATAATATTTTGAAGAGGAAAACCCTATAACCATGCTCAACAATGTGATTATGTCATTCACCTCTTATATGAAATATGAGCGAGGAATGGTCTTTGGAAATATGGCTACTAATGACTGAGGATTTGCTAGGTAGCATCAAGAAAATCCTAGTAAATCCTTTGCACAAGCATCAAGAACCTTCACACAAATCCTAGTAAATCTTATTAAGATCCTTCGCACAAGCATTAAAGTTAACTTTCTAGTATTCAAGATCGAAATGGGAGAGATTGAGGCATATCCCTCAACAGTAGGCAACCTTAGTAAATCCTCAATGTAGTCAGTATTTAGTTTGATCAAAATTGTCCCATCATCATCTTTCACTATTCATGACTCCTCATCGTAATGTGTTGTAGTTGTTTGTACAAATTTGTGATATTACATTGAATCCAGAAAAAAGTAACAACCAGGAAATCCCATTATCATAAATACTTTTCATCCAAGCATTTTTGGATAGAGCTCTTACTCTACCCCAAAACTCGGACATATCAATGTGGCCAAGGTTAGTGTCTCCAATATTGTTTATGTCGATGTGATCTTGGATGGTGGAACGACCCTTGGAAGATATACTTCATTTTCCCTTTTCCTTTGGTGATGATTCGAAATTTACTTAAGGAAGAACCTCTAAAAATTCCATGGAGGCCTTTAAAAATTTCTCATTCCCGTAGTGGCATACACCAAATGAGAAGCCATATAAAAATTGTCTATAGTTTGGACCTCTAATATCTGAGTGTGTATGGTGACGCTAATGTGATCCGCCCATCAAATGAGATTAGAGTTTTACAGGATAGTGGAAATATACAAGTACATCCACTCTTGATAATATTTTGAAGAGGAAAACCCTATAACCATGCTCAACAATGTGATTATGTCATTCACCTCTTATATGAAATATGAGCGAGGAATGGTCTTTAGAAATATGGCTACTAATGACTGAGGATTTGCTTGGTAGCATCAAGAAAATCCTAGTAAATCCTTCGCACAAGCATCAAGAACCTTCACACAAATCCTAGTAAATCTTATTAAGAACCTTCGCACAAGCATTAAAGTTAACTTTCCAGTACTCAAGATCGAAATGGGAGAGATTGAGGCATATCCTCAACAAAGAGGCAACCTTAGTAAATCCTCAATGTAGTCGGTATTTAGTTTGATCAAAATTGTCCCATCATCATCTTTCACTATTCATGACTCCTCATCGTAATGTGTTGTAGTTGTTTGTACAAATTTGTGATATTACATTGAATCTAGAAAAGTAATGACCCAAGGAAATCCCATCGTCATAAATACTTTTCATCCAAGCATTTTTGGATAGAGCTCTAACTCTACCCAAAACTCGGACATATCAATGTGGCCAAGGTTAGTGTCTCCAATATTGTTTATATCGGATGTGATATTGGATGGTGGAATAACCCCTTGGAAGATATACTTCATTTTCCCTTTTCCTTTGATGATGATTCGAAATTTACTTAAGGAAGAACCTCTAAAAATTCCATGGAGGCCTTTAAAACTAAGGACATAAGTAGGACCCTGAAAAATAGCTAGGAACCTTCGAAATGTATTTGCAAAATTTGAGCCTTGTTTTGTAACCCTTAACTTCCGAAAAGGTTTTGGTAGAATTCACTATGTGTTTTACAACCTCCAACTTCGATTTGAACTGTGGTGAAAATTTGGGGTTGTTTTGCACTTAGTACCCATGATTTAATCTCTAGCAAAAGTGAAGACTTACTTTGTAACCATCGGCCTCCGATATGAAGATTGATGATAAAAATCCTCGCTTGTCAAGTAAATCAAGATTTTAAATCCTAAGCTTCATTAAAAATGCATCAAACCAAAGAAGAGGAGAAATAAGGACATTAAACCAAAAATATAAGTGAGGAAAACCTAAAAATAAACCAAAAATAAAACTATTAAGAACACCCATCATGCCAGGTAAAAGATGGATAAATAATGCCTAAAATAACAACACAAATCCTTGCAAAAACACTAAACTTACCGATATATCAAGTGGTTTGAAGAAAAATCATGACAATTGCTTGAAAATCCACGCATGGGGTATGGTTGGAAGTTGAGGGAGTGTTAATAAGTTAGTGTACAAAATGTCAAGTAAAAATGACGTGTAAAATTTTGACCTTAAATAAAAAGGGGGGAATGAATTACCATATAGGTGACACGTGTGGTTCGATGACATTTAATACACCGATTGGCATCAAAACTCACTCACTTTTGGCAACTTCGCCGGGTTTCAGGTTTTAGAAATCGAGTATACACTTTACATGTAATCTGTAATATCAAACCCGAAACCCAAAATGGTCTATATTCCTTTGTATTTTGGGTTTTGAAAGTCAACTTGAAATTTACACGTAAATTACAAATCGGGTTTCGAAACCCGAAATGGTCTTGCATAATTGGAAGTCAGGTTTGAAAATCAGTTGCAACTTTGCATGCAAAGTTACAATCAGTTCCAAACCGAAATGTACTTGGGGTTCGTGTTTCATAACGAACTTGCAATTTGCATACAAATTGTAAGTCAACCCCGATCCTTGAAATACACTAACTCCTTTGTATTTCAAACTTTCGGTTTTGGGGAACAATTTGCATGAAAACTACAAATTGTTTCCTAAAACCTAAAATCCAAAATATGAAGAAAATTTTGGTACTCAAGAATTTTTTTATGAAGTCTCAAAAATAATCTTTTGGTGAAAAAAGGAATTTTTTTGCAAGAACGTATTCAAAAATAAGGAAAATTGGTAAGGGGACTTGAAAAGTTAACATCTTTGGCGACCTCCAAGGAATGCTTTCCTACTAAGCATCAATCCAATAGCCTTAGGAAATCCACTAGGTACAAGAGTCATGTAAACCTCAAGAACAAAAATAAAAAACCTCCGAAAAAACAAACCCAAAACCAAAACCAAACAAGAAAATAAAACAAGAGAAATACAATGTGCAAGAGCACTTGAAGGAAGAGAACTAGACAACTATTATACAAAGTGGAAATACCTCAATAGCAAGATTTGAGGTGTATCCCATTAACTGGGATAGGAAATGCTTCTTCGTTATTTCTAGAAAAGAAAAATGAATTTGCCTCTTTGCATGGCAACAAAGGTAATCAAGTATAATACACTCTAGAGGGCATCAAAATTTTCATGCATTTATGGATTAGCCCTATCTACATCCCATTTTAGAACTAGGTATCCCTCCTGGAAAGACCTATCAGTTGCTATTTTGTCGAAGGTTTTCTTTTTCTAAGCTTGATGCAACTCAAGAATCTTCATTGCTTGGTTTCATGTTTCTTCTAATTTCATAAGTTCAGCAAACCACACTATGATAGGGTCACTTTCCATCATTTCCAAATTTTGTGCTAATTCAAGAGATGTAACTCCAAAGATAAAGGAAGCTTTACTTCCCTTTCATACACTAGCATACAGGGAGAATTTCCAATGGCCCTTTTTGGGGTAATCATATCCACCTAAAAAGAAGTCTTGAGTTGCGTGTGCTAAGTTCACTAGTTACTTGTCATTGTCCTCTTGATAATCCATATTAGATTCTTGTTGTTGGACTCAACTAAACCATTACCTTGTGGATAATAGTTTGATGAAGTTTTTAGATAAACACCATTTTCACAACCCATTCACTAATCTTCATGCCTACGAATGCCTTGGCATTATCTAAAATGATTGTGAAGGGAACACCAAACCTTGTCATAATACCTTTAATAAATTCCAAAATGGAATTCTCATTGGCTTGCTTCAATACCACCAACTTTGTCCATTGGGTGAAATGATCGGTTTCGGTTTGCACCTATATATGACTTTCACTAGACGGAGGATTTATCATACCAATAAAATCCAGGCCCCATTACATGAAGGGTTGGTCTCTCTAGATTGGATGAAGCGAAAGAGAATAGCTATCCTCTACTTCCTCATAAAAAGGGTACATTATTTATATTTCCTCACCCATATATGGGCATCCTTAAATAGGTTGGGCCAATAGTAACCGAACCTAATGATTTTTGTGGTAGTTGTCCTTGTTAAGTAATGACCTCTTGATAACCCATTATGAAATTCTTCTAGTAGCTTATCAACTTGTCCTGGGTTTATACACCTGAGAATAAATCCATTTAAATCCCTTCAAAAGAGTACATTATCAATGAGAACATAAGAGATTGAATGAAGCCTAAAGTTTCCCCTTTGAGTTTTGGCTAGATTTGGAGGATACCCACCTAATTGCAAAAAGTTTCTCATGTTAGACATTTGATCAACAGGAGTGTGAGTCTCTTCCTGATGATGGTTGTGTAGCATGTTATCACATTCCTCTTTTGCTTCTAAATCGAGAAGCATGATGTTGACAAAGACATTTCCCTTTGACCAATTTAGTGACCTTTATGTATAATTCATACTCCATGACCTTCGTAATCCATCCAACCCTTTTCTCGTTTATGTCTTTATTCAACAAAAAATCCTTAACTCCTAGATGTGATACCATTAATTGGATCCTGTTGTTGGATAACATATGTTTGAATTTCTTTAATGCCTATACAATAATAAAAAAATTCTTCTCTATAAAGGATTACTTGAGCTCGTAGTCTTTGAGGATTGGCTGAAGAAAGCAATTGGTTGTTCCATGTAATCATCATTCTACTGAATGAGAATCCTGGAGATGCTTTCTAATCCCGTGAAGGCATAGAGGGTGAAATCATTTTCATAATCAAGGATTTACCAACGTGGGGGATTGGGAAACATCCTTTTAATAGCCTCAAAGCTACTCTTACCTTCTTTAGTCTAGCTAAATGGTATGTTATTTTTCAACATAGTTGTGAGTGGCTTGGCCAAAGTGGAAAATTGAGGTATAAACCTCCTTACAAAGTTGATAGTCCCTAAAAAACTTTGGAGACCCTTTTTATGGATTGGAAGATAAAGTGCCAAGATAACATGTATTCTTTAGGATCAATTAAAATTCCTTCCACCAAAACTATATGTCCTAACAATTTTCCTTCATGGACAACAAAAATACATTTTTGGGGTTCAAGGAAACCCCAAATTCCCTTGCATCTATCAAAACTTTCTTTAGATGATCCATATGGTCTTGTGCATGCTTGGAATACACAATTATATCATCTAGATAAATAAGGATCATATCATTTATAAGCCATTTGAAGGCCATGTCCATATCTCGTTGGAAAGTGGCACCTATGTTGACAATCAATGACATCTATTATAGACAAACGTGCCCCATTTGGTAGTGGAATCCATTTTGAACTGATTTGATTCCTTTACTAGTATCTAGCTATAACCTGAATACCCATCAAGCAATGTAAATATTTCCACCCCTACCATCGTTTGGAGAATATGTTTCATACATGTGAGAGGGTAGTGATCTTTAAGGGAAGCTCGATTGAGATCCTTGAAATCCACACACAACTTGATTCCCCATTTTTCTAACCACGACTAATTTGGGCACCCGGAAGAGTGCTTGATTGGGAAAATAATACTAGCCTTGATGAGTTTGGAAAGATCCTTCCTCATTAATGGTTTAATTTTAGGATTGATCTGGTCTCTGCTTTTTCCTAAATGGTTTGGCATTCGGGTCAAGTTTTATGGTGTGCTAGGCTAGGCTTGGATTGAATCCCTTGAGATCTTAATAAATTAAAGTAAAAATGTCATTTTATTCTTGGCAAAGGCTGACAAAATCCTATCTTTTGACTAGCGTGCACATCTTTCCAATTTTCAAAAATTTGTCCTCTGTAACTTGGACTGTTCAAAATCATCTTCTTTGATAATCATGTTAGTTTTTTCTCTTTTAAGTTGATCATCTGAATTGAAGATAGATTCAAGAGTGACCAAACCCTTTGGAAAATTATTACCCTTCAATTGGATGATTTGATCATTATAAGATTCTTGTAACATGGACTATTTTTTTGATGAAAACTCATCCTCTTCTTGAAGAAAGATAATAATTTGTTGGTTGATGTCAAAAAATTGCCAATTACTTGCATTATCTTGTACTAACAATCTTACAACCAACTTGACTAACTTGCTTTCTTCATTTATAATGTCAACATGGAAATTTATTGAGATCCCACAGTTGCAAGTCTATCTACATCTTTGTTTCGATCCTGGGACCACATGAATTCCAAAAGATTTAAATTCTTCAATGAAGTCCCATACCCTATTCTTGTAGGATCTCAACAGATTATTATTTGCTGCACTCCAACATCGACTTGATGTATGACAAGATCACTATCCCCAAAAATAGTCAACGCCTTGATACCTCTTTTCTAAGCCACTAAATTCCTTATACCAATGCTTCATTTTTGGCTACATTAGTAGTACAACCGAATGAAGTAGTTAGCATATGGATTTTCACACATACAAATGACATGCAACAATATGGGAATGAAGTCCCTCCTCAATGAAGGTGAGGCTGCCTTAATGAAAACCAAAATTATATTTACATCTGTACATTCAAAATTGTATGTGGGGGGTGTTTTAGAACATCAACAGAAATAAAAATGAATAAGGGAGATGGAATGGAATGAAGGAAAGGAATGGAAAGGAATGAATGGAAGTAACATGCAAGGGTTAGGTAAAAGCATAGCCTAATATTACATGAAGAAGAATGATGAATAACTAACACAAATAAAATGGAGTTTGAGTTAGCTAAACAAGAATGAGTAAAAGGGAACACACATGAGCAAGTAAATAATCAAAGCTTGATCATTGTGAACTAGAACAACATATTAGTAGCATTGACAATAAGATCCAAGACAATATTTGCATGCAAGATTCAAACACTAACATCTAATGAACATAAGAACATCAAATGCTATAAGAGACAATGAATGGGACACAAAGTTCATATTTCATTAACTCCAAAATGTCTTCTCAAAAGAACACAAATTTTCTTTCTTTGAAATAAAGCTTGCACACAAAAGTATTTTCTTCTCCTCTCTCAAAGTCACCCTTACAAATGAGCCCCTAACTTTCTTTTATAACCCAAAAGTTGGTTACAAAGTAGTTAGGGTTTTACATGAACATTAAATAGGGCATCTTAAGTGACTTTGAATTTTCAACCAACTTTATTAAAAGCAACTAAAAATAGAAATCACTTAAGTTATCCAAAGTTTTCCAAAAGTGAGTTCAATAATAACATCATTTTAAAATACCACTTTTAAAACATACGACAAAAACTAGTGCCTTATCCATTGAAATGGGGTCCACCTATCTCAATCATATGAGAAATGGACTCTCCCACCCATGAGAAAATATAGGAAATCACCCTACCATGTTGTTGGCGAAACAAGGATCTTGATTCTTTATCAATTCAAAATATTTGAGCTTCGTAATGTCCGATGCATCTTCTCTTCCTCTAGAAAATAACTCGAAGAAGACCAACCTCACAAAGTACCTACATTTCAAGAATCTTACCTAGTATGGTATGCAGGTCTGTAACTTTAGATTGGATCTCTTCACAAAGGTGTTTGATCCTAAAACATTGATCCATAGAAGAAGTGGAAAAACATCAACATGAGTATACATTTCATGTATCAATTTTGTAAATTGTTCCACCAGATGTTGTACTAAATTCCTTTGGTTTTGTTCATTGATGAAGGTACAAGGAATCTCTTCATGATGAAGGCTTGAATGGAAGAGAGCGTGGTATAAGCTTCATTGCACAAAACTCAAAACTAAATTACTAAGTCTTCCAGAATCATTTTCCTGGACTTAACATGATTTAGCCATAGAATTCGTGTCATGCGATGATCAAACTCAAGTATTCCCTCTAAGGCTAAGAATGTAGATTCCATGTGGGCAAGATCTTGAAGACTTGGAAAAATATGATCCAAGTGTTATTAATTCTGTAATGAGGCATTCCTTGAATGGAAACACTGAATCAAGGTAGGCATAAATATTCTCATATATTTTTATCACCTCATCAATTGTTCTCAACCCACCACTTTCTATCTCGAAACCCATGACCTTAGAGTGTGCCCTAGAGTGATCACATCCTTTGATTGATTGAGAATTTCTTGATCTGGGATGGCCACCATCTCTGGAACAGGAAATGAAGATGTAATTGGGTTGATCAAATGTTGAACATATGAGATCAACTGATTCTTTTCTTCTTTGAGTTGGGAAATTTGAGATTTGTATCTCTCCAACCTTTTAAGCACATTGTTCATTGAATCCTTTGCCATAACAACATCACTTTCAAAAGTGGTCTTTCCAAGGGCTATTTTGGATACTTCATAGTCAGTGACTGTCATGTCCCCACGATCCTTTTCAATAGTTGGAACTAAAATTTCTATAAATTTATCTCCACTATCATCAATCACTACTTTGGAGAAGACCTTAGGTTTTTTGGGGAACAAATTTTTGGAAAGGGCAGAAAGAGATTCCAAATCAATGTTGGCCACTTTGACCAATCTCTTCCTTTTTTGATTTCGAATCAACCCAGGTCGGTGTTTCATTCATTAATTTGACACAAAAAGTCGAGAACTGGAAGAAATATCCTCTTTGCCTTTCTCATGACTAAAACCAGTAGGTAGTTGTTCTATGGCCTCAATCCTTGGCGAAGTAGCATCTGCAACACATTCTTGATTATCCTCATGTTCTTGTGAAATACCCTTATCACCTGGATGCTCGAAGAATTAGATATATGTACCACTAGGATTTGCTTGGACTCTAGTGTATAACATTGATGACTTGGATCCTTAGTGGGCCTATTGGAACTCTTAGTGATGTGAACAGATGAGTTTGGGGTAGAAATACCCAAAACATGTTCTTTTCCTTCCCGAAGATGCACACTTTTACCGACCCTTGAGACACTACTTCTTTATTAGAGACAGGTTTGGGTAACCACTGACTTTGCCTTTGAGATGCGTGTGATGATGTTGGTGGAGACTGGTGTGAAGAAGTTTACACCACCTTTTTCTATGTAAGTCCTCCCCTCGTTGGCATAGTTTTTGTATCTCAGAATATGTGCCTAAAATGGGAGAGGATTGGCCATCTGATTCTCATACCACATCATAGTCCTTTTCAACACAGGTTGATTCATGACATCTAGAGAAGTTTCATCTCCTTTACTCCAATCAATACTAGGGAGTGGAGTGAAAACTATCTGATCATAGGCAGGATCCATAAGATCAATTCCATTATCAACAAGGGTCAAAGGAGGGTCCCTCAATCCATAATTTTCTATCTGAGCCAGTGTGAGATGAGAAAATTTTCATCGTCTCACCTCCCTGTCATCCGCACATTCTACCCAATAGTATTTTATGTTTTCCTTGTGCCTATATCTTTCTCCTAGAGCTTTTTCCATGGATCCTTTAATATCAAATTGAGCCCTACTTGTGAAATAATGTATAGTCATGAGGGAAAATTATTTTTCCATAAGTTATGCACTACAGGGAACTTGGACATTTGTATTCCCAATCTGAATCGGAAATGAATGCCTCCTTTATGTTTATCCACAGTAGGCAATGGATTTTGAAAAGCTGATGTGAAAGTTCCATCAATGCCAATTTGTCACTGACATATTTAGGAAGTTTGTAAGGAGCTCCCACAAATCCATCAACTCGTATATAGGAGTAAGAGGAAACTAGATATACCAAGTTCCCCATTGTTTTATCACTGCCTTGGCATCTTCTAAAAATATTTCCTCTGGGTTTCTCCTTAGTGACTAGATTATATAGAAAAGGAAAGCATCGTTTACCCTCTAAAATGGTGAGAACCGTTCTTGAACTCCAGTTGTGGGTAAAAGTGAAAAACACTATTCTTGTTAGGACCCATCGTACCTCTAGTTGTTAGCCCTAAAATATCCTCCTTCTTGCTACAACATAGATCAAATATGAGGTCATGTAAAAATGACCTGTCATTCTTACCTCAATCAATTTCTTATGGAGAGTATTGCTAATGATACTTGCCCAATCAATGAACATCTTTGCATCAAGAATGATATAAATGAACTTGTACATCCAAGGATGAAAATTCTTAGTGGAAGGAGACCAAAAACCCTACTTGAGGAGAGTAATCATATCTCCTATTTCTTCATGAAACTCTACCCAAAACAACTCTTTGGGAATTCTTGAAGTGTGAGTTTTTGGTTTGACCAACCAATTTTTATTAACCATCTTCGACCATCTCAAAGGGTTTTCATCCCAAAATTGTTGTGTTGATTCTTGCGTGATGTCAACATTTTCTTCATGAAGTGACACTCTTAACAAATCTTCCATATGATCTGGAGAATTGAGTAGAAAAGGTTCATCTCTATCATTAAAAACTCCTCCGATGCTCAGGATCATAATGTTCGGCACAAGCTAGGAAAATTTAGGGCATTGTATGGCAACTGGAAATGTTGTTGCTTGAGGTAAGCCATGCAACGATAGAGCCTTTTCAAAAAAATAGTCTTTCCTTCCCGCCTTACCCTGTCACAGAATTGGACCATATCCACGTGACCCATATCGGTATCTAAAATATTATCATACGTTGAATTTAAGGATGATGTTGGAACTAATCCTTGATATGTGTATTTTAGTGCCGATTTATTAGAGCATTCACCCATTATGAATTTTAAAGCAAAAAGCAAAAAGAAAACATACACTGGGAAAGTGTAGGTCTAAGTCTTGACTCACTTGTTTCCATGAAGAAAATATGGATCTTTTTTATTATTATTTTAAAAAAAAATCGGTGCCAATTCAAAATGATAATACAAATAAAATATTGAGACTAAGCTCAAATCACCACCCGGGTTAAAAATACTACGATTTTAGACCATTTTTATTATTTGAAATGTGTTTTCCATCACTTGAGTGTGTGTGCATGTGTTTTAAATCCTTCTTCTTGGGCAACGTGGATCTCGAAACTTCTTGCATGAGCTACATAGATCTCAAAAGCAACTTCTTATTATTATTTTTTACGTGCGTGTAATGCTACATGAGCATGGTATTTTTCCCAATGTGTGGGATTTTGTCTTGTCTTTTTATACTCTTTTATTGCATAGGCTTTCCTTCACCCTTGGCATGAGAAATTTTCCATCTTCTAGTAATGTGTGGACATATTACCTTACACGTGGGTTTCACCTCCTTTGGCAATGATCTCTTTCCTTTCCCTAACACATGGATCTTTTGCCTTCCTTAGGCCTGCGTGGAATCATGCATATTTCCTTTCTTTTTTAAATACATCCTTTGCATGTGTGGCTTCTTTGTTTGATTCCTTGACTTCAGAAAAATAGCCAGCAACTCTTACATCTGTTTATCAAGCCAAGAAGGATAACACACACAACAACACCATTTTTCATAGACCCCAATAATTGACCAAAGAAAGCAATTCCAAAATTGATAGCAATACCTCATAATTATGTATTTCTATCACATTTTCAGTCAAGTATTTCTCCACCTCGGATGTCACTTTTCTCTTGTCAATGCAAAAGCATGTATAACTGGATTGTAAGCTACATCAGATCCACGAATGTTGTAGAGTGAGGCAACCTCATCAAGTGGAGTGAGGATGATGGCCTCAGATTTCTCTTGATCAAGATTTTCTCTTAAATCATCCAACTTTTCTTGGACATAATGCCCAAAAATTCTAGAGGATGTATGCAAATAGGTGATGCTTCAGGCAAAGGCCGATCCCTCCAAACTTTCACCCACAAAGATCTCACCTCCTTTTTGGCAGCGAATGGGCATTTGTTTGTGGATTTTTGCTTAGGAAAATGTGTTTTGGACTGCTAACTTGACCAATGGATGCATGTGGGCTTTGATTAAGGTGTTGGGTGCAACTTATAACCCCTTTTTTAATCTCTCCCTTGATGTGTCGGTCTCAGATTGCAGGTAGGTGTGTGGAGCTTTGCTTGCTTGGTGTGAACATATTTGAATAACCTATACGTGGCCTCTACTTCCTTCTTCATTCCAACGTTGGTTGGTTTTTAGTATATGTGTGCTCAATCTAGCACAATACAACAAAATAAATAGCTTAAATAAAAATATACAGAGTGTAGAGAAGATAAAACCTCTGAAACTTGAGTCTCTTTTTAAATATTTGAACTTGAGCAAAATTTAACATGCCATATGATCAGGGCAACTTTGCACGAGCATGGAGGATCCAGAAAATTGGAGAAGGATGGATTATTGTAATCTTGTGATCCCAAAATGGAGACAACTACTTGGAACTCTCAAGGTTGCCTGGCTCTAGCTAATGCCCGTGCTAGGTTTCCGTGTGAAAGCCGAGGAGTGCCTGTGGAATGAGCTTTTCCTTCTTTTGGCTCTAGATGTCTGTAATATTTCCTTGTTTCTTCTTCTTCCCAATTTCTCTCACTTCTGCAACCTCTTGTAACCGTCTCCTTCCCAATTTCTGGATGATAGAAGCAAAATTGAAATTGTCCATGACAATTGGAAGCGGAAAAATAATTGCCCTGACAATTGCTCACGTCAGTTACGACAATTAAAAAAGAAAAAATTCTTCCAAGTTTGTCAAACAACTTTCATGAGTATTAAATTAATATTTATTAATTAAAACCTAAAATTTAATAAATTTAATTTTATTAAATAATAAGGTAAATATTAATTAAATAATTAAAACATAGTTTGCATCGTAGTGGGAGAAGGACCTATTCAAAATGGATGAAATGAAAACCAAAATGACCATGAGAATGAGATGATCACGATGAGGGTAATAAATCACGTGAAAGAACACTTTTAATTTTTTTAAAAAAATTCATGTTTATTAATTTTGTGAAGTCAAAATTAGTGATAACAACTGGCTCTAATTGGGGACAAGGACTTCACGAGACGAACAATGGACCCAAAATTTTAATGAACATGATCTCAAAGACAATGATGCACAAAAATGGGATGAAAAAGAGAGGAAACCAAAAATAGGAAACAAAAAAACCAAAATCCTAATTACCTATGTACATACGAGGGACAACCCATTTTCAATTTTGATAGTGCTTGAGATATTTCCCATTGTAGGGAAAAGAAAATGAGTTCCATCAGGATATGCCAAGTAATATGTGTTATCTCCACATAAATGCCTGATTTTGAAAGGGCCCAACCATAGTGAATCAAAATTCCCGTGCTTTCCTTTTGGTTCACATCTCTTGTCCCAAAGAAGAACTAAGTCATTGATTTGAAATTGTCTCTCCTTAGTTTTTCTATCAAACAATTTCTTTACTTTTGATTGGTGTTCCTCGATCCTATTTTCCACTTGACTTCTCTGCTCTTCAAGCTTGCTTAGGAACATGATCCTTTTATCCAATGCATTGGCGAAGCATTCATCATCAACTGCTTGAGCCAATCGTAATGTTGGTAACTCCAAAGTGATGGGAATTTGAGCATCGGTTCCATATAAGAGTTGGAATGGAGACATTCCAATTGCTCTTTTGGGAGTTATGCGGTCAGCCCACAATGCATCATATAACTTTTTGTGCCAAGTTATTTGATTTTCTTCGACTAACTTACGCACACGATAGTAATGATGTTTTTGTTACTGGATTCTGCTTGACCGTTTCCCGAGGGTAGTAATTTGGTGAAAATGAGATAAATATATCCCATATCCATAACAAAAACCTATCATCTTTGTAGAAGAAAAATTGGTGGCATTGTTCGTCACGATCTTTTGTGGAATTCCGTAATCAATATATTCTCTTTGATGAAGTCATAGATTACCATAGTAGATGTTTGTTTCACCGGAATAGATTCTACCCACTTCATAAAGTAGTCAGTTGTAGTGAGCACATGAGTATGACTAGCACTAGAATTAGGATTCAAGACCCCGATGAAATCTAAACCCCATTGTTGAAAGGGTTCTTCAATGACAACTAGATTTAAAGGAAAATCTACCAATTTAGGTCTTCCAACAAATTGTTGACAAGCTTCACATTTGGCTACCCATTTTTGAGCATCAAAAAACATAGTGGGCCAATAATAATGTGCTCAAAATTTTTATGAGCTGTCACTGGTCCAGAGAAATGACCACCACAAGCATGATTGTGAAAGGCTTCCAACAACCTAGGTTGTTGTTCTTTATCGACACATCTAAGGAACATGCCATCAATTCCTTTCTTGAACAAAGTGTTATCCCAAATGACGTACCTGAAAACTCTTAATTTGATAGCTCTCTTTTCCTTAGCTTATCGATTCTCAGGGAATTCACCATATGTGAGAAAATAGGCTATATCCGAATACCATTCGTCTGTGGTACTGATGAAAACTACTAGTGGTAAACTTTCTTCAACTGGTTCTTCTTCAAAGTCATCTCGTGGCTCATTCTCTATGATGAGTTGGCAAAGTCCTCTTCCTTGAACTAACTTGGTAGGCTTGATGTCCAAGTCATATTCTTGGATCTTGGAGACCCAATTACCTCTTTTAGATTCTGGTTCATGTTGTGTTAACATTGATTTAACTGCATGGTGTCCATAACTAAGACTTTGGTGTGAGAATTCAATACATAGTACTTGAAATATTTCAAAGATCTAACCACCACGTATGCATGCCTCTCAAGGGGAGTGTAATTGAGTTCATGTTTCTTGAATCCAAAACTCATGAATGCAATAGGAGATTTTATTCCCTCTTGATTGTGTTGAGTCAGGATGGCAGAGATCGTGTGCAGTGAAACATAGCAATAGATTATGAAATCCTTTTTAAAATCAAGACATACCAATGTAGGAGCTTTTGCAATAACATCCTTGATTTGTTCAAATGCTTCTCTACCTTCCTTTGACCATTTGAAGGATTCTTTACCTTTCATCATGTCAATAATTTTGGTTTGGTAAAATCAAAAAATCTAGCATAAACCTTCTCAAAAAAGTTCACCTTCCCAAAGAATGAGTGGACTCTAGGCTTACTTGTAGGTAAGGAAAGATTCTTGATAGCTTGAATGCGCTCAGGATCGATCTTAGTTCCTTCTTTAGAAATAATATGACCTAGGAGTTTCCCTTCCGTAACTCCAAACACAAACTTCTTTAGATTCAAAGAGATTTTATGAAGTCTACACCTTTGTAATATTTTCTCCAAATCTCTTAGGTGATCTTCTCACTTCTTTAAGAACATTGTCAAGTCATCTAGGTATACCACGATGATCTTGTCTTTATAATCTATGAATTCCATATCCATAGCCCTTTGAAAAGTTACATCGCATTGATCAAACCAAAAGGCATTCTTCTATATGCAAACATACCCTAGGGGGTGGTGAACGCGTCTTATGTTGGTCTTCTCTAGCCACTTCAATCTGATTATAACTAGAGAAACCATCTAGCATGGATAACATTTCTGATCCAGTTATTGCCTGTAAAATATGGTCCATGACCGATAGTGGATAATTATCCTTCAAGGAATCTTGATTAAGATTTTGGAAATCCACACAAATCCTAATTTCCCCATTTTTCTTGCGAATTGGAACAATATTAGCTATCCAGGTTGAATGTCAAATATGAAACACTATCCATGTGTCTAACATCTTTTGAACCTCATGGAATATTGTCCTTGATATCTTGGGATTATACTACCTTTGATTCTGCCTGAATGGAGTTGCACCAGGTTTTAAGGGTATGGCATGCTCTATTTCCCTAGGTTGGAAAGACTTCAAGTCTTCATATGAGTAAGCCAAGATGTCTGAATATTTGGTAAGGAGGGTTAAAAATTTCTTATTCTCCTCAGGTGAGAAACACTTACCGATGTTGACCAGGTGAGATTTTCCTTGGTACCAATGTTAACTTGCTCATAGTCAACAAAATTTACAGGTCCTGCCTACTCTTTCTCTTTGATAAACCTATCATGTTTATCAAAAAGTTCTTCAAGTGAAACCAATCCTTTTGGAATTTTATTTCCTTTGAGTTGAATGATGCCATCACCAAGATCCTCATTCTCAACTCCTTCTTGAATGGGTGAGGTCATTGATTTGTGAAATGCAGAATCACTTCCTTCAAAGTACAACTATTCAAAATTATCTCTCTTTTCCAAGAAGTCAATAATTTGTTGATCATCATTGAATACTTGCCAATTTTTTGCATTGTCAGGAACACTTGGCCTAAAAACCATTTCAATGGTGTATTTGTCTTTATCAAACTCTGAATCAGGGATCATCAATGAAGCTGAGACTGCTAGGGATTCTTCTTTGTCATTCTTTTCATGAGGAAAAATCCTATGGAAAAATCATAAAGGTTTCTATCGCGTCCCACACTTTATTTCTGTAGTGTCTCAAATGATCATTCTTTACTTGAAACTAATTTTTAACTTGTTTCACAATCAACTCTACATCTTTGAAAACTTTCAAATTTTGATCCCTTTCTCTTCTAAAACTTGGAGGCTAAGGATTAATGCCTCATATTCTGTAGTGTTGTTAGTATTTGAAAATTGGAGTTTGTAAGAAAAAGGAATTTTTTACCATTAGGAGATATGAGGACCACTCCTGCACCAGAACCTGTTGAAGAAACAACTTCCATCAAAATCAAGATCCCAGACTTCATTGGGATCTTGAAAGTGACCTCAGGTGCATGAACCTCTATAGTCATCATATAATTACCCATACTTGAGTTTTGAAACAGGACCTATGTGTGGGGGTCATCGGTTTTCATTACGGTGAACTTTTCCTGAGTTTCCGACATTAGCTTCTTCATTTCTCCACTGATAGGGATCATAACATGAGACCAATCCATTTGAATCTCACCACCCAAACCTATGCAAAATTCCCTGCTAAAAAACATACCATATGAAGCAGGAATGTCGAAAACTAGAATGGTTACCTTGACTTGCTTTTGAGGAAATTGAGCTAAAACCATTTGAGCATCTTTAATCTACCCAATTAAAGGGACTTGTCTTGTCTCCATTGAGTAACAAGATCCGAATGTTCTTATACAAGTCAACCCAAGAGCATGTGCTACTTTCACAGGCATCACATTATCCGAGGCTCCAGAATCTATAATGTAATTACTTAATTTACATCCATTGATCAGAAAGGACACAAAAAAAGGTTCAATATTTTCATTCGAAGGTGTAGTGGCCACCACAATATTTTGAGTCTTCCCGTCTTTGGGAGTTTTCAGAATTCCTTTAGAGGAATGAATAGTAGATTCACCTTTGATAAACTGGACCAATTTCTCGAGTTGATCCTTATTGGAATTCAAGTACTTTGCCTGTGACATGGAATTTTTGTTTTATTGATGTGATCAATGATATCAAATTTGGGCAAAATGACCATACTTGATGTCTCAGATACTAGTTCTTTCAAACTTGATGATGGCACACTTTTGAACTTTGCTTCGGGCTTAGTTGATACTTGATGTGGAAGAAGAAACTTTCTTCATAGCTGATTTATCAACTGATTGAATTGACAAAGGCCCTCCTTTCTTTAAGATAGTTTTGACCTTGGAAACCTTAGTCACCTTGGACTCTTTAGGAATCTTGGTTGTCTTGGATTCTTTGGAAGTTTCCTTAGTCTTAGATTCTTTAGGAACTTCCTTGGAGCTCTTTTTATCTTCCACCTTAGTGGTACTTTGCTCCTTTTTCTGAGATCATGTGAAGACAACGAAGGATTGACTATTCATATCTTCTATAATTTCTTCGTATTCATCTTCTTATTCTAAAACGGTACTCAAAGAAATGATTATTACTTTCTCCTTCAGGCTCTTTGACTTCAGGTTTAGATGTCCTAGAGTTTGGCTCTTCTTCATCAACCTCAATGACCTCAACTTCATCATCACTTTCTTCAACGACATCACATTTTGAGTTAGTTACGAGTTTCTTCAATAGCAAGCCTCGTCAAAGTGCCTATAATTCTAAATTTGTTAGGAACATAGCCTTTTCTTGGGATGTCTTTGTAAGGAGTAGGTTTACTACTTTGAGCAACTTGCTTTTTCAAAGCTAGCACATCATTATCCAACTTAGTGAGTATGGTCTCAAAAGCATTGGGGGTTTCTTGACTCTTTCCCTTGAGGGAAGTTTTCTTGAATTTTCCCACCATGATTAAGTCATCCTCAATTTCTATTGCCAAGGATTGAGCAAGTTCCAAAGTAGCCACTCTAGCTCTTCTCAACTAATAGCATAGTTATGGTTGTTGTGCATTAATAAAGAAAAAAATTTGTTTGTTAGGGTTTGGGTGAATCTCGACAAGAACTTTGTTCACCATTTTGTTGAATTTAGCCATGAAATTCCTCATGGGTTTTGTTGGTTCTTTCTTCACCTGAGATAGTTGGGAAAGAAGGGCATGTTCATCTTCTACCATCTTGAATTGGTCTTCAAAATTAGTTTTCATATCATTCTAGTTTGTAATGCATCCATTTGGCAGATGATGAAACCAATCTATGGAAATATCATGCAATGTTTCAACGAAGAGGAAAATAGCAACATCTTCATATTCCATTGAAAAAATGCACATGCAACAAAGAAGGTAGAAATGTGGTCATCAGGTGAAGTCTTCCCATCTCCATTAAACATAGGAAGAATCTTCCTCGATCCTCATGCAGGTCATGTCAAGTTTGGTAAAGACAATGGGCCTATGGCATTTTCCCATGGTTCATTAACTGCCATCTTGGGAAAGGTGGTATGTGAAGGTAAAACAACATGAGTAAGAACAAGTGCTTAACTTATTGTGATTCCTTCCTTGCTTTCTCTTTCAGGACTTGATGCAAGGCTTATAGATCTATGGGGTGTGTTCCTCTTTGGAGGAGATAACTTGAAACCAAACTTTCCTTGAAAGTCAAAAATGGGATCTAATTGACCTTTAGCTTTTTCTCCTTGTGTAAACATTTTCCTTACTAGTTTGAAATATTTATTGTGAAAGGATCACTGGAATGTTTTGATCAGCTCTTGCCTTTTCTCTTTGCTCTCTTTCTTGAGCTCTTTGTGATTAAATGACTCTAGCAACTCTCATAGCTTTATCTTTTTTGTTATCTAGTACTGATGTAGTGAGATGAAAATGATAGTTTCTCATGTGCTTTTACCAAATAACTTGCCTCAAATTTGATGATATGTCTTCTTGAGTATCTGCAAAAAGAAGATTTGGTTGCAAGATAGGTGAGTTACCTGTAATAGTCATATAGATTATTTCCTTGGTGAAAGAGGGCCACGTCGATGAACAACGATCAACATATGTCCAGGAGGTCATATAGCCATAAGTGCGGGTGCTCTTCTTCTAAGGTCTTCAATGTAGATTTCTCTGTCAATGGCTCTATCAACAACCAAAAATTGCTGCAAGATTTTGTAGTTTTCCCAAGCTACTATCCGAAGGTTGGAAACAATGTCTCCTTGAAAATATTTATTGGGCACAAGATTCGGTTGAAGAACTGGAGCTTGTGCAGAGGGGATAATCATAAAGATTTAACCAAGCACTTTGGTTAACGATTCTAGAATCCCCAGTAGAGTCGCCAAAAACTGTTAGCATATGGATTTGCACACATACAAATGACATGCAACAATATGGGAATGAAGTCCCTCCTCAATGAAGGTGAGGTTTCCTTTATTGAAAACCAAAATTGTATTTACATCTGTGCATTCAAAATTATATGTGGGGGTTTTTGAACATCATTGGAAAGAAAAGTGAATGAGGGAGATGAAATGGAATGAAGGAAAGGAATGGAAATGAATGAATGGAAGGAACATGCAAGAGTTAGGTAAAAGTAGAGCCTAATATTGCACGAAGAAGAATGATGAATAACTAACACAAATAAAATGGAGTTTGAGTTAGCTAAACAAGAATGAGTAAAAGGGAACACACATGAGCAAGTAAATAATCAAAGCTTGATCATTGTGAACTAGAACAACATATTAATAGCATTGACAATAAGATCCAAGATATATTTGCATGTAAGATTCAAACACTAATATCTAATGAACATAATAACATCAAATGTTATAAGAGACAATGAATGGGACACAAAGTTTATATCTTTGAAATAAAGCTTACACACAAAATATTTTCTTCCCCTCTCTAAAATTCACCCTTACAAATGAGCCCTGACTTTATTTTATATCCCAAAAGTTGGTTACAAAGTAGTTAGGACTTTACATGAACATTAAATAGGCATCTTAAGTGAATTTGACTTTATCAACCAACTTTATTAAAAATAACTAAAAATAGAAATCACTTAAGTTATCCAAAGTTTTCCAAAAGTGATTTCAATAATAACACATTTTAAAATACCACTTTTAAAACATACGAAAAGAACTAGTGCCTTATCTATTGAAATGGGGTCCGCCTATCTCAATCATATGAGAAATGGACTCTCCCAACCATGAGAAAATATAGAAATCACCCTACCATGTTGTTGGCAAAACAAAGATCCCAATTCTTTGTTAATTCAAAATATTTAAGCTTTGCAATGTCTAGTGCATCTTCTCTTCCTCTGGAAAATAACTCGGAAGAAGACCAGCCTCACAAAGTACCTACATTTCGAGAATCTTACCTAGTATGGTATGTAGGTCTATAACTTTAGATTGGATCTCTTCACAAAGGTGTTTGATCCTGAAACATTGATCCATAGAAGAAGTGGAAAAAACATCAACAGGAGTATACATTTCATGTATCAATTTTGTAAATTGTTCCACTAGATGTTGTACTAAATTCCTTTGGCTATGTTCATTGACGAAGGTACAAAGAATCCCTTTGATGAAGGTTTGAATGGAAGAGAGTGCAATATAAGTTTCATTGCAAAACTGTCACACTGAATTACTAAATCTTCCAGAATCATTTTCCTAGACTTAACATGATTTAGCCATAGAATTCATGTCATGCGATGATCAAACTCAAGTATTCCCTTTGAGGCTAAGAATGTAGATTCCATGCGAGAAAGATCTTGAAGAACTTGGAAAAATCTGATCCAGTGTTATTAATTCTGTAATGAGGCATTCCTTGAATGGAAACACTGAATCAAGGTAGGCATAAATATTCTTAGATATTTTTATCACCTCATCAATTGTTCTCAACCCACCATTTTCTATCTCGAAACCCATGACCTTAGAGTGTGCCCTAGAGTGATCACATCCTTTGATTGATTGAGAATTTCTTGATCTAGGATGGCCACCATTTCTGGAATAGGAAAAGAAGACGCAATTGGGCTGATCAAATGTTGAACATATGAGATCAACTGATTCTTTTCTTCTTTGAGTTGGGAAATTTGAGATTTGTATCTCTCCAACCTTTTAAGCACATTGTTCATTAAATCTTTTGCCATAACAACATCACTTTCAAAAGTGGTCTTTCCAAGGGCTATTTTGGATACTTCATAGTCAGTGACTTTCATGTCCCCATGATCCTTTTCAATAGTTGGAACTATAATTTCTACAAATTTATCTCTGTTATCATCAATGATTACTCTGGAGAAGACCTTAGGATTTTTGGGCAAATTTTTTTAGAAAGGAAGAAAGAGATTCCAAATCAATGTTGGTCACTTTGACCAATCTCTTCCTCTTTTTGATTTCGGAATCAATCGAGGTCGGTTCTTCATTCATTAATTTGACACAAAAATTCAAGAATTGGAAGAAATATCCTCTTTTCCTTTCTCATGACTAAAACTAGTAGGTAGTTGTTACGTGGCTTCAATCCTTGGCGAAGTAGTATCTCCAACACATTTTTGACTATCCTCATGTTCTTCCTCAAATACCCTTATCACTGGATGCTTAGAAGAATTAGATATATGTACCACTGGGGCTTGCTTGGACTCTGGTGTATAACATTGATGACTTGGATCCTTAGTGGGCCTATTGGAACTCTCATGATGTGAAGAGATGAGTTTGGGGTAGAAATACCCAAAACACATTCTTTTCCTTCCGAAGATGTACACTTTTTACCGACCCTTGAGACACTGCTTATTTATTAGAGACAAGTTTGGGTAACCACCAAATTTGCCTCTGAGATGCATGTGATGATGTTGGTGGAGACTGATGTGAAGAAGTTTACACCACCTTTTTTTGTGTAAGTCCTCCCCTCATTGGTAGTTTCTATATCTCAGACATATGTGCTTGAAATGGGAGAGGATTGACTATCTGATTCTCATACCAAATCATAGTTCTTTTCAACATAGGTTAATTCATGACATCTAGAGAAGTTTCATCTCCTTTGCCCCAAACAAGTATTAAAAATAGACACGCCAAAATCTCACGCATTGGGAAAAATACCAAGCTCATGTAGCCCCTAGTTATTGGTGTATATTGAATTCCTAATACATCGACAATATTCTTAGGAATTACAAAGCTAATAACACTAGAGTCAATCATGTAGTTATGTACCATATGCTTACTAATGATTAGAGAGATATTAAAAGGCGTTGTCTTACCATACTTAGCAGTATTTATCCCCTCGGGTTGGCACAAACTAGTAGAAGTAGATGAACCATGCTTCGTTGCTTTACTTGGTGTGCTAAAAATTTTCAGGGCTTCTTACAAAATATTCCTTTGTGAAGGAATAGAGAGCACCTCCCACATATTGACATTAACATTCATCTTTTTCATTTGTTCAATTATGCTAAAAGGAATACTCCCCCCTTAGATGGAGCTTTTAATGTTGCTACATCCTCCTTTGGAAGTTGGGTGTTTAGCACTAGGTGTTGGGTTGATTATTGTTTTTCATGGCCTTACTAACATGGGCCCCGATGGTTTACCTACCACCTCTTTTCTCAATGTTTCTTAAAGACAAGATTGAGAAGTAAATGTTTGATCAAATTTGGGCGCCCTCTTCTATTTCCCTCTTCTTTCATCATGTATTAGATGCCACTACTGATGTAGATTACTCATTCAAACCACATAAATATTCCTCCTATGAATTCAATAAGGTTATTTCCATTTGTGTTTGTGGCTTGGCCACCTCTTCCCAAGGAGAATCCTTTCCCTATTGTTCTGTGGATCCATATATAATTTAAACCATGAGTGCTTGGTTGAGAACTCCATTGGGGCACATATTCAGTTGCGTGGTTGGGAGCACATGTAACACCATTCATAATCTTGAACAATATTATTTTTCATAGGAATAATAGTTATATAAGAGCTACTATTAGAGGGGTTTCGGTATTCAAGGGTTTGACATTAGCAATCTAATTTTGAATCTAGGAAATACTCTGGAAAGGTTGTCGATTAGGTTGATATAATTGATTTGGAGGTTGGTAGGAGAGGTTATATTGAGATTGATGCCTTTTGAGAGTGACTAACTCATTCCCAAAACTTTGAATCAAATACTTGACCTCATAGAGATCATTTGAAGGAGGTCTTAGTTGAACCGATTGGTTTTACATTGAAGTGAGAGGAGAAATAACAAGCTTATTAGTTGAAAACTCGGGAAGAAAGGCATTAGTGGCCTTGGAGCTATCTTTCCTTCTTGGATTAGAAAATTCTCATTTCATATGGCAATATCATAGAGTATGGTAGAAAGTTCCACCCATTGATTGAATCATAACTATAACATCATTATTCAAATCTCACGGGTATTACAAAAATGCATTATTTGGGAGGCTTGATTAGTGGTGAAATCCTATTCCATGTCTTCTGGAACCCAAAATTAAATCTACCATAAACTCCTGGGGAGCTCTTTTAATGGTAGTCAATTACTCCATGAGGGACAAATGGTCACTCTTGTCTTCAAATTACTTGCAGAGTTGTTCTCCCCACTTGTTTTAATTGTGTATAGAGTTAGGTTGTAGGGCCTCAAACCATTAAAGTGTATTTCCTTTTAGAGAGGTGGTGAGAAGTTTGATTTTTATGTTATCCTTTCCATGATATTATGGATGAACATATATTAGAAACATCTTGAATGTGCTCTATGGGAGTGACGTTGGTTTCACTAATGAAGAGTGGTAAAATTTTTAGAGATGTTACATGTATAACATCACGTTGAGCGATCACAAGAGGACTGCCACCATTGAAAGTGGGGAAGACGTGGTTTCTTACTTGCCATTATAATGAGTTGTTGACCTCTCCTTGGTGGAGGAAATATCCCAAATGGAGGATTTGACTGTGCTTTGTAGGAATATGATGAAGTCTCTCCTTTCTTCTCTTAGGCAAAGACAAATAAAGTTCAATAGTATATTGATTTCCTTTATGTGAATAAGACCTTGTTTGAATCCTTTACATAATTTCATTTACTACATCCAAAACCTAGAGATGTGGAGTCGCTTTGGGTATCTTTAGTTAATGTAGTTGTTAAGAGAAGTACCAACTCTTAGCTCTCTACCCCACCAAGCATGCCAAAAATTGTTGTCACTTGGATTGTACACATGTTGAATTATTAGATGACCCGATGTAACATGGGAACATCCCTAAGGTGTGGGACCTTGGTTCCTTGGGATGAACCTCCAGAAAAGGCCAATTTCCTTCTAAATTACTTGCATCTCGATGGAAGATCGGGTTGTAAAACCTATGATTCTTAAAATAACCTACAACTATTCAAAATTTTCTTGAGAAAAAGGAGATAAGTAACTTGAAAATAATTGAAAATGGTGATGCACCAATAGTTTAAGGAACAAAAGATCAACTTTTACAAGCACAAAATATTTAATAAAAATATAATGATGTGCACAACTTTCTACCTTTTCTCTTAACAAGAGTTCTTCATATGAAGGTAAAACTTAACAATAATAGAAGGGATTTAATTTGATTCCACAACTTATTATTAGTAAGTTTTATAAATCACAACATATAAAAGGAGGAAAGACTTAATGTGAAGGTAAAATGGATCATTCAAGTACAAGGAAAGAAATATTCACAAGTAAAAATTACCACTAAAATACACAACACATTAAAGTAAAAGAAGGCTAAATATCAGTTTTGTATATAATATTGAGGCTTAAGCCTATATACAAGTACTCAAAATGGCGAGCCTCTTATATACAATGATGAGCCTCCTTATACTGATCAAAAGTCCTTACTACTACATAATGCATCCTCTATTTATAGATTAAGAAGGTTGAGAAATTATAGCCACCTTTCTTAACTATTACATTCTAAAAATAGGATGCATTTAAATGAATTTAAAATAGTCTCCTCCCACAAAAATATATAGGTAGTTTGTTCAACTTTGACTTAGGTCAAACATCTGTAACTTGAATGGTGGACTATGGCTGGAGACTATGTGAAAAATGGTAGTGAAAAAATCAGCTAGGACTAGTGCCACCCTTTTCTTCCTTATCTAGATATGTGTCGGTTTCCTTTATTTTTTCTCTAACTTTCAGCCTTGTTCATTTTATCGATAATCAAGAAATCATTTGATGATTTCTTGTACATATTTATCATCGGGTCCACATGCGTGTGATTCAGACCTTGGTAATGATTCAATTTTTTTATTTATTCTAGGTAACTTCTTGTTTGAATTCATGATTTTTGAGTTGGCTCAAGAAGTTTTGATAGGTCACTAGCTTGTTAATGGATTCAAGGCCAAAGAAATAATTTGTTGTGCAATGTCTCCTCAACCAGGATCTTGAAATTTGTAATGATATGTTTATAAGACACATTAAAGATCCTCATCTTGGAACCTACTGAATGAATAGTGTCAAACTCATTTGAGATGTCATTAAGGCCATTAATGCTTTTTTTCTCTTGATTAATTAATTTGACATTGCCTCCTATAGCATAACATCATGGAACTCCATGGATTCATTATACTCAAACAATTTTGAAGAGTCATCAATGATCCCTTCTCCTAGGAGTAGATCATATTTAACACTTCAACCTCTTTCCAGGCCTCCAATGTGAGTTCTAAGTTATCATGTATCTCACTCTTTCCTAATACCATAAACTTTGGTAACCATGTCCTTCTTTGGCTTGAGCTCATTGTATAAAGTTTTGGCATCCTTTATCACCTATGTTTCCCTTCTTGATCTAACTTTCAATCCAAGCCCCAATTACTTACCCTTTGTTTTCCGATCTTCTCAAATTTAAAATGTGGAAGAAGGATCTTGCATCAAAACTTGTGGATATTGCAAGAGCATTCTTATATAATGGAAAGGGGTTGGGGGTGTATTGCGTGATTTATGGAGGATGGTTGTCAATTATTCCACCTTATTTTTAGCTCATCTTTAGTGATCTTATCTTTATCAAATTTATCCAAAAGGTTTCCAGGGTAACTTGGACATCTTGTTTGGCACCTTTGTGTGTGGCCTTTCCCAAAGAGAACTTAGAAATATGATAATCCACCATAGTAATATTTTCCTTTGACTTATCAACAGCTAGGGTTGCTATTATCTCAACAAATCTTTCTCCTGTTTGATTGACCGAAAGGTGAGAAATAACCCTTGGTCTCTTTTCTTGTGTGCGGGGAGTCATATCTAAGATGATGAGATCAACATCATCTCCAATAGGTATCTTCTTCTTTTTCTTTGGGGGTTTGTCTACTTAGCCATGAAGGAGTATAAGAAGAAGAAAATAAATTTTCAGAGGATGACATGGGCAATGAAATGGTCATGGTAGTGAACTGGATGGGTGATGAAAGGGTAGTTTTGTAGTAATCACAAGTGGTAATGAAGTGGTGACAAGCGAGGAAGGGGTGGAAAGGATAGTTGTGAGGATGGATGAAATATGAAGGGTGGTGTGAGAGGAAGTGGGAAGAAATTTTGAGGAAGGGGAGTTCCTAGAGGGGAACCCAGAGCCAAAACATCCCCAGATGAGAGAGAGGGAAGAGAGGAAAAGACTTGAGCCATGGTAGGAGATGAGGTGGTGGGAGTAGGGGAAATGGGAGGATGGGGGAAAGGAAGAAATGGAAGATGAAATGGGCAAAGGAAAGGTGAGAGGTAATTATAACACTTGAGTGGTGGATGGTGGGGAAATACTCAGATTGATGACTTATGTGGAAGGAACCTTAGAAGAAGAAACCAAACCGCCCGCATAAAATTGTGATGTTGCGAGGCTTAGGAGTGAGATTTTCTCATTTTGTAGTAGTGGGATGGCCCACCACTAGTCTTACCCAAGTTGTTGCAAAATGACCTTTTCTAACACCTTTGGTGTGATTCCCAATGAAATCAACCATTGGTGAGTCTGATTGAGAATATGGGTTACACGCTCCTTAGAACTGTGCACTCCTGAAGTGACCAATTGATCCATGGAAATGGTTGATCATTTATGTTTATTTTATCATAAAAGTGTCCAAAACCTTTCTATCATCTTGGATGCCCTCTGGTACATCTATAATTCTATACTTGGCTACCTTTTGAGATTCATCCTGTAATAATCACTTTCCCACCACATCTCATCTCTGCAATTTATCCAAATATCCTCCAACTGTGGTATGTGGACACTAGTTAGTATGAGCCCACCAATGACACCCTAATAATCAATGTTAACTCATGGATGATAGGTCTTTAATGTCATTTGTTGCATCTCACCCTTGACATTATTTGCTTTATATGAGGATGCGTAAATGTATCGACCCAAATCTATCGAAACTGGACTCTATCGTGTGCTTGCTTTACTGAATCTTGTGGAGGTACAAAATTGTCAAACTAACTCTATAAACACCCATTTATCCATGGGAAACCTTGGTAGTTTTTAAGGAGCACCTAAAAATCCTCCCACTCTAAGATATGTAAAAGTTGGGAATTATAAGAATATACATCCCCAAGTCCTGACTACATTCCAAGCACTATCCAATATTCTTTGATTGTATATTTTCTTGTCAAAAGATACATATAAGAGGGCAAAAAAAATGCATCATTGACTCTCCTGAAGTGGCTTGATCCTTCCTTCATCATTAATTGAGGATATAAGTTATAAATATGTGATGCATTTCCTTGCCCCAATGAGATGTCAATCCTAGATAATTTCTCATTCCCGCAATGGCATACACCATATAAGAATTCATATAAAAATTTCTTGTAGTTTAGACCTCTAACATCTGAGTGTGTATGGCATCACTGATGTGCTTTGCCCATCGAATGAGATCAAAGTTTTTATGGATAGTGGAAATGTACAAATACATCCATTCTTGAAAATATTTTGAAGATGGGAGCCCTGTAACTCTACTCAACAATGTGATTATGTCATTCACCTCTTGTATGAAATTTGAGCAAGGAATGGTCTTTGGAAATATAGTTACTTGATGACTTAGGATTTACTAGGTATCTCTTATTAAGAACCTTAACACAAGCATCAAAGTTCACTTTCCAGTACTCAAGAGCAAAACTAGGAGAGATTGAGGCATATCCTTTGACATCAAGAATCCTAATTAAATCTTCGAAGTAGTTAGTATTTACTTTAATCACAATTGTCCCATCATCATCTTTCACTATTCGGGACTTAGCATCATAATGTGTTATAGTTATTAGTACAAATTCAAGACATTGTATTGATGCTAGAAAAGTGACCTAGGAAATTCCATTGTCATAAATAATTTTCATCCAAGATATCTTAGATGGAGCTCTAACTCTACCCAAAACTCCAGCAAATTGATGTGGCCAAGGTTAGTGTCTCCAATATTGTCAATGTTAGATTGGATAGTGGAAAGGGGAACAACCCTTGGAAGCTATACTTAATTTTCCCTTTTCCCTTTGATGATGATTTAGACATTTTCTTCAGGAAGAACCTCTAAAAGATTCAATGAGGCCTTTAAACCCAAGAGGGCGGAAGTAGGACACTAAAAAAATAGCTAGGAACCTATGAAATGTACTGGTGAAACTTGAGCCTTGTTTTGCAATCCCTGACTTCTGAAAAGGTCTTCACGGAATTCACTATAACCATCGACTTTTGATTTTAACTATGGTGGTAGTTCGGGGTTGTTTTATAACTTGTTATCCCTAATTTGGTCTCTGGTGGAATTGATGACTTTTTACAACTCTAAACCTCCGATATAACAATTGATGATGAAAAATCCTCAGTTTGTCAAGAAATTTGAGATTTTGAAGCCTAAGCTTTACCAAAAACACATCAAGGAAAGAAGATGAGAAACAAGGACATTAAACCAAAAATACAAGGAAGGAAAACCTAAAAAATAAACCAAAAATGAAAACATCAAGAACACCCATCATGCTAGGTAAAAGATGGATAAATAATTCCCAAAATAACAACAAAAATCCTTGAAAAAAATTAAAACATTAAAAATTACTAAAATATCAAGTGGGTTGAAGAAAAATCATGAAAATTCCTCAAAAATCCACGTAAGGGTTATGATCAAAGTTGAGGGAGTGTCAACAAGTCGATGTATAAAATTTCAGTGAAAATGACGTGTAAAAATTCAACCTTAAATAGAAAAGAGGGAATTAATTACCACATAGGTGACACATGTGGGTAGGTGACATTTAATATGTTGACTAGGATGCGAAACTTAGATCAATTTTTGTAACTTTGTTAGGTTTTGGTTTTGGAAGTTAATATACACTTTATATGTAATCTATAATATCAAACCCAAAACCCGAAATGGTCTATATTTCAAGTTTCAAAGTCAACTTGAAAATTTCATGTAAATTACAAATCGGGTTCTAAAACCCAAAATGGTCTTGCATAATCAGAATTCGGTTGTAACTTTACATGCAAAGTTGTAATTGGGTTATGAAACCTGAAATGTACTTGGGATTTAGGTTTCGTAACTCAACTTGCAATTTGCATGCAAATTGTAAGTCAATCCCGATCCCTAAAATAAATTAACTCCCTTTGTATTTCAGGTTTTTGGTTTTAGGAGAATTTTACATGCAAAATGTAAATTTATTCTTGAAACTCAAATCAAATATGAAAGAAAATTTTGTACTTAGGATTTTTTTTTGCACAAAATCTCAAAAAAATATTTAGGCAAAAAAAAGGAATTTGTTTGCAAGGAAGTATTCAAAAATACGGAAAATAGACAAGGGGTCTTGAAAATCAACATTTTGGTGACCTTCAGGGAATCATTTCTTGCTAATCATTAGTATAGTAGCCTTAGGCAATCCATTGGGTACAAGAGTCATCTAAACCTCAAGATAAAAAAAAAAATAAAAACCAAAACCAAATTAGAAAACAAAACAAGAAAAAGAAAATGTGCAAGAGCACTTGGAGGAAGGGAAACTAGAATACTAATGTACAAGGTGGAAATACCTCAATAACAAGATTTGAGTTGTATCCCATTAATTGGGATAGGAAATGCTTCTCCGTTAATCTAGAAAGAAAAAATGAATTTTCCTCTTTGCATCTAGTAATCAAGTATGGACCACTCCATAGTGCATCAAATCTTACATGCATTCTGATTGGCCCCATCTACATCCCATTTTAGAACCAAGTCTCCCTAATGGAAAGACATATAAGCTACTCTTATGTCAAAGGTTTTATTTGTTTGAGTTTGACGCAGATCAAGAGTCTTCCTCCCCTTCCTCGATGCTCGTGCAACTCCTTTGGTTGTGTCCTCTCCTTCTTCTTCTAATATCTCCCCTACCTCTTCGTCCATCTTCTCCTCTCTCGCTGATTTGTCTTCCTCCATTTCTTCCCTCATTTTCGGCTCCCTTCCCTTCCCATGTCTTCTCTCGCAGCACTGCGGTTTCCCTTCCTCCCGTGGGCATGTCTTCGGCTATTCTCACATGCAAGCCGCCGCATGTCTCCACGTTCTTCCCCTCTTCTACCGTCACTGTCCTCTCGTCTCTCTCGGTCCTTCTTCAATAGGACCAGCTGATCTCTCAAGAAAGAGCCAACCAAAGAGGAAAGTCCCCATCGCTCCGATGGACTTTTCGATCATTCCACTAAAGGAGCAAAGAAGCACAAGCCGCTTACACGCTTCTCCAAGAGCGCCCAGTGAGAGGGTTATGGAAATTGTACCCCGATCCCACCAAAGAGAAAGAAGATCTGCCTCCAAGAGATTTCACAAAGGACTCCAAGTCACAATGGGGACATCCTCTCGAAAGTCTCCGTGGGGAAGCTCTTTCCAGTTGATGCAATCTGCGAAAAGCTTCAGGAAACAAAGGAAGAAAAGAGGCTACCGAAGGAGCAGAATAAATACCTGCTTCAAGCCCTACAGAAGATGGGAAGTGCACCTCCCACAACTGCCGCCGAGACTCCTGAGCTGCTCACAGGAGAAGATCAATGAATATTCAAAGATCGGCGAAAGCGTGGTATGGTCAAGCTTTTCGCTGAGGAGCCAAATCCTTAAGGATAGTGAAAAGGTGATCGCCGAGTATATCAGTTTATACCTGAACATCGAGAAGGCGAATAAGGAACTCCAAACATTAGCAAGTCCAGTATCAGAAGAGCTCGAAAACGCCAGACTCCAACACGAGGCCTTCCAACAAATGTTCGACTGTTCAGTCGAAGATTTGGTCAAGTTTGGAGTATTCGGTCATCCAAGGACCCTCAACAAGACCATGTCCACTGACTATCTGATAGATCAGCTCAATTTGTGTTAGAGAAGATAGACAAGGTGAAGGAAGAGGCCCTGGATGCGATGCATCAAATGGAGAAGATTGTTCTATCTATGACTCCAGGGTTGCTCACTCCTTCCCTCACCTTGAGATCAGCTGACGATACTATCCGAATTTTCAAGGAGTTAGCTTCTCAAGGGACAGGGCCAGAAGTCACTTTCGACATCGAATCCATCAACAACCTACTGGCCTGTAGAGACTTCATCGGGTCCCTAATCGAGGCGGGTAAAGACTATTCCAAGGTCCCCGAAAAGCTCATTGATGAGCGGGAAACTTGCGAAGCAATCAAGAAAGGCACAAGGATCCATCACAGATCAATTTGCGCCAATGATCAGCAAGTTCTTGAATACCGCGCCAGCCCACATCTCATCTCCCGATCAAGATCAAAAACAAAGCACTTTTTTAGGCCACAGGATGATGATGATGAATAGCTTCTTCTTCTTCTTCTTCTTCTTCTTCTTCTTCTCTCTCTATTCTCCGACTTTCTTCGAAATATCTCAAGTGTGTCAGCACAAACGATGACATCATCCATGTTGCATCATGGGATGATGTCATCCATCCAAGTTGTCAAAGTCAACATGACTTTTGGATATTTTGTAAATATCTTGTGAATAAGTGGTTGGCTCCATTTTGCCTTCTCTCTCCCTCACTTTCTATAAATACTAGAATACTTGTTGTATTTGTGGTGAACATTTTTCAGATAGAAATAGAAGTGAGGAGAGAAAGACTTTGAGCTTTCTTGTAACAGATAAAAACAATTAATACAATTATTCAGACTTTGTGCTCAATAACTGTGTTATACATTAAGATCTTTCTTATGTTAGGTCTCGCATGTGTTTATTCTCATTTGAATTCATATCTACTTTTCCGTCACTTGTTTATCAAGATTGCTTTGTTTATTTATGCAAGTAGGTTTGGCTCACATTACCAAGCCCAAAGCATAGATCTTCCGACCCTTCCGCTTTGGAACTCATTTCTTTTCTTCCTTCGGATCTGCTCTTTCTCTTCTCCTTCTTTTATTCCTTTCTCTTCGCAGCCTAGAACACTCTACCTGGGATGAGATCCCAACCCCGAAGGCGTAACTGTGAGACTTGCATAGGTTCCTCGCTAGTAGAAGTAGCAATAAACCGCCGCTTGCCTCAAAGAGGGGCTAAGCCCCGCACACCGCTGGCCTGCCTATCCATAGATCTGCCCACGCAATGCATTTTCTGACCAACAGCTTTTGGCGACTACTGGGAACGGATTTTCTAACATTTCTACCAATGTAAATGATAAATCTGTCGATCTATCTGGTAGTAAAATAAAAATCGTAGAAAATCAAGCAAAGTTGCACGCCAGCTTGCAAATCTAAACCTTTTTGTTAAAAATCCTAAAATTTGCAAAAGTACTCAAATTGAAAATTTTCTTCTCGAGAATCATAGATCTCGGGCTCACATATCTTTAGTTCGCTGAGTTTTTATCAAAAATCATCATTTTCCGTAGATCTGAGTTTTTAACTATTTTCTGAAATGTTCTAAACCCTCTGAAAATTAAAAACCAGATCCGAAAATCAGCTTACTATCTTCCCTACATCTTATCCTCGCTGTTATTTATCATATAACCGCAATCGGTTTCTGAAGAGGATAATTTTCAAATATCCAGTAGTGTGTATGCCGCTGGTTTTTGTCAGAAAAACCAGAAAATCAGCAAGTACACCCAAAAATAAAGTTTAAATCTGCGCTGTAATATTACAGATCTGAAAGGTACACTGGCGAGTGAACCTTTTACGCGCAGCAGAAGAGCCCGTGGAGAAGCTGATCCTACTTTCGATCTGCTTCAGAGGCACAATTTCAGCGTAACACCGGCACGTTTTTCAGCGCTAAGCTCAGCTAGCCGGTCATCCAGGAGTGTCTCGCCTTCACGAAGAAAAAGTCTTTTGCCAGAAGCATCCACATCCCTTTGTAGTGCTTTGCTACTCAGCGGAACTACACTTCCAGCTCGTGTTCTCTTTCCGGCTTTTCAGATGGCGGTACCATGGGGAAACGCTATGGGTCCGTTGGCTTTACCACATCCAGTTCACGCACTCCCTCACGGAAATCGAAAGAATTTTCCTAAATTCGACGGGAGCGGAAATCAAAGCACGGATTCCCACATTTCTGCTTTCATTATGTCATGCAAGATTTTGATGTGACTCATGAAGATGTGTCGGCCGCCTTTTCTAGAAACTTACTACAGTGGGCCTGCAACAATGGTTTCAGATTTGCCTACGGCCGGATCTATCACTAGTTGGGCAACTTTGCGGGACGCTTTTGAAGACAGGTATAAGCCTTCAGAAGATGCATTTACTTTATTGTCACGAATCACTCATCTGAAGAAGGAGGCAAATGAGACCATGCGCGATTTTGTCGCCCGGTTCAATGCGCTAATCAACCGTGTCCCTACTGCCATGCTTCCAACACCGGAGAACCAGAAGTGTTTTTTCGTAAATGCCATGAGCTCAAAAGTTAGCTTCTTACTCCTTCAAGAGCGAGTAGCTACTCTACCTCTCGCTCAGGCTGCTGCCATCCGTATAGAAGACAATCTGATAATATCTGGCGAGTTAAGAAAGGAATCAGTAAAGCCTAAGTCTTTGGGCCCTTCGCCTACCACTTCGTCTGATCCAGCATTCCAAAAAATGGCGAATGATTTGCTTGCACTAAAAAGCAAATGCACTGCCCAGCCTCTCCTGCCTCGTCGACGGATATCCCGCGGAGGAATTTTGTCCCTAACAACGCTTCACAAAGGCCGCGCTGCCTCGCAAATGCCCACGGTTGGCAAGGCGCTGCTCCTCCGGTCAATGCTTTGGCCGAAATTGAAGAAGAGGAGCAGTACTATGAAGAACCTTCGCTCCAAGGCGAAGATGATCAAGATGTCGGTGAACCGACTGGCGACTCCACAATTGGATACATGGAATTTGATGAGGACGAATCTGATGAAGAAGAGAGTACGCAAGGCTATGCAAGCGGACAATCCTACGCTGTTTTTACCCGCTCGCAAGGAAAAGAAGCAGAAGTTGCTGCCCATACGCAGAAAGAGAAGGCCGTGTCAAACGCGCCTCCAACCATTGTTAAAAGAGGTAATCCTCTTCCCGCTCAACTCCCTGTTAAATCTTTTGCAAAGAAGTCTTTTCCACCTATCTCTCCTCCGAGTCAGCCCTCTCATATTCCTATCAAGATCAGTAACCCTATTCCATCATCGCGGGGTGAAGGACTCATTCCTTTACCAACGCAACCCTTGGCCGCATTTGATATAATAGATCATGCAAAAAAGACCAAGATCCAAATGTCTGAAGCTGAGTATCTTCAGTCAAACCCCGAACAGCTTGTAAGATTGACTAAGTATATCCAAAGTCAAGCTGTTATATCTAGTCAGGCTTCCCCTAAAGGAATCCTTTCCACTCCTCCTGAATCCCACATAAATGTTGCCTCAACATCTGCATCAGGCAAGATAGAGCCTTTCTATCTCTCCCTCCTAATCAATGGCCATAAGTTGAGCAACTGTATAATTGATTCCGGAGCTTCAGATAACGTCATGCCAGCGAAAGTCGCCCATGCTTTGGGCCTCACTCTTACCAAGCCTTTCGGCAGATGCTACTCATTGGAAACCAAGCAAGTGCCATTGATTGGTCAAATCAAAGACGCGCAATTCGCGTTCGCAGCATTCCCTGAAAAGAGGGTAAAAATGACCGTCCTTGTCGCTGACATTCCGGCAGCTTATGGAATTTTGCTGGGAAGGAGCTTTTGCAGCGAAGTTGGTGGAGAAATTCATATGGACTGGTCTAAAGCTAGAATTCCAGTCAAAGGCGTAATGCAAACTTTGGAGCCGGAATCCCAAAAGAAATACTTGGTCACTAACTCTGAAGACCCCAAAGCCCAAATCCTTTTCGAATCATCAGGGATGGGGAACTACTTCTTATCCACCGAGGCGGATACAAAGGAAGTTTTCGTTCAAGAAAAGGACCTTAATAAGGTCTGGACCTTGCAATTTGATGGCAAAATGCGCAACTACTAGTGGATGTGGCGCTGGGGTTGTGCTAATATCTCCTGAGGAGGAGGTCATTCCTCTCTCTTTCAAATTGCAGTTTTTCAACACTAACAATACTGCCGAGTATGAGTCTCTGTTACTCGGTATGCAAGCCGCAAAGGAAAGAGGAATAAAAAATCTAAAAGTTCAAGGTGATGCCGAGCTAGTTGTAAATCAGGTCAAAAGGATTTACCAAGTAAAAAATGAAAGGCTCAGGCACTACCGTAATGCAGTATGGGACAGCATTGAGGAATTTGATGCCTTTTCAATAGGAGCGATTCCAAGAGCTCAAAATGACATGGCTGATTCGCTGGTCAAGCTTCAAGATCTCTCATGCTCCCGCACCCGGCTCAAAACAAACAAATACACCATCAAGTGGTTTTCCGCCTGCGCTGCTGCATAACTCTCAAGATTGGCGCGTATTCAACGATGATAATCACCTCATTGCCTTTCTAGAAAAATCAGAAAATTTTGATGAGTTGTATTTTGAAGGATCCACCTCTCCATGCCGTGAATCAATCAACAGTCAAAACCACGAAACAAAGGAGAACGATGGCATTTGTCAGCTTAAGGGAAATAAAATTCCAAAAGGCCTGGTTTCTCTGGAGCGCCTGTTTGACAGGCATGACCGTTTTGTGAAAAAGAAAAGGCGAGATGATCCTAGCTCATCTCCAGAGACAGAACCAGTCAATATAGGTTCTGAGGCACATCCACAATTCGTGAACATCGGGAAATGTTGCACGCCAGAAGAAAAGCGGAAATTTGTCAAGTCATTAAAAGATATATGGATGTATTGGCATGGTCCTATGCAGATTTAAAGTCCTTCAAGCCAGAGGACGTTCAGCATAATATACCACTGAAAGAAGATGCCAAAGCCTTCCGTCAGAAGCAAAGGCATTATAATCCCAAGGTTTCGGGCACCATTCAGGCCGAAATTCAGAAGATGCTTGACGCAAGAATCATCTTCCCTATCCATCACAGCACTTGGGTGGCAAACATTGTGCCGGTACGCAAGAAAAACGGTGAAATACGCATCTGCGTGGACTTCCGAAACTTGAATCAAGCTTCGCTGAAAGACAACTACCCTCTTCCCATAATGGACCAAGTTCTGCAAGCAGTAACTGGGTCAGAGATGCTGTCTATGCTTGACGGTTTTTCAGGCTATAATCAGATTGAAGTCTCGCCCGAAGATCAATTCAAAACAAAGATTCACTACTCCATGGGGTACATTTGCCTACAAAGCAGATGCCTTTCGCCTAACTAACGCCGGTGCCACTTTTCAAATGGGCCATGGATTTCGTATTTAAAGGCATGATGGGAAAAGTCATCATAGTTTATCTAGATGACTTAACCGTGTTCTCCAAACGACGAAGTGATCATTGTGATCACTTGGAGCAAGTATTGGCCAGGTGTCGAGAACATGGGATTTCCCTAAATCCTAAAAAGTCTGTTTTTGGGGTTACTGAAGGGAAATTGCTAGGCCATGTGGTTAGCAAAGAAGGAACGAAGATTGATGCCGAAAGAGTTAAGGCTATCCAAAGCCTTACTCTGCCTACAAGCAAGAATGGTGTTCATTCTTTCTTCGGAAAGGTGAACTTTCTTAGGCGTTTTGTCCCTGATTTTGCTGAGAAGACCCGCCACATACTGAACATGATGAAAGGGTCACCCACTTTCAGATGGAGTGAAGAGGGGAAAAGGTCGTTTGAAGAGATAAAAACTTCTGTTGCTCATGCGCCGGTCCTGGTATGTCCAGATTTCTCCAAAGACTTCATTATGTATAGTTACGCCTCCGAACATACTGTGTCTGCAATCCTAATGCAAAAGAATTCAGAGGATATTGAATCCCCGATTGCATTCATGAGTTCTCCCCTCAAGCCCCACGAGTCGAAGATGACTCAGCTGAAAACACGCCTTTGCCGTTGTCAAAGCAGTGAAGAATTTCAGGTATTACATTCTGAACTCGCATACGGTGGTGCTGGTTCCCGACACCGCGGTGAAGTCAATTCTAACTCAGCAGGAGTTAGGAAGCTTGAGAGGGAATTGGATCGCAAAGGTCCAGGAATATGACCTAGATATTAAACCCACCAAGCTGGTGAGGGGCAAAGGCCTGTGTCAGCTAATGGCTGAGAACAAGGGTTCAGAAAATCCTGATGAAAGAGAAAATTGTACCAATGAAGAGCAAACCCCTCTAGAAGGGCCTGATTCTCTGCCTCTGGTTTTGTTTGTTTCAACCAGTGACGAATGGTACTCCGACATTGCTTTCTTCCTTACCTACGGCGAATGCCCGATGCACCTAACTGTAAAGGAGAAGCGTACTGTAAAGCTCAGGGCAGCTAAGTATGTCATCTGGGATGACGGTTTATATAAGCGCGGGATAGACGGTGTCTTCCTGCGATGTGTTGACAAGCCCCAGCAAGTAAAACTGCTGGAAAGTTTTCACAACTCAGCCTGTGGAGGCCATTTTTCTTCTTCCGTGACAAAGACACAAAATCATTCGAGCTGTACTACCCGCCGACGCTCTTTCAAGATGCGGCTACCTGGGTGGCAAAATGTGAACCTCCAAGCAAGAATTCGCCGGCAAGCCCAAGTCAGCTGCCCTCCCCTAAGGCCGGTCATTATCAATGAACCATTCAGCAATGGGGAATTGATTTTATTGGTGCACTCAATCCTCAATCGAGGCCGACATAGCTATGTCCTCACGGCAATGATTACTTCACTAAATGGGTGGAGGCCATACCACAAGCATGCCACTTCGAGGTGGTTTGCAGCTTTATCAAGGAAAATATCATTGTCAGTTTGCATTCCAAATAAAATCGTTGGCATTGATAATGCTTCTAACTTCTCTTCCCGAAGTTATTAGTTTTTGCTATGAATATGGGATAACTTTAGCACATGCCTCGATTATTATCCTCGTGGAAATGGTCAGCGTAATCCAAGAATAAGAACTTGGTGACCATCATACGGAAATTAGTAGATGAAAATCAGCGATGTGGCACAAGTCTTTGACGATGCTTGTGGGCGGACCGCATTACCCCCAAGAGATCCCCCGGCATGTCACCTTTTCAAGTGTTATATGGCACTGATGCCGAACTTCCCATTTCTGCGGAACTTCCTGCTCTACGCTTGGCACGAGCAATCGAAGATGAAACTTTTCAGAGTTCTCTGGAAAAGAGAATCATGTACCTTGCGGAACTTGAAGAAAAGAGAGTAAGGGTGGTCGACAGGATCACTGAACATCAGAATCAAGTGAAGAAGCTTTTCGACAAGAAGGCCAAGCAGAGGAATTTTGAAGTGGGAGATCTCGTCCTTCTCTGGGACAAGCGAAGAGAGCCAAAGGGTATGCACGGAAAATTTGATTCCCTATGGAGAGGGCCCTTCAAAATCAAGCAACTCAATGGAGAGAATAGTTTCTATCTCTCATATCTGGATGGAGCTGAGCTCCCGCTTCCCTATAGCGGGCAACATCTCAAGATCTTCAGGAAGTAGAGCTTGCTCTTTCTTTTCGTAGATAATTTATTTTAGTTGTGTGTTTGCTTTAGTCGTGTGTTTGCTTTCGGTTTTTGTGTGTTTCCTTTTTTCTCCCCCCGGTCCCCCTTGTTTTTGACTCCGTACCCAATGGATAGGCACATGTGATCTGGGATTCTCTACCCCCGAGTTTGCTCAGGGATAGTCCCCAGAAAGAGCCAGCTGTTATCCCGTAAAATTGACAAGGGCAATTTTACCGATAACCTTACCGAAAATTTTGTTTCGATCCCTCGTTAGGGATCCTTCGCGTTCAAAATATTGTAAAATCCCTTCCCGGGAAATTCAGTTTTTGAACTTAGTCTTTTTGAGCCTTTTTGGCTGGGCGCATGGTTTTTCCTTGCAACATCAATTTTTGATGCGCCTCCTTAAAAGCCTTTGGCGCATGGTTTTCCATGTTAGCACGTCTTTCGGTGCGCCAAAGGATGTTGAGTAGCTTTTGAGCGCCAAAGGGCGCACGTAATATCTTTGTTACATCAAGTTTTGTGCGCCAAAGGGCGCACATAGCTTCGTGTCGACAACTTCGCTTTGATGCGCCAAAGGCGCGCTCATTCTCCTCGCTCATTCATTTTTCTTCCATGCGCCAAAGGGCGACGCTTTCCCCTCGCCGACAATGCTTCCATGCGCCATTTCAAAAGTTGGTGGCGCATTAATGACAAGATTTTCTATATATACCCGTGCTCGCCATGTCATTTTCATTTCATTTTGACAAGCACGTGATCGCCTCGATTTGTCACCTCCGCTCACATTATCTCGCCCGCCTGGACCCGCTTTCCGATTTTAACATATATTTAAGGTAAGAGGTTCATCCTCTTTTCATTGCATGCTTTCGTGTTTTGGTCTCGTGTTTGGTCTCGCTGGTCTCGTGTTTAAAAGAGTATGTTTAGGTGTTTCCCCGAGCTTTTCCATCGCTTTCTTCTCTCCTCTTCTTCCTTTTTCCAGATCTCGCCAAAGGGAGCTTTCTTGAATGGCTTGGCTTGATTAAACCTTTTATAAAACCTTACTTGCCCAAGTAACTATTTAGGTGGAGGAAATGAGTAAGAATGATTTGAGTGAAGAGTCTTTTTTCAAATGGCGCACTGGCGCGCCTTGTTACAATCAAGACAGCCGCGCCCTCGGCGCTTTACCCGCCATGCAACATGCTCAAGACCCGCGCCTTGTAGGCGCACCCGCCATCCTCGCAGCTTTAAATTCATGCGCCTCGAAGCGCGCCCTTTTACATGCCGCAAGTTTAAATCCCGCGCTTCCATAAAAACTTCGCGCACCCTTTACCCCCGCACAGATCCTCTTCTATGCGCCAAAGGGCGCGCCTGGGCCTTCCATGCAACGCAAGAGTTATTTGCGCAAGTATAAAACCTCCAAGGCGCGGCGCACCTTCCGTCAAGTACATGATGTTGTGTAGACCTCCTCCATGCGCGCGCGCCATATACCTTTGGCGCGCTTTTTTTCCATGTTGCACACCTGCCCATGCGCCAAGGGGCGCACCAAATCTCAATGTAACATGCATTTCCCGTGCGCCTTCTATATAATGCAATGCTTCATCCATGCGCCATGCGCCTTTGCGCCAACTTAACCTCTCACTGCACTTTTTCCCGTGCGCCTTGACTATTCAAATTTCTATATACATTTTTCATGCGCCCGCGTCCCCGAACCTTAAAAGTTCTAACTCTTTCTTCTCGCTAGTATTCCAATGGAAGATCAAATGACTAATTCAAGCTTCTTGATTGGGTTTCGCTCCTTCTACGTGCAGATCATCGATAAGCCTCAAGAACACATGTCTACGCTGCAAGAGACCCACCAAACCAAGAGGGAAGGCAAAGCTAATGTAAGAAGAAATGAAATACAAATATCGAGGGTCGATGCCCGAATCACAGCAGAGTGTAATATGGATGTCGTGATTCTCGAATCGGGCCACATTGACATAGAGGAATTCCGGGTAAGGACTCGTAAAGTGACAAGGAGTCCATGGATGGATAAATTGATAGCAGCAGCCCCGCACTTCGCCGGTGGGATTCCCGCACAAGGCTTTGCAATAACGAGTTTATGATGGTTGTTGCACAATCCTTCAACAAAGACACAAGATGTGTCGAGAATAAGCAAGGGCGAGGTAGTTATAAACCCACGCCCGCCGCTTTGAGTTGATGCTTGCATCCTCACCACCGAAACTATGTGGTCATAGTAGCCACAAGAATGCCTCAAGGCTCGGGAGGACAACGAAGACAAGTGCATGCAATTGATGAATGAGGTCTACCTCAAGAATAAGAAGGTAGTGACCCGGTGGCCTCAAACTATCCACCGAGTGATTTCTCGTAGGAACTCAAAGATACAATCACCTTCCCGAGCAGAGTCTTCTGGTCTTTCGATGCTCACTACTTCCATAAGTGGATGCCGCGATACTGACACAATGAATAAGAATCGCCCGATCAACGCTTTCATCGGGGGGAGATAATAAGCAAGACAATATCCGAGCAATCGCAATAGCCACATAAACAGAGTGTTCCACATGAACTCCTACTACGTAGTGTATGCGCCGCGCCCAAAGGGATTATCCAGTGGCTGCACCGGTGGAACTTGGCCTCGTGCCAAAATATATGAATACTATCAAGAGTCAAGCCGAGAATAAAGATCCAACACTTCGCTAAGATCAATGATGTTTTCTTCTATCACATCATGTGCATATCATGCCAAATTTGACTCATGGCCGACAACCAAAAACATAGTGGCAACACAGAGAAGTGGGGGCCTTGTTCACCCGCTTCCCACATTCACCTATCTCGAGGGCGGTCAACTTTTTTGGGCGAACCAACCAGTCCAAGGTATGCTGGACCAAAGCTGATTTTATTGAACTATCAAGACAAATGCTCGTCACATACCATGAAAAGTGCCTCAAGAGAAAGAAGGGCGGAACTCCTTTCCCCTCACAAGAGGCCGCTACACATGCTCCAGCCTATCACAAGGCGAAGGAGATGTTTGCACGAGCTAGAATTGCTCAACCTAAAGCATGATTTCCCAAAGAAGGCCCACATTCGACCCTAGGGGCCGCTCTACCAAGGGCTAAGCTTGATCCGATTCATGTCCCCGATTGAGGATATCTACATCGACGCTCTCCATGAGGTAGAACTCGTAAGAAAGGATCACTCTCGCTTAGCATTAACGGAAATCATCCATTACGAGTGGCCATTGTCCCAAAAAGGCTTCCAAACCACTAAGACGAAGTAGACAAAGTGTATAATGACACAGAATGGGATGATTGGCCCTTCCCTGACATCGACAAGCAAGGCTCCTCGCATAATCGAGGAGAGGGTCAAGGAGACTATGCGGAGAACAGAGCATCGGTGCCGCATGAATGGGTTAATCTACCTGTAGATTTTACAACTTCTCCTTTGGGTAATGCACCTCCAAGGTCAAAGAAGCAAATTTAAAAGGCAAAGCATGCGAAGGTGAGCCTAGCACCATTCGTGAGGAAGCCCCCAAAGTCCTCTTCCTTCAGAGCCTGAACAAGTAATAACCCTGGATTCGCCAGAGAAGGAATTGACAGAGGATAGTCCTATACGCCCATCCACCCAGGATGTCGGCATCGCTACAACTACAGAGGTCCCTTCTATCCCTTCTTCTTCTCTTCCTCCCCTTCCTCAGATGTCGGCAACCACTCCTTTGGTTGTGTCCTCTCCTTCTTCTTCTACTCTCTCCCCTACCTCTTCGTCCATCTTCTCCTCTCTCGCTGATTTGTCTTCCTCCATTTCTTCCCTCATTTCCGGCTCCCTTCCTTCCCATGTCTTCTCACAAAGCGGTTTCCTTCCTCCCGTGGGCATGTCTTCGGCTATTCTTTCAATGCGCCGCCGCGTGTCTCCACGTTCTTCCTCTTCTACCGCTGCTGCTCTCCTCCTCTCTCTCTCGGTCCTTCTTCAATAGACCAGCTTGGATCTCTCAAAGAATTGAGCCAACCAAAGAGGAAAGTCCCCATCGCTCCGATGGACTTTTCAGTCATTCCGGCTAAAGGAGCAAAGAAGCACAAGCCGGTTACACGCTTCTCCAAGAGCGCTGCAGGTGAGAGGGTTATGGAAATTGCCTACCCCGATCCCACCAAAGAGAAAGAAGATCTGTCTCCGGCAGATTTCACAGTGACCCAAGTCACAATGGGGACATCCTCTGAAAGTCTCCAGGGGGAAGCTCTTTCCGCAGTTGATGCAATCTGCGAAAAGCTTCAGGAAACAAAGGAAGAAAAGAGGCTACTGAAGGAGCAGAATAAATACCTGCTTCAAGCCCTACAGAAGATGGGAAGTGCACCTCCCACAACTGCCGCCGAGACTCCTGAGCTGCTCAGTCAGGAGAAGATCAATGAATATTCAAAGATCGGCGAAAGGTGGTATGGTGCTTCTCGCTTGAGGAGCCAAATCCTTAAGGATAGTGAAAAGGTGATCGCCGAGTATATCGCTTATACCGAACATCGAGAAGGCGAATAAGGAACTCCAAACATTAGCAAGTCCAGTATCAGAAGAGCTCGAAAACGCCAGACTCCAACACGAGGCCTTCCAACAAATGTTCGACTGTTCAGTCGAAGATTTGGTCAAGTTTGGAGTATTCGGTCATCCAAGGACCTCAACAAGACCATGTCCACTCGACTATCTGATAGATCAGCTCGAATTTGTGTTAGAGAAGATAGACAAGGTGAAGGAAGAGGCCCCGGATGCGATGCATCAAATGGAGAAGATTGTTCTATCTATGACCTGTGGTTGCTCACTCCTTCCTCACCTTGAGATCACCGACGATACTATCCGAATTTTCAAGGAGTTAGCTTCTCAAGGACAAAATAAGTCACTTTCGACATCGAATCCATCAACAACCTACCGCCTCGTAGAGACTTCATCGGGTCCCTAATCGAGGCGGGTAAAGACTATTCCAAGGTCCCCGAAAAGCTCATTGATGAGCGGAAACTTGCGGCAAATCAAAGAAAGGCACAAGGATCCATCACAGATCAATTTGCGCCAATGATCAGCAAGTTCTTGAATACCGCGCTCGCCCACATCTCATCTCCCGATCAAGATCAAAAACAAAGCACTTTTTTTAGGCCACAGGATGATGATGATGAATAGCTTCTTCTTCTTCTTCTTCTTCTTCTTCTCCTCTCTATTCTCCGACTTTCTTTCGAAATATCTCAAGTGTGTCAGCACAAACGATGACATCATCCATGTTGCATCATGGGATGATGTCATCCATCCAAGTTGTCAAAGTCAACATGACTTTTGGATATTTTGTAAATATCTTGTGAATAAGTGGTTGGCTCCATTTTGCCTTCTCTCTCCCTCACTTTCTATAAATACTAGAATACTTGTTGTATTCAAGGGTGAACATTTTTCGTATAGAAATAGAAGTGAGGAGAGAAAGACTTTGAGCTTTCAGAATGTATAAAAACAATTAATACAATTATTCGACTTTGTGCTCAATAACCGTGTTATACATTAAGATCTTTCTTATGTTAGGTCTCGCATGTGTTTATTCTCATTGAATTCATATCTACTTTTCCGTCACTTGTTTATCAAGATTGCTTTGTTTATTTATGCAAGTAGGTTTGGCTCATGCTTACTACCAAGCCCAAAGCATAGATCTTCCGACCCTTCCGCTTTGGAACTCATTTCTTTTCTTCCTTCGATCTGCTTCTTTCTCTTCTCCTTCTTTTATTCCTTTCTCTTCGCAGCCTGAACACTCTACCGGGATGAGATCCCAACCCCCAAGGCGTAATCTGTGAGACTTGCATAGGTTCCCGCTAGTAGAAGTAGCAATAAACCGCCGCTTGCATTGCCTCAAAGAGGGGCTAAGCCCCCGCACACCGCTGGGTCTGCCTATCCATAGATTTATTTATGAATCTCACCTCATCCTAAGTTATGATGAAGGGGGTGTTGGTGTGAGTCATTTTCCACATCACGTGGCAAGTCATCTCACTTAGGTGAGGTCATAGGTCTAGGTGTCACATGGGTTATGATAGGGTCATCATTATATTCCCTACATGTCACTATACATCGACATCATATGGGAGTTATTTTCATTTATGGAATGCAACTTTCCTTCTCTTTGAGGAGGTATGATTACATGCACTAGGGATTACACAACACCCCTATTTGTACCCCTTATCTTTTTCGTGATCTATGAGATGGATTGAGATGTTTTGACCCATTTGAATCTTTACATGCACATTTTCATGGTTGATGCTCACTCCTTCATGGAACCTCATCACACTACCAAAGTGCAACTCGGTTGATGTTTGAGTTATTGTGCATGATCTTCATGCTTTATATTTTCACATTCTTCATCATGAGAATCATAGAGATGCTTTCTAATCCTACGAAGGCATCGAGGATGAATTCCTTTTCATAATCAAGATTTACCAATGTGGGGGCTTGGGAAATGGCCTTTTTAATAACATCAAAGCTAATCTTACCTTCTTTAGTCCAGCTAAATGGTGTGTTATTTTTTAGCATAGCTATGAGTGGTTTGGCCTAAGTGAAAACTAAGGTATAAACCTCTTTACAAAGTTGATAGTCCCCAAAAAAATTTGGAGACCCATTTTATGGCTTAGAAGAGAAAGTGCCAAGATATCACGTATTCTTTCCAGATCAATTGAAAGTCATTCCGCCAAAATTATATGTCTTAACAATTTTACTTCATGGACAATAAAGATACATTAGTCAGGGTTCAATGACACCCCAAATTCCCCGTATCTATCAAAAATTTCTTCAGATGATCCATATGGTCTTGCACGTGCTTAGAATACATAGTTATATCATAAATAAACAAGGATCATATCATTTATAAGCCCTTTGAAGGTCATGTCCATAGCTCATTGGAAAGTGGCACCCACGTTGGACAATCCAAATGACATCTTATTATAGGAAAACGTGCCCCATTTGGTAGTGAAAGCCATTTTGAACTGATCTTCTACCTTACACAAACACGATGAATATATCGAAACATTATAAGTTTCCTAATACATATATCATTTCAATATATCTTGTGCTTTATCTAATTACTCATCATTAATTTTCTAATGTTCTCATTTCTCCCTAGTCTACACAATTCAAATGCTATAAGGCTAATTTTGTAATTTATCAAATCACTCAATTTTCCACTTATCTCAAGTCTCAAAATGTAATCACCAAATTGTTCAATTCTAAATTCTCAATCAAGTATTTAATCCTCAATTTGTTTAATTGTCCCGATTCATTGAAGTGCTCACTCCACAAATTAGCTAGTTCTCAATTCACATCGATTCTTAAGTACTCAATTTGAACGCTAAAGCATGCATCTTGTATTTTGTCCATTTGAAAAATTTATAAATTTGATAAAGTATCAATTGTGTACTTTCTCAAGTCACTTGTCCTAAATTTACATATTGTCATCATATCACTAAAGTATTTGCTTCATTAATCATCTAAGTTGCTAAAGACCTTACTTTGTTAAAATATCCATCTTATACTTTTATCACCCTATTTATAAACTTTTCTTAATTATTCTCTTCACTTAATTTATTAAAATACTCACCCAACACTATAATGTCAAGTCGTGTGATATTTGTAAATGTTATAATTCTTGGTTTGCTAAGGTCATCGCGCTTGATTCACTAATGTTTTCACTTACCTAAAGTCTTCAACAAAGTTGTCTTGTATCTAATATTATTGAAGTGAAAATTTCATTAAGGCCTTCACTTTACTTAGGGGCTCAATACATTGTAACACTTTGATAAAGCTACTCAATTCATTCATTGAAGTACTACTCTTATGATTTTTGTCATTGTTACAACCCTCAATCTTGGGCTTTCTCTATTAGATAGGGTCTCCACTTTCTTAAATTTCAAATAATATTACTAAATTTTTCACTTGGATAAAATAGTCATCTAGGAATTATTTTGTTTTTTCTCCACTAAAACTATTTTCCTATTCAAATAAAAATGTTAATAGTGCAATATTTAATACTACACGATCTTAAGATTTAATTTATTGTCGAATTAATAAAGCATGAGTAATTTCAAAAATAAATTTAACAATAACTAACGTTAACAAAGACTTGTAATTAGAATACAACATTTGTATTCATGCATGAATAATTTTCATAAATTTCCATTTCTTCTAAGACCTTTATCTTATCATTTATATTGTTTTTCTATACATAACAAAATGTTAATAGTATGATATTTAATATCACACAATCTAAAGAACTTATTGTCAAATTTATCAAGAATGAACTTAATTATTATAAAATAAATCTAGGTTGATTGTGTTGCTAAACATATAGGCATCAATTTGTTATAATATCACATAATCCTTGCTTTGATAAGAAATTATAACTTCAACAATGACTTTTCATTAGATATTTACATTTTTATGAAAGTTCTTGACCATGTGTATTAAGTCCCGGATAATTTTCATGAGAGAGACATTTATTCTATGATGTTTAATATACACATGTGATAATCACAAGTTACGAAAGTACAAACATCTATATCATGTCAAGATTTTTAAATAGAATATGATGTCAACACATCAAATTAAATCTAATCACACCTAAAACAATAAAAATAGACTCGATTGCTAAATTACTTCCAATGTAGAAAATGACAAGAGCAGAGTTAAGGAGGAATATTTGATACCATGCAATTTGGAAACAATCACAAGAAATAGACAAAATAATAATAAGGGTTTTCACGACCAAACAAAGAGAACCCAAAACGACTCACAACGAATGGAAGATCTCACTAGAACAAGATACTCTTTTACGATCATCATCATGCTATTTTGAAATTGTTGAGCATCAATTTAATAACTTTCACATTGTGAAATTTTGATTTGACAACAATGGTCATCCCTCCTTTGTATTTATATAATTCTTCATGGATCTCCAAGATATTGATCTTCATCCTCCAAATCCTAGTAGGGTAACAAGGTCCACAAAATGAATAGGAAAAAGTGTTTTTAAGCTTGTGGTAAACTAGAGGACAAAAGTTTCTTTAATATTTTAATAGGATTGCCAACAATGCACAAAATCAAAGACAAAACACAAAGCATAATGCAATGCATCACCCCAAGTCATGTCTATAAAAATGTCTACTTTCTATGTCTTTTTGTGCTAGAATGAATGTTTGATAGAGAAATGAATTATTTTGATTTTCTCCTCTAATTGCATGAACCAACTGATTTGGTACATTCACAATTAGGCTCTTTATATATCTTAATGTCATTCATTTTACCAAATGCATTATTGCAGATGAATTTATAGAAACCTTCAACTAAAATTATGACCCGATTAGCACAAAATTCCATAACATAATGGGTGGGAAACCCAACAAATTACCCAAAAATCCAAGGAACCCAAAAGAGGGTAAGGAAGGCCCCACAATGGACTCTCAAAACCATACAATCACAATTTTGCATTTCCCGGATGCATGTTTGCACAATTCTAAGAGACCACTACCATGATTCTATGAATATTCATAAAACATCCAAACATGAAGGGGAACAAGGGAAGAGGGTGAGCAAGAGGAAATTGGAAAACATGATGATACATCGGGAAACTAGTTGGGAAAAAGGAAAATATGCCAATAAGAGCTTAATTTAGACCAACAATGGAAAACCACACACATATTATAAAATAATGCAATATACCCCTATAGCATAATTAAATGTCTACACTTACGTACATATGTAATAATCAAAAGGTGAGGTTCAATCACATAAGACACAAGCACCTTATATTGTTGTTAGTATTGAATATAAAACAATGCTACATCTTATCTATGGTAGTAGTCAAGAGAAGATAATGCTAACACAAACCCAAGGGATTTCACCCCAAACTCTATTCCAAATTAGGAAGAAACATATAGATTCATAACTAATCCATCATTCTACAATGCATGCTACCCTCGTATCTATGAAAGAACAAGCTTAAAAATAAATCATGATTGAATTAATAACATGCACTACTCAACTACACACAGATAATGACACTTAGATTCAACCAATATCTTCCATCTATTAATAAATACAGAAGCTCCTTACAATATTGTCAATCTATACCAATGCACGTATGGATCTGATACAATAATTCAATATGCATATCTCATATATACACACACACATATATCATACACATACACACACACACACACACTCTCTACACACACTATATACTATGTACCTAACATCATATATATAGGGGGGACTTTCCCTTCACCACTTATCTATTCCAGAAATAGGCCGCATGCTATTGATAGCCACACACCATTTACAAGCATAGCCACACATGCAAGTGTGCTATCTATAGTCCTCTTACAGTTAACTAAAGTGTCAATTCTATTCTTAGCTCTGTCTCCATGCAAAATGCTTCGATCCGCTCCTCCAAAGATAGACAATGCATGGCGCACACATCTCTACATCGTTGGTGTGTTCCACATGCCATCTTCTAAAAATAGGTCTTCATGCTCAAAATCAGCTAAGTCCTGAAAGCTGAACTTGCCTTCCACATGGGTCCTTCCTGTCCTTCCGCGCCCTTGGTTCCGTGGGCCTTCTATCCCACGCAGACTCCTTGTGTGATCTTTGACAAGTATTCTTTGATCAACATTACCCCACACTAATCTCATTGTCATCCCGACAATGGGTATCTCCAAAATTGAAGTAAAGAATAGAAGAATGGAAAGAATAAGAATGAAAGAATGTAGATAAATAAAGAATTTCTATGAGGTTATGAGGCAACCTCCTCTGTATCAGTTTAAAGTATCAACTCTAGATACTCCTCCTTTATTTCGCCTCCAAAACCTACCATTCAATGGAGTGCTTGTTCTACTTTTTTCTGGGATGTCCACAACAATGGATTCCAACTCATCCCTCACAATCTCTCCTTTCTCATTCTATAAACTAACACAACACTAGACATTGATGTCATTCTCCTTCTAAAAGATCCATCTTCTACGCAATTAGCTTCCCAAGCTCTTCCAACCGAGTCTTGTGCAGGCTCTTGTGCTGCTGCCAGGGCCTCACGCTTCTGTTTAACCATTGAAAATCTTTCTGCATGGCCCAATGTCTCATCCTTCATCACTTTCTAGACCTCATTGTTTTCTTCTAGGGTCTTTATGTTGATAAGCACCTCTGGAGCTATGCATATGTTTAAAGCCTGGTCTACTTTCTTCAATACTTCCTATAATGCTTGCAACAACCCTTCATAAGATGTAATCTTTTCATCACTCACCGATGCTTTTCTCTCATTCGCATCTTGTTCTAAGAGCTTTCGCACTGCATGCATGCAGAGGTTCATCTTCAAGTACCAAGTCCACCAACTTTCCTACATAGTGTATCACTGAAGGAAACGTCTGTGGTACCTTGGCCTCCAAGTGTGGCCTTGCTCTGATGACATTGTCCCCAATCTCCTCTGCGATGCTGATAAATACCTCATTTTTCTTCTTCTACGTGAAGTCCCTCTCTACGTTATGTGTGTTATCTCTACATCCTTTGTCTTCAGCTCCTCACGCAAACTCTTTCGATCATCAGCAAATTTTGTCCATGTTTCTTCTAGCCACCTCAAGAGAAAAACCTTCACCAATGCATTGCTGACTTGCTCTATCCGACATGATAAAGAGGCTTTACTATCATGTGTCTAGCTTGGGGTGCCTTCTTCAATCATCTCAAAATGCATGACTCTTCACACATCATCAAATTCAGTCTCATCCATGTGGTGTGCATTGACCACGATAGTTGCTTTTGAGTGTGCACACAAATACCATATCCTCATCCATTAGCTCCCAAACCAAATAAATCCTTCTGCTATCATGCTCTGAAGTGGGCATGGAAAATTTTTCCTACATCCTCTCGTATACCCCATGGCTGGTGGAATGTGCTCTCCACTTGTTCTTCTAGACCGTTGCTACTTAGGAACTAGCTTCCAAATTTGGGACTTGTGTCTCCATGTCCCGAACATTCTCTCATAGCTGTCTCCTCCTGTCTTTTCTCATCCTCTTCTTTTTCCTTTGATTCCTCACCCTATTCTTCTCTTGTTCTCTCTCTAGAAGTGTAGGAGAATTAGGTGCGCTTTCCTCTCTTTCCACCTCCTCATTTAACTTCAGTTTCCTCCTTCTTTCGCATGGTCACCTCCTTTTTTGGAGAGAGTCTGGGTGATTTGCACACAAGGGTTGAGTAGCACCTGGGTCCTTGTTCTCCTAAACACCCTCTTAAACTTGTGCTCCCTTTGGACTACATTCAAGTCCTCATCATCCCCTCTTGTGGCTGAGGTGGTGTAATGGCACGCTCAACTTCACCCTTATTTGTAGGATGTCTCCTACCTCTATGCTCCAAACCACCACTATCTTCACGCTCCTCCTCCTCATCCTCCACTTCAATTGGCTCTGTGGGCTTAGGCACTGGGATGTTCTCCATTGTATGCTTTCCCTTTGGTGGTGCTGAAGTGTGAACTCACCTTCCACATACTTTTTATTCTCCATCTTTGGCTTCAGCTGAGATACACCAATGCTTCCCCCACATCTACTACAACCAGACTTATTGGCTTAATATTCAACACCTCCAAAATGATCCTCTCTGTATAAGCACTTCTACCAGATACACATACTTCTTCCTCAACGTATGGTAGTCAGTAGTCTACCTTATCTGCATTGAATACCAATGGCACATGTGTCTATAAATCTATGAACAAATGCTTGGAAATACCTTGCAGTGAATGCGTAAGGAAATTTACACCAAGGGCTCCAGACTCCATCTTTCATTGGGAAGCATGTGATGTAGAAATGCTGATATACAAAAACTAGACTTGTTTCCCTACCACTGCTGGTAGGTCCTTTGGGATGCACCACTCTTCCCAAATGCCACGCGAGCCTATCATACCATTTCTCTACCCTTTTCTTTACGTCATCTATCATGGCCCCTTTACATAGGTACTTGTTGAATCTTTCAACTGGTGACTTGTTCTCCATGGGGTATTCCCATACTTTTTCCTTCTGGTCCATCTCGTACTCCAATCCAATCTCCATGAATACCAAAGATAGTAGAAACAACCCCAAAGCTGATCTTCCTCTCTGCATTCTTCACTATTTTCTCTACAATATAGCCTACAATGTTGTAGATTTCCCCTTCTGACATCTTACGTGCCACATGTAACCACATAGTATTTACCTGTGACCACCACTCTCCCGATCATTCAACTTGTAATAACAAGTGTGTGTATAACTTGCACAACTGGAAAATTCTTCAATTTGTCTATATCCATTCCATTCACGTGGACCCTTCAGGTACCCCAACTCCTGTCTGGTCTTTAAAATCATGGATTTATCTGTGAGATCACTTTTTATGTCCTCTCCTGGCCTTCAAACCTCAGAATCGATGAGATAAGCACATATGAGATTCTAACTCTACATCCTGCAAAGTAGAAGAAGTCCTCATGCACCCTACTCATGAGCCACTGATACAAGGGCTCATACTTCCCAAAATATGGAAGCTCATATAATTGGTAGACCCCAATTCTCTTCAAAAGCTTCTCACCTGCATCATCATAAACCGGCATGTCATCCATCCATGCACTTTGTTTCCTAGCAAGAGCAAGGAATCGAGCTCCTTCTTGTTTCTCCAAAGTCCCGTGATTGTATTCACTTACTTTTCTCTTTCGATGGGTGAATCCCATTCTCGCCGATGATGACTCCTTCTCGATATTACATTTCTAAAAAATGGCTTTCAAGTGCCATCTCTTCCTCCTCGATGACCACCTTCTTCTTTCCTTTTACTGTTGCTGCAGATGCCTTCTTAGGTGCCATTTTTACCTTGCAAATGTCTCCTCTTTAACTCTACAAACTTTACAAATCAAACCCTAGCTCGATTCAATCATGCCCTAGGTGGAAACTTCATAACCTAACTCTTTTTATCTCTCCCTACTTCACTCAAACCCTTCACCACCGGGACACAAGCTTCTTCTCACATAGATCTAGTTATCACGCTTGGTTTCACACCCTTCACACCTTAACCCGATCACTCAGCTCTTCACTTGGCTCTTTCCTCAAATACTCTTAGTCACAATGGTAAAAATGAATCCACATTCCATCCTTATATAATTTTTTTCAAATTTTGATGCATTTATTACTCCTTCACCTACCAAATATCCCCTCATTCATTGACCAAATTCATTCATTCCATGCATGGTACATCTTCACACCCCAGCTATAACCTTCTAGCGTGCCTTCCTACCCTCTGGTCACAGACTTCTTCAACGCACGCCCTCTTGCACCCGAGTACCTCATCACTATACCTTCTCCTGGTAGCTATCATGGCCTCCGCTTACCTCATGTTATACTGTTCTTTCATTCATCTCCATCCTTGGTCACTTTTGAGAAGCAATCTTCTTTTGACTTAAAGCACACCCATAGCAGCTTATTCCTTTCACCTTTCAATTCCCACAGTCTTTTTCTTGGATAACTACAACCACCCCACACTAAAGGTATGTGCAGTCCTCTGCGCATAAACATTCTTCATATAGTAATTAGCTTCATGCACGCAAGCACACTTATTACACAAAAACAACAACTAAATTGACAAAGCATAACAAAAATGAAGGAAATACATTAAGGAAATACATAAATTGAAAACCTAATCTAAATGGAAATACTACCTTATTACAAACACCAAGAAGACTTATTTATAATAGGGCTTCAACCTACTCCCGTTAAAGTAACTGTAGCCATGTGTTCCATCAAGTGCTTCTAACTAGAAAGCACCTGATTCAAGTATATAAGTGATGACATACGGCCCCAACCAATGTACTTTGAGCTTTCTTGGATGGCACAAGAACTTTGAGTCATAAAGAAGTACCATTTGTCCAATCTCAAACTTCTTATCCCTTATGTTTCTATCATGCCATGCCTTCTACCTAGCCTTTTCCTACTTCTGACTCCATCGTGCTATGGCTCATTGCACTCATCCAGTTGAATCATCTTTTTGATACGCTCTTCTAAAGCCTGTTCATCAGCTAGACCTCCAAAGACGCAAATGCACAAAGAAGGTAACATAAATTCTATAGGAGAATACTTCCATGCCAAACACCAACCAAAAAATGTGGCTTTGTTTTCAATCTCTCGTAAGTTGTTCTATATGCCCAAAGAACAACTGACACTTTTTCATCCCAATCCTTTCTTCCAACATCACAAATTTTTTTGTCAAAGTCTGGCTCAAAATCTTGTTGAAAAAGCCTCAATAGCCCATTTTCCTGAGGATGGTAAGGTGTAGTTTTATGGTGTGCAACCATAAACTCATCTAATAGGATCCTGATTGTCTCATTCAAAAAGTGTGTACCTCTATCACTTGTCAAGCTTAAGGGACATCCATATCTTGTAAGAACATTCTCCCATAGAAACCTAGCTGTTGTAGCTTATCAGACAAATCCTTCGTAGGTGCTTCTTCTTCCCACCGTGTGAGATAATCTATGCAAGTAATGATATAGCATGATCCAGTCCTCACACGGGCTGGTGAAATAGGTCCTACAAAGTCAATGGCCCATTTCTCAAATGGTTCGGCACTAGTAATTGGTCTCAAAGGCATCTCATCTCTTTTCCCTAGTTTTCCTAGGTGCTAACAATGATCACATGCCTTACAATATTCTTTACAATCCTTATACAATGTCTCCCACCATAATCCAACAAGTAGGATCTTCCAGGCAAGTCATCACCTACATAATGGCCTCCTGCAATACCACCATGAGCTTCTTCCATGATATCCTTACGCTCATGCTCTAATACACAACAACATAATACTTCATCTCTACCTAGCTTGTAAAGGTCACCACTGATTAACATAAATGGTGTCACACGTATAGCAAGCTTTTTTTTCTAATGCTTTCATTCCTTCTGGTGCCATACCTATTCATGTAGAAAGACAACAATGTCTTCTAATTCCATGGGCACGCATTGTAACCTATATAATTGTGCATCCGGCATGGTTTCTTCAATTGTCTTGTGCATCCTCTCCTGAATTGATTCTAGATAAATGGTCTCGGTCCAGAATGCTTTTTTTCCTTGGCTTCACCACAACTGTGAAGTCAAACTCTTGAAATAGGAGCACCCATCTACATATGCACCCCTATAAGATGGGCTTGTTTACCAAGTACTTCAATGCCATGTGATCTGTATAAAACACAAATGGTGTTGCTAATAAGTACTATCAAAACTTGTGCAATGCATAGATCATTGACAAAGCTTCACGCTCTGTAGTTGTATAATTCCATTCAGTAGGAGTCAACTTCCTACTAGCAAAAAGATTGATGATCTATAATACCTTCACTAGGTTGAGCTAACACAACACCAATGGCCATGCCAAAGCATCCACATGCACATGAAATGGTTTATCCCATGAGGGAAAACATGTAGAATGGGCATGGTAGTAAGTTTCTCTTTTAATATCTCAAACAACATGTCATCATGTGGTTCTCCCCCAATAAAATGTACCTTTCCCTTCAAGTAATTCTTCCAAGGGTGCAACAATTTTGGCATACCCTTTGATGAATTTTCTATAATATCCTGTATGACCTAAAAATCCACACACCTCACTTTGACTGGTAGGCACTTCTAGGCCTAAAATGACTACAACCTTGGCTGGATCAACCAACAAACCTTCCTTAGATTATATGTCCTAACAATATCCCAAATGGTGTAGCAAAATATGCACTTCTTGATGTTCAAAGAGATACTCAATTGTCTGACACCATTCAAACATTAAGCGCAGATTGTCACAATGATCTTTCACAAGCCCATATACTATCCAATCATCTAGGTAGACCTGTAAGAAGTTGTGAATAAAATATTTGAATGCCTAACAACTATGCGCGAGAATACAACAGTGCACATTTTTTCAATCCAAAAGGCATCACAATATAGGAAAAACTACCCCATTCAGTAGTAAATGTTGTCTTTTCTTGATCCTCCTGAGCAATCCTAACCTGATGATACCTAGAAAACCCATCTGTGAAGGAATATATTTCACGCCCTACAACTCCTTCTAGTATTTCCTCAGTGAATGGCATAGGGAATGGATCTGTGATGCATGCAACATTCAGCTCCCTGTAGTCCACACATATTCTAATTCATCCATCCTTCTTGATACTGATCACCATTGGGCTAACCCATTCTAGACTCATCAAGGGGCTTGATAATTCTAGATTTCAACATTTTATCAATTTCTTCTTTTACCTTTTCCAAAATTAGGATTCATTCTATAAGGTCTCTTTCTAACTGGCCATGCACCATCCTTAAGTTTTATCTTCATTTCCCCAAGTGATTCATGCACACCTTTAAGTTCATGATACCCTCGAGGGAATAAGTCCTGATAATCCCTGAGTAACTCAATGATCTTTGCTACCTCCGAGTCTAACTAATAGTCTCCAATTATGGCCTCCTTAGGCTCAATCTCCAACCTATATTCACCTTCTTTGTCTTCATGGGTTCATGGTAGGTGCACGTATCCTTGTCTAGCACTATCCAAGACCTCGCACCCCTTGTGAATGTTCAATATCCAGGTTCTCAACTTCCTCATCATCCATGATGTAAACCATCTTTCCTTTCTCTTTCTCAAGGCAAGCGCATTCAAGTAGTATGGAGTCCATTTCTTCTTCCTTTTCAAAACATGCTCTAAACTTTTCCTCACCAAATAATTCCTAATATGCTCTTCTTTCTACTTTTTACTATCTCCCATAGTTAAGCGCTTGACAAATTTTAATGCCTCTTCTACAAGAGGTTTAGTCGAGAAGTAGTCAAAAGTCTGGATCATTCCTGCAGTCAAATCTTTTTTTCTAGTCTCTCGATGTAGTTCTACATATATACATACCATAGCACATGTGCATCCTCAGTAGCGTAGAATACAATCTATGCACCCAGAGTGAAGGTGGTAATGCTTCCTCCTATCGTCTAGAGTCTCTCACACACTCGCTGAATGTGATGTCAATAGGTTGATCACCATGATAAGTGTAGATTTGTGTAGGTGCATTGCTCCTTATAAAACCTAGTAGACAAAGTGACTCCAATCTCTTCCCATTTATAAGATTATCTCTATGGACTACCCACCAGCACGCTGTTGTCCCACGCGTAAGGTATATACTAACATATCTCTTCTCTTAATTTGATCTGTCCACTATGTTTCCATGGCCTTCAAAAATGCAGGAAGATCTTCTACCCCTGTATACCAAGGTATTGTGCTACCTATCCATCAATCAAATGAAGTCCATTCTTGCACACAACCACACTTTTCACCTCACACCCTACTAATTCATATGTACCATGAGCCCAATTTTCACAAGCAATACTCATAGTATCACTAATAGAATGAGAATCCTCCCACTGTAGGATGCCTTCTTTTGATGGCTCATTGACCTCTGGGTCCTGAATAACACGTACATAAACTCTGTTTAAGTCCTCCTCACTTAGAGGCTCAACATATGGTGTAGACTTCCCATCTGATCAAAGGTATCACAACCCTTTCCTCCTTGTTTTCAAAGCTGATATACCCCTTATTGAATCTCAAGTCAACATTATTCACATAACACCAAGGGCATCCAAGTAGGGCTGAAAATTGTCTTGCTTCTACAAGTGCTAATACCTCAAAATCCCTAAAGTGAACTTGGCCCTCAGTATAGTTATAGATGCATCTTTCAAAACTCCTATGGAGTGGCCTTAGTCCAGTTTTCCATAAATAACACATTAGATGATGGCTGCAATGGAGGCCTCCCCATTTGTACCCATGCATCTAATGTAAGCACATTTACTTCCGCACACTGTATCAATCAATATGTTGCTCAACAACCACCCATCCACAACAACATTTAGAGTAATTTCTTTTCATAGTCAATGCTATCAGGGGAAGATTTGCATGCATGTAATCTCTATCATCCGGTCTCAAGACTTACGCACGTGAGTGTTCCCTTTTACCAACTTCCTAATAGTGGAATAATGTTCTCCTCGCGCAAACATCTTGCACACCTCTCTCGCATCATCATCATATCATATCAGTTTGACTATCTCTCGATGCTTTCTTCTACTCCTTTAGGTATCAGATCTCACCCCCGAAGATTCCTTAGCACTTCCATGGTATCCTGGTAAACTTCCTTCTGATGAGCAAGATCTGGGTACCTTGCATGCAAAACCTCCTCCTTGGTGATCGTAGGCTTCTGGTGTAATGCCTCTCTCACGCATGCATGCCTTCAACGCATGTAGTAATCTTCACTATCAATGCCTCAGTCCTTCTACTATCTTGGGCATCCACTGATCTTCTACCACACGCACTGGATTCTAACCATCCCGATGCCTTTGTTTTCTTGCTTATGCTACTTACTCAGATGCTCATATAAGTCCTGGGCACTCTTCATAGCTATGGTTCTTTCCATAAAAGAACATGCAATATTCTGAGGACATTCATGCCTATAGTGGTCAGGAGATCCACACGTATAACATGTTCCACGAGGGAACTCACCTCTTCCTCCACCACGGCCTCATCCTCCATATCCACCATGATATCCACGTCCCCTTCCACGACCTCCTTCAAAATGCCCTCATTCCTGTCATAGCACATTTGATTATGATCCCGATCCTAGTGCTCATTCTTACCCTTAGAATTATCTGTTATACTTGTCTGTCATACCCCAATGTCTATAAAGATCCTGGATCTCGACCAATCAACCGACAATCCTCAAGATCATGGGTCATGGACTACAAATTTTGCAAAAACAAGATACATTCTTCCTTATCATGCACTATAACAAAGGACAATGACTAACATCATGATTCAAATGATAATCTCACAATCCAATAGTAATGAGCATACAGATCTATGAGGGAAACTATCCTTGGTGTGACCTTCCACTTCACAATCTGTACACCAAATTCCTGAGCACATTTCATGGGCTGAATTTGTTGATAGCTTCTCTAACTACTTTTCCATAGCTGCAATCTATGCCTCTAGGAATGGACTAACACCAGTGTCAATGCTCCCAACTACCTCAACACAAAGCTACTTCCAATGCTTCACAGATCAGTGTATGTCTTATGTGACAACACCCTTCTAAAAGGTGTAATCAATCCTCCAACGAACCATTATGCATGTTGGCTAGCATGAATATCATAAGATAGCTTAGATAGAAGTGTCTTAAAATGAGCATCATACTCACGTACACTCTCAAGTAGTGCCTTGCTTGATATCCTTGAGCACACTTATACTCTTCTTCTACTCAAACTCAGGGATATGGAACTCTTTCAAGAAAGCATCCTCAATGCCGCATAATCCACAAGTTTGATCAGGGTCAAACTTCCTATACCAGCTATGTGCACATCCCCTGTAATGTAGTGGTGAATTGACTTTCCTTTGCTCAAGCAGTCATGATCCCTTTAGCATGCCACAAGATTTCACACATATGCACATGTTCGCAACATCCTCTATACCTCTATATTCGAGAGATGAAGAGACATCTCCATATAGATATTTTGTGGTTGTTGTGCAGACCTTGACCACCCGATCCAACCTCCTGTTCCCTCTACCTCCGTAACCACCAGATCCACTAGAACTAGAACCACCTATACCTCCTCCCCCTCCACCTGTAGTTGGAATAGACCTATAGATGTACTCCCATGTGCTCCGATAAGAGTAGTACTATACAACCCCCCTACAGTCCTGTGAGGTAGTTCCACTTCCGTGAGGTGAATCCAACATTCTACACTGCTCACATTTCATGTGGATGATGCACCTAAGAATGTTCCTCCAAATAACATTGAAGCCATCTGTCCTACCATTGATGTACTTGATCCCCGACTTACTCCTACTCTCCTACTTCCCAAGTTAGTTTGTTGGTTACTTGTCATACTAGATACTAAAAACCAAGCGCAAGGGCTAGGTCACCAGTGGATTAAGATGCGCACCCACGGTCCAAGTAGTCTCTACTGCACACTTCTATGTGAGGCCGAGGGGGATCTCTATCATGCTTTCCAAGATGGGGAGTTCCTGATGCTCTAGCTCCATGTCTTCTACGTGAGTCTATAAATCCTTCACGAGCCATCTCTCTCCTCCACACCATACTTTCTACAATGGAACGTTGCTTCTCTATCTCCCTCTCACATGCCTCATTATACTTAAGCCACCTTTCCTCTCTCTCCTCTCTACCACTAGGTCTTCCATCTTAAACCAAACCTGTTCCTCCCTCATGCATGGTGAAGTTTAGTTAGCCATCGGTTTACTCTCTAGGTTCAAAGTTACCATCAAGATCTTGATCACCAATGGAATACCTTGCAAATATGTTCCTCTTGATACCACAAAAACTAGAATTCAGCTACCTCCGGAAAGAGTACGTCAAAATTGAATATTCCAAAATATAACTATTTAGAACACCACAAACCACATATCCACAACACGAGTCCAGATCAGATCAACATCATAAAGGGCCTAAAATTCTTCCTGTGTCTAGACAAGTGCACGATACCTCCAATTCCACTGAGATGCATAAGCAGTAAGCCACTCGTATAGTTCTACTAGAAAGATAGTGAAAAAGATCTCATATAAGTTGTCATACATATTCTGTTCTACCCAAGTGCATGCGTTAAACTCAGATCCACTACGCTGACCACCATGCATATTCTTCCTCCAGATCATGTATCCATTCCTCAATACTTGCTAGAGTTAACCGGTATGTCTTCATCATGAACCATCCTAAAAACAATGAAAAAGAGGTCCCGAAATGAACAATGATGCAACCTAGAATTTACCAGATAACACCCTAGTCACACTTGGCACATCACTCAGCCTTGACTGAGCACTCACCCAAAGCACGCAAAGGTACCAGTCCTCTTTAGGGTTGTTATAGTAGGATGTTAGCATGATGAAGGAAGAAACATATAGATTCATAACTAATCCATCATTCTACAATGCATGCTACCCTCATATCTATGAAAGAACAAGCTTAAATAATAATCATGATTGAATTAATAACATGCACTACTCAATACACACAGAATGACACTTAGATTCAACCAATATCTTCCATCTATTAATAAATACAAAAAGCTCCTTACAATATTGTCAATCTATACCAATGCGCGTATGGATCTGATACAATAATTCAGTCATATGCGTATATCACACATACATACACACACACATACATCATATCTATCACACATATACACACATTACTCTACATCACTATCTACTATGTACCTAACATCATATATATATATATATAGGGGACTTTCCTTCACCGCTTATCTATTCCAAATAGGCCGCATGCTATTGATAGCCACATGCACATTTACAGCATAGCCACACATGCAAGTGTGTTATATCTATAGTCCTCTTAGCTTAATCAAGTGTCAATTCTATTCTTAGCTCATCTCCATGCAAAAAATGCTTCGATCCACTCCTCCAAAGATAGACAATGCATGGCGCACACGTCTCTGCATCATTGGTGTGTTTCCACATGCCATCTTCTAAAATTTCATAAGTAACATCAAGATGACAAAAAAACTCGCAAATCACAACTAACACATAAGGGCAAAATTTTCATGCCAAGAAGGCCTAGCTACAAAAGCATGTTTAAATCTAATAATCTTTCATCTTCTAATATTTCTTTTCAAAGTCATAATACATCCCTTTTATTAAATGCCCAATGACCTTGTATGATAGCTAAACACTACAACTAAATATAGTCACACCCGAGTGCATAATTGCATCCGGAGTTAACAATTATTAAAAATGAAAAGGAAGGTATTGCCCATTAATCTTGTAATTGCAACAAAAAATAAAAAACCCAAAAACATGTAAGAAAAATAGACAACAAAAGAGAAAAATTGTCCTTATGTAGATAGTGATTCACCTATTAAGTTGCAAAAAGAGTGATTTTCAAGAGAGAAAAGACACATGAGTAAAGGGCCTTAATAAATGCAATTTATGGACAAGAGATTGCCTCCTTCCTCATGACAACTAATACCCCTACCTCAAACCCCTTAAGCAATGACATTTGGCCATGACATTCTAAGAGCCCTAATGATGGAATCTAAGAAATTGTCTAGTTTTATGGTGTCGAGAGGAGCTTCTAATGGTGTATTGTTTAACACATATATGTTAAATTAATTCTCCTGTATGCAATAGATGGGTGAGCTTGCTTAGAAATTTATCAACATTCTATGCTTTGGTGTAATTACCTTCTAGGTAGAAAATTTCTTGTGGAAATTAAGTTCTTTTTTGAACTCAAGTGTCAAGAATGGTTTAGCATTCACCTATATTTCTATATTTTTCTCTTCTTTTATCACAAAAAGCAACGGTTCTACTCCATACAAGTTGGTTGTGTTTAGAGACCACTTGCATTTTCTCATTAGTCAACTAGAGAAAATTACATGTGCATGTGTGCAAGAAGAAACAATGATAGAGATGATGCATGTTTTATAGATCGCTATTGTGATAAGTAGTGTCTCAATAGGTGAGGCTTCACCATTAGATATATATTTTTCAGCCATGGTGTCTCTATCATCCTTCACAATCTAATGTTAACAATGTTGTAAACTCTACACTTGGTCAATTCATACCTTTTGTAGAGTTTATTCATCTTAAAGCACATAAGCAACTTTGTCAACCCCTAGGATTTGGTTTTTCAATTTATTATCTATGCCTCTACTAGTATGGCTTTGTATTTGTTCTCAAATATTTTTGTATTTTTACTTGTCTGCTGAATATAACCCTTGGTTGTAAGGGTTATCCTACCTCACACAATAATTCTCTATTCCTCGGGGATTATGAAGGGTTTCAACCACTCTGGTGTGTGAATGATTTCATATTTTTAGTAGATGATTACATATTTTATCTAGTGTTTTTTCTCCCATGTCAAGGGGTTTTATCTTTCAAGTACTTCCTTCTAATTCATGTGGAATGCCGGTTCTAGTTATCCAGGGGTCAACTAGTTTTATCCAAGTTTTTATTGTACCGAATCTCTGCATATCTTATTAATTAATGAAAGCTCCTAAGTACAATAAGACAAAAGAAACATCTCACCAAAACAAATAAATTTGACAAGTCTCTATTCCCAAAGCATCCAAATGCATCAATAAGATTACAAAAAGAGTGATACTAGCTCCATTGTTCACCCTTTGCATAATTGTGACTCTATATTAGTACTCCTTTGACTCATACTAGTGGGGTCATAAACTCTACCATGACATTAAAAAAATTTGATGATGAATTATATTTCAAACTAGGGTTTTCAAATATCTCTTTGTTATTATGCTTCAACCAAAATCAGAAAAACATAAATTGAAAAAAATTGGGTCGCCATAATAGTCCACCACTATCAATTTGGCAATATGGCTACATAAATTATTCTCTATTTGGTGGGTAAAATTGTAAAATCCCTCAATTGGGGTCATCACTTTGAATGCCTAGGGATGATCATTACCCAAGGAGGATGTACAACCCTTGAGAGAGAGCATTATCAATTCTAGAAACCCTTGTCTTGAAAACTACTTTTGAGGGATTTTATTCTACCAAATTTGCATGGGACTAGGACCAACCTTGTAAATTGGCCTACCTCTAGAAAAAAACATAAACACAATGTGAGGAGCTAACCTAATGAGGCTTGAGATTAGGTCATCATCATGGAAATCACTCCACCTTCCTACAAAACCATGACCCAAAAGACTCAAATGTTGGGGTAAACATTGGGGTAAACTCATATAGAATACAACAATGGGCATGGGCTTGTAATATGGTTACGACCAATCTATGCCACTTACCCTATCCACTTAAATGTTAGAATTAACATTAGGTGGAACATATAAAGATGATTGGGCCCATATTATCTCCATACCATGACTCCAGATCAACCCCTACCTCTATATCCCCTATAGAAAATCATTGCTTAAACTATTTTATTCATTCCCCACTTAAAATATTGTTTCCTTCTTGTTGGAATTGGACCAAAGACAAATAAACATGATGTGAAGTGCCTAAGCAACATAAATTTTTTAGAGATAACCTTGAATCCATTTATACAAACTCCATTTTCGATAAAAACTTGAAAGCTTCAGATGTACTTTCAATGTTGAACATACATCACATTCAATGTGTTTTAGAGATTCATTATCTTGTTCAACATCCATGTTTCTCATGTTTAACACATATTTTTTTCCAAATATTTTTGTGCTAACATTTGCTAACCTAGGTCCAAATATAATTCCAAACATTGAATCTGGAATTTGTCTCTTCCATGCATAACAAGAAGCCAATTCAAGGGAGTAAAAAGTAAATGATGGAACATATTTGAGCTGCTAGAGACACCAATATGCAATTTTTTAAGATGCATGTCAAATTAACTAGATGTAATTTCACAACTAAACTCATGTTATGATGATTCATTTCAGATTTATGCTCAAGGCATGTAATATAGTGAACATGAGATAAAGCAAGAAAATATTGATGATAAATATTACAAAAAGAGAAATTCAAGTCTTTTAGTTTCGTATGCTAAACAATTTTGTTCTAGAAGCGTCTAGCTCGTTGTTGGTGTACAATAAAGAAACTTTATAAATTTTATTTGGTTACATTCTGGGATGAGTGAGTAAAGATGGGAACTATATCTACATGCAAGCAAGAGTAAATGATTGATTCAGCTAGGCCTCTTTTTGTTTCATGGATCTTGAGCCTTGGTTTTCTACTATTAAATTTGTATGCATGTTATTAGAAGTGCAGTCCATATATTCAAAGAAAATAAATGTGGCTTTATTAGGAACAAAGAAAATAAAGAGCCTTAGTGATGTACCAACTACCTATGCATCATAGTGCTTCATAGTTGGGAAATATGCATCAATTTACAAACCCAAATAAGTGATGATAAATGTCAATTATTTGCTAAATCTCATTAACTAGTGAATGAATTAATCTTGAAAACTTAGGTGTGTGAACCTTACAGTCCTAAGAAGAGAAGATCCATAAGAAAGAATAATTAAAAATTAGGATGTGAAGGGAAATCAAAATGAAAAATGCTACTACATGTACCACACACCCTCCACCTTTCTTCGATCTCATTTGGCGTACTTGTGTTTATGATAAGAGTAGGAAAAATAAGTTCACATGTAAATTGTAATGGTTCTCTCTTTGATGAACCCCGTGGCTTGATGTGGTTCACAAGGAAATTTAAAAATTATTGTTTTTCTCCAAGTGGAGATAATACATGTGTAATATAAGATAAAGAAGTATGTAAGTATTCTAGTAAGAAAATATGGTAGAGGAAAGGTGTTATGGCAACTCTTTTGGAAATAAAACATGAACAAGCTAATAGTAAGAAATTTGTACTACTACAATGTAATGACAAGTGTCCTCATCACAAGAGAAAATGATTGTTGAGAAGAAGCAAATTGATACCCTATAAGAATGAGAGAAAGATGCATGCATCATTTGAGAATTAGGGCAACCATTGAGTAGAGAAAATGGTTGTGTTATCCACACATGGAGGTTAGAGACCACACATAAGAGTGTGTGAATAGGCACAAAAAATGCAAAAGGGTCAACATATTAAAGTCCATGCATGGGCACATAGGGTTCTAGGACTCAGATAATTTTCTAGAAAGTGGCTAAAAATAGAAAAGTAGAAGATAGATTGCTACTCAAGAAATATCCAGGAATAGGTTAAAGCAAGATGACTTGGCATACAAGAAAGGTATATTAATGGAAAAAGCACATGTAGGTAAGGAAAAAAAGACGGTACATGAAAGCAAGATAAAAATAGGAATTAATGCATGGGTAAATCAAGCTATTTATAGCTTGAGATAATGGAAAGTAAAGTTAGAAAAGCATGCGAGGTTATTATTAGAGCACACCTCTTATTAGGAAAGTTGTATGTGAACGATGAAGGAAAGTCCCCGTATATAAATAGGTGATGTATCCTTGTATTTTCTAGTGTTAGTAATTTTTTGAGTTCTAGTTCTTTGGAGTTGGAAGAAGGTTTTGATGTAAGCTAGTACTAGAATCTATATAAGCTGCATGGTCCAATGTCTAGTTGTACTAGTTTGTGATAATCAACTTATATGTTATGTAATGAATTCGAGGTTGTAATGAATAATTGTTTATGGATTATTGAAGTGACTATATCTCGAACATGGATTAATTGACATTAAAATCTTATTAGTTATTTTATATGAATGATTTGCTTATTATATGTGTTACCTAATTGTTAATCTATGATGTATCTTCTTTCATAAATGGTTGTTATGGTTATGAACATGCATGCTAACATCTTATTAAGCAAACAAAGGATGGACTTGACAGATGTGTGCACTTCATTGAGCTTCCAAACTTGTTTGGATGAAGTGCTAATGCGCGCCAAGCTAAGTATTAGGTAATAAAAGACTATATTTCAGTTCCATTTCTGGGACCTCTTTTTCAAGCTGTCTACTAGGATGTTGCATGTAGATGGCATTTCGAGTGTCTTTAGAGAACATTAAGAAATGGATATATGAAGACCAAGACATGTTTTCTCAGAGATATAACCCTAAACCTGATTTTAATGCATGAAAGTGGGTGGAAGGCAATCTCTATGATTGCTTACATGAGACGTTCTTCAAATTTTTCCTAGTAGAATTATACCAGTGGTGGTAGCTTACGTGGGTAACTGAGGAGTTCAGATAGGAAGGAAGCAAACTTGGAGATATGAATATTACCATGCCCTCTTTTATTTAGACGCACTATGGACCAAAGTTTTAGATCATTATTAGGAAGGTGTGCTTTGTATAGTTATAATTGGAGTAAGTGATTTCAACATACTCTTGAACGTAAGAAGTAGAGTTCTAGTTTTTACGTGAGCCAAGAGGATCCTATTTACACACAAAACCTTTTATCTATCAAGATCTTGATGGTTGAACTAAGAATGGAGAACTAAAACCCCACCACATGTAGGGGCAGGAAGCAGGTTTAGGAAGGATGGTGGTGACCCTAGCGGGAAAAAGAGAAAGGGAGGAAAGATGGTGAAGGTATAACTATGTGAGATAGATGGCAGATTGATGAGGCACTGAGATCGAGAAGAATGATGATTGGTGGAAGTGATAAAAACCCCATAGAAGGTGAGGGACTACAGGATCATGTCCTCTTGACATTGGGGAAGTATAATATAGAGACCCTTCGGCTTCTAATGAGAGTGAGTTTGAGGAAATAATGATAAATGTGAGTGCACATCGACCCACCAGCCACCCAGCTCTTGCACAAGGTATTCGAGAATCCAAAGGTTGTTATATAAGAGCATCATAGTGAAGGTGAGAATGAAGGATATCCATGTAGGGTAGAGATATAGGTAGAAATATTTTAGTATCATCTCAAGAGGTGTAAAAATTAAGGATGTGCACATGGAAGCCAGTAGGTACACATGTTTGGATAAAGTATTTTCGAGAGGTAACTTTACAAGTGCATCATCAAGATAGAGTGTTGATGCATACCCCATTGGAAGTAATCCCATAGGTGTATTACAACATAGACAATTGGTATCCAGTTTAACACAACCATTGGGACAAAAGGTAGTTCATCTACAAGACTAGAGGTCACGGCGAGAGGCTCGGGAGGTTCAAGACAACCACCGCACGCAGGAAATACTTGGTGGAGGTTTAGGTTCAAAATCTTGCCCCACTCCGGGACAAGGGCCACAACAACAACAATAACATCCTCAATAACCACAACAGTAGACACCTCAGATCTTCTTTGAGATATCTCTTCAATTTACAAAGTATAGGGGTGTGGAAGATGTAGCTAAACATGTGCATAAGTGTGAGATATTATGGAGCGCTAAAGGAATAATAATATTGATAGAAAGGAAAGTTAGTTTTCCACCACACTTCAAGGGTGCACACACAACTAGTATAGGAAATATGATACACATCAAAATATGCTGGATTAAGATGAGTTACGTACTACCTTTTTAACCGAGTTTCATATTCCATAATTCAAGTAATTGAGAATTAGAGTGCTAAAGGGCATTAATTAGGGATTTTCTGAAACTGTGAGGGAGCATGATGCACATTTTAAGATTTTGTTGTCAAATATTTCCTATGATATTCATTAGAGTCAACATGCGCAGTGGTTTGTTAAAGGCTTTTTGACTCCTTTTCGAAGGGCTTTATCACATAAAACATTTATTGATCTACGTGAGGCCTTGAAGTAGTTCTATGTGCTAAAGTATTCAAGAGTGTAGAAACATGGGTTAATCCCTTTTCTTGAGGCATAGATAGAAGAAATGGATACACAGTTGGAGAAGTTGTCTTCTAATTCAATACATGAGACACGCGGGGTTATGGTGCAATCTGATTACGAAGTGGAAGGACATATGAAAGATAGTTGTCTACACAGAAATACCATGCACAATGGTTTTTTGAAGGATTATTGACTCCTTTTCGAAGGGATTTATCACATAAAACATTTATTGATCTACGTGAGGCCTTGGAAGTAGCTCTACATGTTAAAGCGGTTGGGAGTGTAGATACAAGGGTAAGCCCTTTTCTTGAGGCATAGATAACAATAATGGTTACACGCTAGATAAGTTGTCTCCCAATTCGATGCATGAGACGTGTAGTGGGTTATGGTGCACTGATTGCAAATTGGAAGGAAATACGAAGGATATTTTTCCACGTAGGAATGTGCACACATTGTTAACATCTTGTGAGATTTGCCATAATAATCATGATATCCATAATTTTCCACTTTTACATTGCATGACATAGAAGAAAATATCTATGTACTACAAGATTTGTGATGTACATACCCATGACATAACTGACTATTATTTGATCAACCATATTCACAAAGGCATGTGAGGTCGATTGTGTTATACCACTATATCAAGTAGCTCTCAAGTGCGCAAGAAAGAGAGACCAATGAAGTGCACAACAATAGAGATGGTGGATTTTGAGGTGGATATTGGAGAAAAGGCCATGGAGGTAGAGGAAGGTTTTCCTATGGAACATGTTATACTTAGTGGATCACCGGATCACTACCAATGTGAGTGTCTTAAAAACCGAGTTTACACGTACTACGTAAAAGAACACAAGGTTGAGGATTGTCTGGACCTCTATGCCCATTTGTGTAAGAACAACAAGAAGGAAAAAGGCATGGAGATGATTAAGGTGGAGTGCACGAAGCATGAACAATGGGTACTTAAGAAGATGGTTTATTTGAAGCTTCAACTTGTGTTAGTCACTACATGTGCATAGAGCACTACGCACATGAACATATTAACGTAAAACCCTTTATTAGGAAAGAGGAGGTTATACATGTTAAGTACCCAGATGTGCCTCATTAGAAGGAGGTTTATCAGGAGACCATGAGAGTCATCCGAGACTTATAGGGAGAGATCCAAGTGTTTGAAAGAGTAGGTGTGTGAGAGGGAACATGCTAAGAGAACTGAACTTACTCAAAAGGATGTAGATGATTTGAAATAATTTTGCAGGATGCTCGTAGTAGAACATCATCCCTTTGCTAAGAGAATAGCTATGTAAGAAGATACTACACAAATGGGTTGAGTGAGAGTGCCAGATCTTTCATGAAAATTTACCACCACAGACCATGAATATGACAAGGAGATTACATTGGATGTAGTGATAGATGGTTGGTTGGTGAGTAACATTCTTATTGACACATGTGCAAAGGTCAATTTATGACATTGGATGCTTAGAACCAGATGGGAAGGCCACCATTATAGCCATCCTATAATGTGTTGTATATGGAAAATAAAACAAGGGCCATGCCCATTGGAGTGCTAAAGGATGCTTCAATCACTATTCAAGGAGCTAAATTTATAGGTGATTTTGAAGTGTTGGAACTTGTTGAGGTAGATAATTTCCTGCATTACTTGGATGTCCTTGGTGCTATGCTAATAATGTAGAATTATACTTTAACAAAAGCTATATCAATTTTGAGAGAAAAGAGGAGTGTGTTGTTATACCCTTGGATGATGTGAAGGTTACACATTATATCGAGCATGTTAATGAAGAAGAGCTTAACGTAATCTATGCACATACACTACACAATCTAGAAAACATAGAACCATCAAAAGAAGGCATACTTCATTGGGAAGATGCACAATCTATTAGTGATACTACCAACGTTGCTTATGAAAATTAGGCCCATGGAAATTATGATATGATAGGTCGTTAAGTCAAGGGAAGAGTTACTAAGATGATCAGGCCATGTATGATTAGGCATTTGGGCAAAGAATCAGTTACTAATGTATACTAGAGAAGAGAAACCTGACTCATTTTTACGCACAATGGAAAGCCAGTGGCGAAATGAGTGAGATAGATAAAATATGATGTTCTACACATTGCATTGAATAACCGTGCGTTGGTGTGTGACATAGAGAAAGTTTATTGAGTTGACATGAGGTAAGGGTAGCCTTTCTAACAAGGTTTACTTAGAGAAATGCTTCCTCTCTCTGTACATGATTATGATGGAAATACTCCTACTCTGGAGTGCATCCACATTTTGAGAGAAAATGGACATAAGGATAAGACACTATACCACCATCTCATTGGGTACAAAAGTTTTACTTTACTCTATGAGGATGCACGTATGCTTGGTGTCTTCATACCGAGTTAAAGCAAGAAGTTGCTGGTTGGAGCAACATGATAGAAGGTATTGCTCATACTTTTGACTATTTTTCCACTAAACCCCATTCCATGAAGCGTTGCAGATCATGAAGTGCATCACGTTGGGAGATAGTGAAAATGCAAAGCAATTTATGATTCAACTATTAGGAGATCCTAAGTTTGAGTTCATGCGAGGATGTACTGGAAACAAAAGAAACATTGTTACACCACACATTGAAAGAGAAGGAAAAAGGGAATATGGTCTACCTCATTGATTATGAGGAAGTTGAATACCTAGGCATAAAACACATAGAGGGGGCATGCGACGTATTGGATTCTCTAGATGAGAAGATGCGCACATACCATGTGCCTTTAAAGACTAAAAGGGTGAACATTGGTATTGAGGATGTGCCTACGGAAGCCATAATTAGTGATTATTGGTTAGAACCAAAGGTGAAAAATATAATTGAGTTGTTACGTGAATTCTAAGAATTATTCCCAGGGGATATCATGAGTTGAAGGGCGTGTATCCTTCATTAGGAGAGATGAAGATTAAATTAAAATAAGGCACATGTCCTATTCAAAAGAGGCCTTACAGGATGAACCCGAACTTATGCGAGAAGGTAAAAGAGGAGATTGACAAGATGCTTAAGTCAGGGATCATTGAGCCTATTGAGGAGTCTAAATGGATTAGTACCATGGTAATCAACATAAAGAAGGATGGTCGGAGCAAGATTTGTGTTGACCATAGGGTAGGGAAAATTTTAGTGGCAAATATTCATTAATTTATGAATACTCTAGTTTTCAAAATTTGAAATTGGTGAATATTTTGGGTATGAATAAGGATTGGGTCGCCAAAATTTTCTAGGTACAAGTTAATTTTAGAGGTCGGTTTGCCAAAGAGTTTCCACACCGATAATCAATGTTATCATTAAAATCACCCTTATAGTGAAATTAAAATATGTCAAATTCACCTCATATATATATTCTATTTAAGTATTTATAATTCATTATTCATAGTTCTAAACATTGAAATTGAAACCTCCCCTTCTATAAAATCAAGATTATCAAATATCTCTACTTTTGAAATTCAGGAATGGTCACCGGAGGAAAATATTTCATTTCTACTTTTAAGGTACTTTAGTTTATTTGGTAACATGTAGGTAGTATATTATCCGCATCTGCATGATGCCAATCGGAAACATGAAGGATGCTATCGGCCAAGAGCATACTTGCATGTTACTGATCGGTAGTATATTACATGCTATCATTTGACATCATGTAGTATGCCGCCGACCGATAACATACTACATGCTATCGGGTGACATCTCCGATCGATAACATACTACATGCTATCGGCTGACATCATGTAGTATGCTACTAGTTAGTAGCATGGAGTATGCTACTAACTGGTAGCATACTCCATGCTATCGATCGATAACATACTTTCGCATGATGCTGATTGGTAACATACTACATGCTATCATGGTGGTAGCATACTACATGCTATCATTCAATAGCATGCGGTATCTCTTGACCGATAGTAGTATACTACATGATGCCAACCGACAACCTATATATGCTACCGTCGGTAGCATTCTACATGCTTCTTGACTTGAAGCATCCAATATGCATTTACAAATTTTATAACTATTTATATATTGATTACATTTATCTAATTTAAATATTTTCATGGATAGGTATAATGGCTTCTCTAAAAATCAACAAAAGGTAGAAAAACAAAAAAGAAAAGGTAGCATAGCAATTTTTTTCAGCCCCACAAAAAATGAAGACCCAAGTTGCTTCCACTGAAACATTAACATAGGTACTGGTAAGTTGTAATAGATTATCATAACCTTTTTCCTTTTTTCACTAGTTTAGTTTAATTTTTTAATATCTTTGTAACAATTTAATAAAAATTCATTTTTGAAAACAAAACCCCTTTTGTTAATTTTATTTAGAATGAAACAGTAAACCAAAACATAAACCCTAAGGAAACAATTATTTTAGTAGATGAATATTTTATTGACCTAGACATGCTAGAGCTAGAAGATTGTCCCAAATGCCAAATGTGTTCAATAGATGAATTTTCAAATGAAAAGATTCCAGCAAAAGATGATAATGATAGAACCCTTCAAAAAAATAAGTTTGTGAGAAAGAAGAAAACATCTTGGACAATTGGAAGGTCTTTTCAAGTAGATTGGGTAGAAAAATACCCATTTATTGAACCTATACAACCAGATAATGGTAGTGATACTCCCAAAGAATGTAGATGTACTATTTGTACTTGGAAATTGGGTAAAGAACATAGAATGCAACTTAAATTGGACACTATAGAGAAACATTGGAAAAGTATATTACACAATCACTGAAAATGATGGAAAACTATGAAAGAGTGCATGCATGTAAGATATAAAGATGAGTATGACAATAAGATGAAACCCACTCAAAACTTCAAGAGAAAGGAGGAACCATAAATACAAATTTTGGAAAAGTTGCAAATGAAAATCTGAAGGCAAAAATGACCCAGTTTTCAACCATATTCTTTATTCTAGAAAATGGGCAGACCAATTTCAGATTTTTTAGAACATAAAAAATTGTTCAAGCTCAATGGGTTTCCAAACCTTCCAAATTCACATTGGTCAGAAATAAATGCTTGGGAGATGGCGAGATGTCTTGTGATGATTGAACAAGAATATCTAAAAGAAAATGTAAAGAATGCAAGTTTCATCTCCCTTTCAATTGATGAGGTTACAGCTGTTGACAACACTTCTTGGGTTTGCATGCATGTATATACATTCCAGAACCACACCAAGACACCTCATCTACTATTGGTTCATAAAATGCAAGAAAATTGCAATGCTAAAAATCTTTCCAAATTGGTTATATCTAATTTGAAGGACATAATAAGAATGGATAATTATTCTATAGCTACAAATCTGATTTGTGTTGGTGTTGATGGTGCATCAGTGATGTAGGGTCATAGAAATGGTCTATGTGTGCATCTCCAAACATCTGTTTCTCCTTATATGATTCATATTCATTGCATGGCTCACATGATGAATCTTACATATAGGATAGTAAGCACATTTGAATGTGTTGAAAATTTTGAAGAGCTTATCCGTGAACTGCATGCCTATATGTCATGCAATTTGAAAAGATTTATGGAGTTTCAAAAATTTCCTTGGGTTACAGATGGTAAGAAAATTCTTAAAGATGTTGATACTAGATGGATTTCTATGTATGAGCCTAGCACGTAAAGTTTTTGAGGAATATCCATCTTTAATTGGTTTCATGTATAAGAACCATAGGCAAGTTGACAAGGAAAAATATTTGCTTTACCACCTTACAGACTTGGAAACATTGTTAACACTTTGTGGGATTCTTCCAATGTTGCATGAGATGAATTGCATAACAAATCTTGCACAAGAATGATCCATTTATATAGCGGACTTCATCAGGTTCAGGAAAAGGGTGTGTTAGACTCTAGATATGTTATATAACTTTGATGAATGTTTTAAAGGACATCGATTGAAGTTTGAAACTTTCAATATTGTCATACAATTTGAAACAATTTTAAAAAAATATTCTACAACAACAATTATAATTTCATTTTTTTTTGCAGCTTCATCCTTGAGAAGATTCTTCTCTATGTGATTCTTTCTCCTGCACACAAGAACTTTCTTTTACAACACCTGACTGAACCAGATCCTTTGCAGCAACAACTTCAATATTCAAAAGAATCTCTTTTTCTAGATTTGCCACATCACCAAAAATAGTAATGTTGGATCCTATTTTGTTTGCTTCTTCAATAGTATCTTTGGATCCATTCCATTTGCCTTTATTATTCTTCTCAAGGTATTATTCTACTTGTTTAAGATAACAAGCTTTTGTTTCAATTCAACTATTGCAGTTAAACTTTTCTTGGAAATTTGTAAATGAAAATCAAACACACTAGCCTCATTTTTAAAATTTTTGTACTTTGACTATATTTCAAAAGAGAAAAACTATTAGTAAAATTTCAAAAATGAAAATAATACTTGAAAATTTAGTAAGACTTACCAATGCCTTATCTTGTTTCACATTTGCAATAACTTCAAGGACCTTGTCTCTCGACCACATATTGTGGTAGGCTTGTGATTCTGAATTTAAATTCTCAATTATTTTTGACATAATAACCAACACTTCATCATCATAATTATTTTCAAATTTTTACAGAACTAGAAACAACCTGATTTAATAAAATATCAATCTTTGTTAGCTCGTTCTGATGTGAAGAATACAATATATGTCTTTAGTTGTGATTTTTATATCATGAATTTATTTCTTTAATTAGAAATTTATCCCTAAACTCCCATAATTTTAATTTTTCAACCTCCTTCAATATAATATTAATATTGGCTTAAGTATTATCAGCCAAAATAACACCAAGTGCAAAAGAAATTTTTTTGGTCATCGGTTAAGGAAGTCTGCAGTGGAGAAGGTGTGCTTGATCCATCCACTCTTATTGGAGAAGGATTCCTTGCCCCATGAATCATATCTTGGGGATTGAAAGTTCCATGGGCTTGAAGTTCACTTTTTTTATCCCTCATTTAAATCAATTTCATTCAACACCAAAACACCTCATCCATTAAGAGCATTGCCCAATGAAAACGTTGGAAAATTAGAAGCAAAATTAAGGGTGCCCTTGCTTGAAGCTGGACGAGCGAATGAAATATTCTTTCCAGGAACCTAGTCCTCATATTTTGTGGTGGGGGTGGTGGAGGTGGCATCTGCATTTGTAGTGGACATGGAACTAGAGGCCCTGAAACAATGAATTGTAATTTTGTAAATAATATGACGAAATTCAAAAGACAAACATAATAGCAATGAAAAATAAATAAATTCATATAAGATTATAAAAATTACTTTGTTGAGAGGATTATTGCTAAGGTGCAAATGAAGCCTATTGCTATTGATGTGGTGGTTGTGGAGGAGTAGACTGAAAAGATTGGTAGGTGTGATCTAAAATATAATTAAGAATTAAAGATTTATTAGCTTGTTGAATTTTTATTTCAACAAATATCAGCAAAAATATAAAAAACAAGAGATTCAAACCTAGGGCCACAAAGTGAGGTATTGAAGATATTTCTACCTCCTGCACTTGAGCCCGTTGATACAATCCTATTCTACTGGAGGTTTTTGTAGCAAAGCAATATAAATTGCAAGAAATTTTGAAACACATACAAGTTTTAAATAATTAATAACATTTATTTTCAAACATTTTGAATATATATATATATATATATATATATATATATATCATAAATCAAAATACATGCGATTAATACCTGTGGTATTTTGGATGTTTGACTTTCAGGGTTTATGGAAATCCTCATCTTTTTAGTAGAATGTGGAGGGGTGTCTTCCTCTATTTTTTGATCATCAAAAATAGTAACAAAATCTCATGAAATTGGTGGGAAATGACCTCTCGATAGCAACATCCCTTTGTGATACAAACGACGCTATCTGCTTCTCGTGATAATTCAACAATAAACTATTAATTAATTTTAAAAGATAAATATTACAATAATAAAAAATAATAATTAAAAACCATCAAATCAAAAATTGGGACTCACCTCTTGCTCTTCAACTATTAGTGTTAATGACAAAGTCGTTAGCTTTGAATGCATTGTTGTCAGAGGAGAGGTGCCACGTAAATTATAGAGAGATTCATAATATAAACCAAGAATAAAATTTGTTGAGCTGATGGTAACATTATCATTCAAATGAATATTTGTCAAATCAGATCTTATCCTAGAGGATAAGAAGTTGCACCATCAAATTTTTTTCCCACATAAGGTGTGAACGATATATGCTAAAGCCCACCACAGAATATCTGCATATCAACCTTGTAAAATAATTCTGTCCTGGAAGAACTTTGCACCACAACTTGTAGAAATGGGTGACTGAAATCCTTGAGTTGAATCCCTCTTTTTGAAGGGTTTTGGGAAGTTGTAATTGTCAATACAAAAAGGAGAAGCATTTTGTTAGTAGTGAATTTTAAACATAATCAAACTTTTTTAAATTGAAAATAATGAAAATGTAATGTTGTAAAACAAAAAATAAACTTACGAAAGCAGTAGTAGCTGCAATTGCATCAATAGATAATTGAAAACTAGACTCCAAATACTTGCATTCTTCATCTAATAAAACAACCTTCATCGTGACAAGATCCACATATTTGTGTGGTAGTCTGTGAGATGCTTCCAAATGAATTTGTATGAGATGGGAGTTGATAATGAAAGGTGAAAGTGGAAGTGTCGTAGTTGAGTAGAAGATTGTTAAGTGTTTTCTGGTTTGTCGAAATTGGGGCATATACACTAGCCCTGTGAAACTGGATGCTTCGATCCATTGGGAAAACACATTAGATCCTCTAGAAATGTGTATAGTTGAGGAAATACTAGGATCTTGAAAAATACTTCTTCATATTTGTTGTTGATGCAACTGGGATCTTGGGTTCTCTAGAAATGTTCTTTCTTCTTGGCATTTTTTCAATCTATTATAAAATTCCTGGTTGTAGCTATCCTTTGGCATTATAAATTCTTCCTTTTTGTATTTCCTTTGGAATTCAAGTTTTTTTTAGGGTTTTTCCTTATATGCTTTGGATTATCTCTCTGTGTGGAGTGAAAATCACTACCTTTGTTTATTTATAGCAAGTTTAATACATCGACCAAACAACCTTTATGCCACCGATCGAAACCATATTTAATGCTACCATCTGGTAGCATACAAAATGAAAATGGATGGTAGCATGAAATATGCTTAGCACCAAGGGAAATATTGTGAAGACCCACATCCCTTATACCAGCTCCACCCTTCTCCTTTGGAAGTTTGACTTCCTCCTATTTAACAAGATCAAACTTTTTTCACCCCAATGCCTTAAGAGAGAAAGAATATTAAAACTTTCTCCAATTTTTAGAGGATCATTTTAGGAATCTTCACGACTAAGAGCATATAAATAGGAATATCATTTAACACCATATTAATAAGCTGAAGCCTAACAACAAAAGAAAGTCATTTACCTTTCCATACCGACAATATTTTTTCAAAGGAAGTAAGAAGATCCTACCAGAGGGAAGAACGACTAGCCCCAGTGAAAAGTGAAATGCCTAAATAATTTTGTGGAAGGGAACCAACTGAGAAGCCCAAAATATTCTTGATCCTTCTTTGGAATATAAGGGAGACATTGAAGAAAAAAATAGAGATTTGGCTACGCTAATTACCTACCCGACTACTTCTGAGTAGGAATCCAAGATTTGGTCAAACATCCTAGCCTCAACAAAAGAGGCCTCTCCAAAAAGAAAGGTGTCATCCATGAATTGTTGATGGGTTAGAGGATCCACTTCATCATCAATCCTAAGGCCTTTCATATCCCCTGTAACTTTTCATTTTGAGATCAACTTGCTTAGGGAATCAATTGTTAAAATGAAGAGGAAGGATGAGAGGGGTCCCCTTGCTAAATCCCCATGTTGGTGAAAAAAATACCTTCCACTAAGCCATTAATCAAAATAGGTAAGTGGGGGAAGATATGGAATTGAAGATCCGAGAGAAGAAATCTTGATTGAAGCCCAATTTTAGTAGGGTTTTAATGAGAAAATGCCAATTCGGTCTATCATAGGATTTGGTAAAATCTAATTTGAGGAGAATGCTCACTATTGTCTCACGAAAGATAATGCTTAAATTTATGTTCCAAGAGAATCCCATCAAAAATATATCTTCCAGAAAGAAACCCACTTTACTCCATAGAAATGATGAAATCAAGAAGGGGCGAGAGACGTAGAGCGATGACTTTTGAAATAATCTTATAAGAGGTATTGCACAAATAAATGGGTCTCAAGTCATCGATTACTTCATT
>CM031243.1:40563647-40814250 GCA_018340775.1 Taxus wallichiana var. yunnanensis | reverse complement strand
ATATCATTACAATTTCATTAACATCATCTATTTTACAAAAACAAACAAGTCATCAACTATGATACCAAAACAAAAACAAAAACTATCTATCTATACATCATTTGGATCCAACTCATCGATACATATATAACAATGTCATAAACCAGCCCAAAACATGCACATTTCATCATATAACACATCATCCATATATCAACATGTCAATTAAACTCATCATATATTCTAAACCACAAACAATTGACATTTAAATACTTAAACACATTTTTGAACACCGCATGTGGATCAAAACATCATCTCTATATATATATACAAATTTTCAAATATACAATGTGCCCCTGCATTGGGGCCTCTCGTGATCTCATCATACACCAAGCCGGCACGCAGAGCTGCAATAACTATCAAAATCTCACTCACCGCAGGCGGTCCTCTACATATCAAAAATATACTGGCTTGCGAGGCTTCAGGTATCAAATATACAACCCCACTTCGACTCGCAGTCGTGGTATATAATGAATAAATGAATCCATACATGAATAAATGACGGCGCCACGTGAGCCTCTATCAACACAACCTGGTTCACGCACCGGTGCCCATGTCCATATACAAAAACTATGTGGGATCCTCAGCTCTCTCCCCACCACCTCCAGCACCTCTCCTGCATTGGTCCTGCGGTGCCTCTCGCCTCCTACCACAACGGACACACCGGGCACGTATGCCGCGCCTCCCTCGCGACCAATGACTGCGTGCGAGGTTCTCAGCTCGGTGTACGCGATATGGTCGATACTCACTCCGGTAGACTACAAGGACATCCCGATAGTACCGGACCTCCGCTTCTCACCTCCATGTATCTATCCTGTGCTACCACCATCAGTCTTGGGGCTGGTCCCGACTCTACCGCGCACCCGTGCGTGTTTGCACTGCCGGTGGTGCTCAGTATTGCCGCTTCTGTACTGCTTTTCAGTACCTATACTCAGCCTACTCGTGGCTCCGTGGTAGTGGTGCCGCCCGTGCTCGTCACTCAGCCTCAGGCTAGCCGCTCTGTAAGCACCCCTATTCGTGCCTGCGCAGGCAACAGTGCTAGCCGCCTCGTAAGAGCTGCACTTGACCCCCGAGCCGATCTCTCTGCCACAGGTTGCAAGTCTGGGTATGGGCCAAGTTGCTCCTTCGCCTCTCTCTCGGCCAGCCTACCACACCATGTATGCTCTGTCAACCCAACCAGCATCATCTACCGTGTGTCATCTCGCTAGCCTCTCTCAACCCAATCTGATCCAAGGGCACGTGGTGCAGTAGTGGGGCCTCTACATCATCCCTCCCGTGATCGAGGGAAGGGAGGTGGCTTGTCCTATCACGCCCCATCCGCCTACATACCCTCTCTAGGGGTATCCTCTCGTACTCTCCCACCTCCGTCCCGCTATCCGGAAAGTGTACTAGATCCAGCGTGCACCGTATCGGCCTCCTCTCAGGCGGGTGATGACCTCTGTAAGGTCTCCATACGATATCTACCACTATCGTGGCCCTCTAACAAATGCCCTAGTAGGCAACGTCTCTCCCCAGCAAAGCCTTCAGGCTGCCCCACTGACTCCCAACCACCTTTGAAAGCCGTATTCAGGCATATAACTCGCAGCCCTCCGGCTGGGGGCAGCCCTCTTGGTTTGATGCATATGATGTGCTCATATGCCCACATATGCAGCAAAAATGTTGAATAGATACCGAATCACCTCATCCGGCGATAACCCCAGAGCTCTGCTAGCCGCATTAGCACTGCATACATTGGTGCCCACGCATAAAGCAAGTGGCATGCTCCTCGATCATCTCAAGCAACACCCCCATCAACGCCCGTGAAAGCGGCCTCCTCGACTCCGTGGAGGGAGAAGCAGGTGATCCTAATCATCATCAACACAGCCTTGCAGTGTCTCGTGTCGATGCGCATGCATGTCACCATACCCAATGCTCGCGCTGTGATAGGTAAGTAGCGCGGCGTCGCATCTCCAAAACCTCGTAATATGCTGGCCCATGGCAATCTCTCCGAATCTACTTGGAAGACTCTCCCTCGATAGGTAGTCTTCCAAGGATGTGATACACATCCTCCAGCGTGATAGCCATCTCCCGGTACGGAGATGGAACACATTGGTCGCCGGATCCCATCTCTCGATGAGGGCGACCATCGCCGTGATCTCTCTCTCATCACTGCACTCGGACTCCACTCGAGTCCCACCTCGCGCATGATCGCCAAAGATGAGCTCGCTGACACATGTGGTCTCATCCGCACTGCCAGCGGGGCATCCTATCCCACATCGTCAATCACGACGTGCTCCGCAAAACCAACCCACATCCTTAGACCTACTTTTTATCACAACATCCACTTTATCCTTTAAACCCCCTTTATCCCCGACCCACACCCCGACTTTCCTCTACCACCCCACCCAAAACCCAAACTCACCCCACCTACAAAACCAAACTCACCCACCCAAAACCCAAACCCACTCCACCTACAAACCAAACCCACCCCACCCAAACCCTACCCGACCCAAAGCCCAAAATCTACCCAAATCCAAACCCACCCAACCCCAAAACAAACAAAACCAACCCACCCCACCCAACACCCCACCCCACCCAACACCCAAACCCACCCAACCCAAAACACAAAACACGCCCAACTCCAACCCAACCCACACCCCACCCAACACCCCACCCCACCCCACCCAACACCCAAACCCACCCAACCCAAAACACAAAACACGCCTAACCCAACCCAACCCACACTCACCCAACACCCAACCCAACCCACACTCACCCAAAAACCCAACCTAACCCACACTCACCCAAAACCCAACCCAACCCATTCCCATACAAACCCAAACCGACGTTTCTACCGACATACGACCGACGCTGGTCCAGCCCAACACACCTATCCACACACCCTTGTGACCGATGTTCCACAAAGAACCGACATCGGTCACCGTAATTACCAGAGTCGAACCCCCGCGCAGTACCCCCACGCCCATTTTTGCATTTTTATACTTATCGCCTCTACCCTACCGGCCCACCAAAGGCCTCGCCCACCCCTACCGGCCCGACCAAAGGCCTCGCCCTCTACTGCTACCTGGCCCGACCAAAGGCCTCGCCTACCCTACCGGCCCGACCCCAAGGCCTCCGCCCTAACAAACCGGCCCGACCCAAGGCCTCGCCTCCCACCCTACCAGCCGACCAAAGGCCTCCGCCTTCTACCCTACCGGCCCGACCAAAGGCCTCGCCCTACCCTACCGGCCCGACCAAATGCCTCGCCCTACCCTACTGGGCCCGACCAAAAGGCCTCGCCCTACCCTACGCCCGACCAAAGGCCTCGCCTACCCTACCGGCCCGACCCAAGGCTCCGCCTCTAACAAACCGCCCGACCAAGGCCTCGCCCTACCCTACCGGCCCGACCCAAGGCCTCGCCCTACCCTACCGGCCCGACCAAAGGCCTCGCCTACCCTACCACCCCGACCAAAGGCCTCGCCTCTACCCTACCGGCCCGACCCAAGGCCTCGCCCTAACAAACCGGCCCGACCCAAGGCCTCGCCTAACCCTAAACTAACCTAATTAAGACCTATGACTTGGTCTAGACTCACATCCATAACTAATGCCTCCTTACTCGCACTCCAAAACCGACCTTCTACCACTTGACCAAGCCCGCAACCGATCTCTCTCTGGGAGAAAAGTAGGGAAGGTGGGTTATTTTACTAAAAATAGCCTACTTTTTCCTTACCGATGCTTTCCTACTCGACCGCCAAGTCGGTTACATAAATCGCCATCGGCTCCTTGTAAATGGGCTCCCCAAACCAAAAACAAAGGATCGGAATTTCATTTTTGGATCAGGTCAATGATTTTGAATCAACAGAGATCATTGGGAGTGAAAAACAGAGTCCAGATCTTCACTTGACCGGCAGTAGACGAGTGAAGAAACCGTAAGCGCCAGCGAAAGGAGATCAACTTACGCCTTTGTCAAAACCAAAAAAGTCACATCTTGCATGTCCTCTGTTATAACATTTCTTATGCTCTTTGAATCACGCCTCCAAAATCCATTTCAATCCACTACCCAACGTGCCATTGCATCTAACTGGTCATTCATTTACCTCTCATCATCTCATTTCCTAATATCATCCATAAACCACCTTACAACACCATAGCTATCAAGAAGGTCCTAGGCCCAACCGACGCTTGCCATTAAACCGTGATCGCTACCCCGACTATAACCAAAACCAGCCTTCTCCTACCCGCTTTAACCAAGTAATCTAATTGATATTTTGCAGTCATTTGTGTTAATTCATATTAGCAGTGTGGAAACCTGACCACCTTCAAAGGAAGTTTTATATTTCCTGGCCCAAGGTAGTTTCCTCATTTATTGTTTAATCAAATCTTGTGGTCTTGTGTTCTTATTTCAGGTAGTCCTTCCAAGATAAAAAGGAGTTATTCGCAAATCAACTTGATCTTTCTCCATGGTACGCGCACACCATCTCGACATTTAACAGTATTCTCCTAGCCCCTAACCCTATCTCTGCTTTCTAAAAGGAATGAAAGGATAAACAACTCTATTCCTAGAAGCCGAAACATTCCGAGCGAAACAGTGCAAGTGAAGTTTTTCAGTGTTGGTAAAGGTTTAGGTGCAGTGTAGGTTGAGGTGCAGTGTGGGTTGAGGTGTAGGAAGGATAATGAAAGAGAATCAATTACAACCGTTAAGGTTTTATGGTCTTGGTTGACTTGAAGACTTTCGGATAGATGGTCAAAGTATCTATGGATGATATTTGCATTTGAGTAAATATTGGGGAGTCAGAGGTGCCCCAAAGTGTGGAATGATTGATGTAATCCAACTTATCTACCATTATGAAAATAAATTTGGTTTAGACATTGATGAGTGGGTTGTGACACTTGTCTAGAATTCTAAATTGAGTGACACTAAAAAATATTCTGCCTTTGACTTGGTAGGAAAAAGTGACACAATGAGATCAATAGGATCTTAGAAGATCTTGAGAGATGTATCGCTTATGGGCAAGGAAGATACAAATGGATCTTCTATGGGTGGAGGATATTGCAACACTAGTAATGTAGGCTTTCCTTCGGGTAGCAAAGTAGATAATTTTAGCTCTTCCTTAGGTAGAGAAGTGGGTAAAATAGATCCAATGATGGGAAATGTTGTAGATGCAGTAGGTTCCTCCATGGGTAGAAGAATAGGTGTGATAGGCTCTACAGTGAGTAGAGACATAGATGTGGTAAGATATTCTATAGAGGAAGGGGTAGATATGAGTAGATCCTTCGTGAGTAGAGGAGTGGAAGGAATAGGCTCCTCCATGGGTGAGGGAGTTCACACAAGGATTTACTCAATAATGGGAATGGGAGGCATCTAAGTTGAAGAAGTGGGCATTGTATAAAATATGGTGTGAACCTCATGAACATTGTTGTCAGAGGTTTCACCTACTTGGCTTGACATATGATTATGGTTCGGAAAGGCTTCTCGAAGATGTGCGGGTTTTGGTTTTTCTGGTAGACATTAGGATTGTCAAGAATGAGATCTCCATTATCTATCATTTCTTGAATGATATTCTTGAATGTCTTATAGTTTCCATCACTATGGCCCCTAACATGATGGTAATTACAATATTTTTTTCTTTATACCATGCAGGTAAGGGACGTGAAGGATCAAAACTAATATGTGGTTTGATCGGTCGAAGAACAATAGCTCCTTTTTTCAACAACTTTTACAACACCAAGGAATAAGGTTCCCCTATGGGAGTATAACGTAATTGTTCATATTTATGTTGAAAAATCTGAACAGGAGAGAGAGTAGAAAATGGTTTTGGTTGGTTAGATGGATGAGATGGACCATCTTTTAGGACTACCACAATGGCAGATCCTTTCATTTTGGAATGGTTATTTTTTGATTTGGAAGAAGAAGAAGAGTCATTTGGTTTGAAGGGAGCACCCTTGCTACACAATTGTAATTTCTTCTCTTCGATAACATGGGTTTCAAGCTTCCGAGCCATTGTGAATGCCTCATCAAACATTCGGAAAGTTCGGACATGGAGAATTGGAGAGTTGTGGTGAGCAAAAACTCTAGTGAATAACTCTATTAATTTATTTTGAGGCAATTAGAAAGAAAATTCGTTAATAAGACTCTGCCAACACACCGAAAAATATATGATAGAATCATCGTCATATTGGCATATCCAATATAAGTTGGTCATGGAAACCTTCGACAATGTTGATGGATAAATGATCGAGAATGGCCTAAGCTAATTGATTAAATGAAAAGATAGAGTTCCCGGTAAAGCATTATACCGGGGCCTAAGGCCGGTCCTATCAAGGAAATTGGAAAATTTTGGAGAAGTGAGGCATCATCATGGTAGATAAGATAACATATGTGTTTAAACGATCGCAAATGTTGTCAGCAGATCCTCCTCGCTATCAATCGGTTGAAATTTAGCATTTCCCAATGTGTAGGGTAGGGATGAATTGGAATAGAAAAGTGAATAGGCTTGTTACAAATATTGTCATAGGTCAATGTGTTTCGGGAGCTAGAAACAAATGCTTCAAGCATCTGCATCTTATCCATCATCATCTTGATAAAATCCATGGTCTTATTAGACCGAGGGAACCTCTTGTGGTATAGGGAGGTGGATATGATGAATAGGACATGGATTTTACTCAAGTTTATGGAGGTGTTGAGTAGGAAAACTCGAGAAGGTAGAATGTAGGTAGCAGAATCGATGATGGTACATATCCCGAATAGGAAGTATAATCAAAAATCATGGTTGATACAGCAGGGTATAGGTAGGAGGGATCTATGTCGAGACCCTCCTAGTAATAGGTGGCAAGCAGTGTAGTGGGTCTAGACATGACAAGAATTTTGAATGGGGTCAACGAAAACTCGGAGGTTGTGAATTAATAGGGAATGATGAGGTGGGGATCCCTACACTAAGATCTGTGGATGATGGGGAAGTGGATGTCGTAGGTGTGATAGATACCGATGATGTAGGGATGATCTAAGAGATGAAAATTGGTGAGGTAGTAACAGGTAATGCTACACTAGTGTTAGATGACACATAAGTGGGTGCAATAACAAGATAAATGGAAACATACATCCTATATAAGAGCTATCCCGATGAATCGTGGGTGGAAGAATGAGCTAGGTAATACTGCAAGGTTATGGGGTTGTGATCCAAGAATTTTATGAATTCCTTATCACCTGTAGCTATGACGGGAGGAGCATTGGGGTCCATGGGTGATGAGATGGAGGGTGGTGAGGGATTAGGAGGTAACAGCTAGCGGTTGGTGTGAAAACCAAGGCATTAACTTGAGATGAGTCAAAACCATGTGAGTAGAGTGAGAACAGGTAATCTAAGTTCTGTTGATGGTACAAAAACACATAAAAAGATAGAAAAAGAAATCTAGAAAGTGGAATTTGATCATTGTTTTGACAAAAGTAAAAACACGAGACTAATGCCGGTAGATAAGGGTAACGTAATGCCACGATAGATCTGTCGTTACTTTGGATAAATGGAAGATTTGCCAATTTTATGATGAAGAGTATAAATAGATAAAATTGAACCCCGTTGTTTGTAATAGAGATTCAAAAAGCTAGAATGATAGAAATATATCATAAAAAGTATTTGAATGTGAATTGATATTGATTTAGGTAAAATAACCAAAACAGATAGAAACCAATACGGATCAAGAATCTATACCAAGATAAGAAGGTAACCGATGTTGGTCACCGGAATGATGTCAGCCATTGTGAATGATTAAAATATTTGAAAAAATGGGAATGATAAATGTAAATCAGATGAAACTGAGTTCTTCTATTAGTAACAAAGACTCAAAGATGTCAAATGACAAAGATGAACAACTAAAGATGACTGGGTTTGATTTAAGCACTACTTTAGGAAAGATTACCAAAATAGTATATAACCGATTCCTGGTCCAGTAAAATGACACTAATTATTGTGAAATATGAGAAAGTGATGAAAAAATGAATTGTAGGTGATTAAGTTAAATGATACCAACCCTAGAAATGGAGTATGGTAATGAAAAGTCCAAACACACTTAGAAATAGAGTCAAAATACCAAATGTAATGATGGGGTGTGTAGGAAAGAAAAAGAATAATAATGTTCCTTATAACTAAAAAGAAAAGAAAAGAAAAATCTAAAAATACACCAAAATCCTAGGTAGTAGATTTTATGTTGTGTGGCTTATGCCATTTAGGATTGACTATAAGTAGAATAGAGTTTTTTGTCATCAAGGGTGCCCTATAGAAACTGACAACTATGTATGATTTCAGTTAAATTTTGTCTTGTAGTCCCTAATATATAATTTTTAGTACATGAGGCCCTTCTCTCGATATGATGAATTTCCAGAACACCAGATAGATACTCCACTAATCCGATTATTAGTCATTAATGGTAATTGCCAAGAAGGAAGATTTTTAAGAAATGAGTTGTTTGTTTCACTGATTTGGTTTAGGGAGTGTGTGCACAAAGTGAGCTACACTTCATTCTCACCAACCATCAGCTGGTCATGACCTCCAACATATAGGTTGCAATTAAATTTAAGTGAGCTATAATGCAACAAACTCAAAATGCAAGTGCACAAGTTTTAAACCCAAATCTACAAATAAAATTTGATGAGAACAATTAATGAAGAGGAAAAGAGTATGTCTTTCACTAATGCAATACAAAATATAAAAATACATTCTTTTTAATCCAAAATACAAATTTCACTAAGACAATTAGAAGAAGAAGAATGTTCCCAAGGAAAAAATTTATGGTGAACTGCTTCAAAATGAAATAAACACACAATAATTCCCTAAGAATGATCAATGAAAAATAAACCCAATAAGGGTTCCATCAGTGTGCCAAAATGTTTCACCAATATTATAGTAAAGATGAAACAGATAAGAAGGTAACAGTGTAGGAGGAATAATTGTGTTATGTAGAAGGTAGAAGGTGTCAATACACATTGTAGTCTTTTGATTCAAGCCGATCAGTGTGAGCTTCCCTTTGGCTAGGAGGAACGACCTATATAAGAATCACAACAAGACCACAAAATATTATTAAATAAAGAGTCAGAGGACTACCTAGTGGTGGCTAGATCCGGGAAGTATGATACTTCCTAGAGGGTTGTCAATCCTTTGTTTAATACAAATCAATGCAGGAAGAAATAATAAAAAAGTGCATCCTACTGTAGTTATAATATTTGGGCTTCTCTAACAACATACAATAAAATATTTACTAAAAGGTAAGGCTAGGCTTAGATCTAAATGGCTTGGTAGGTTTTCAGGTGAGGCAGAGGTTATGGGTGAAGTTTGGGTGGAGTTAGGAAGGGTTTTGGGTTGTTTTAAAGAGGTGGTGAGCTCACTGTCTTAGGGAAATTTAATAGACACAAAGACCGACGCTAGATAGGTGATCGATGTTGGTATAGGAGGGTGACTGATGCCATTTGGGTGATCAAAATGTTGTAGGGGAAATTGGTGCGAGACTATTAAAAATAGGTTTCTCGAACCTATTTGTGATTACATAGAGAGTAAGATTGTTGTTGATAAGGTTGTGATATGGTTAAGAAGACTCACGTGTATGCTGAAAATGAGGCTGGAAAGGGTGTAAAGGATTAATATGGTTGAATAATGGGTCGAGGGAATAAGGTGGTATATGGGCAATGGAAGGAATGAAATAGAGAAAGAAACATGAGATCTACACTTGAATAAGCAAAATGATAAAATCACAATAATTAGTGTGTATTTGGTAGATCATGTGAGTGGAGATGGTGTATGGTTGATCGAAGAGGAGATGTCTCGTGTCTAATGCCACGACAAAGAAGCCTTGTGTGCTCTTGCAATTATTCCAATGCTCCTAAGGAGAACATGGCTACTTGTCTTGCATTGTGGTTGTGTGTTTTTCATCAGGATGTAGGAAAGCTTGAAGATTCAAGCTTGAATGCAAGAGGGATCCAATAACTAAAGTACCAACCCATGTGAAGAGTTGTGAAAGTGTATATAAAGTGACTAATGGCGCTAGATAACTCAGCGCTACTGAGAAAAAAATTGGCATCGCTTAGGAGAATAGGTCAAGGTTGCCAAAAAATAGCCATATATTTTCTATTTTCCATGTGATTGATAAGTGATAGACTGCATCTAGATAAGTAGAGTCTTTGTTGGAGGAGTTATGGGAGTTAATTTCTAGGGCTAGACTAAGTCTTAGTTAGTTAGGATAAGTATAGACCTAGTCCTAGTTAATTAATAGGTTGGGAATGGGTCTTGGGTGAGTTGGATAGGTGAGGTGGCATTAGGTGAGACGAGGGGTGAGGTAGATAAATTAAATTAATTAAAGTAATTAAACTAATAATGATGTGAGGATGAGAATTAATTTAATTAGGGATAATTAAATTAATGTTAATGTATCGAAAGGGGTCATGGTTAGATATATGTGTCAAATTTTTGGATTGAAAGGGGTTAAGGGGATGTGACCCAATTTTGGGTGTCTACATTTGCCCCTTTTTGTCACGTAGCTTGTTTTGATAAACAATGCAGAAAAAAAAAAAGTGGTTGTCCCAAGTGTGGGTGAAAATTAGGTTTCCCCAGGTATGAGTGAAGGTGATCCCCCTCAAACTTGGAACTAGTGAAGGAAGAGTTTGAATCGGTGACGGGTTTGATAAAATGGTAGGTGGAGTGAAACTAAACTAGGTAAATCAGGTACGGAAATGGTGATATGGGTATAGGTAATAGGCTGGGGCATTCAAACACATGCACACGTATAAAATGTGACAAGGTACTAGATGAAGAGCTCACAAACTCTACGGTGTCAAAGGTTGATAGTTTATCCAAACAAGGAAAATGTGATCTAGGTATCCAAGGTAGAGGATATGGTCCTGGGAACACAACTAGGATAAGTTTCAGAATGGGAAATAGGTGTGTTCCAAAACACCAATAGGTTTGGTCGAGTCAAGATAAACAATACGACATAAGGCAAGGAAAGGTTGGTAGGAAAAACACAAGTAACAACGTTGCAAGGTTAGCGAGAAGGTGAATTCAAGTGTCAAATAGGCGTAGGCAAGTTGGGTAATAGGTAAGGCCCTAGAAAGGCCCCGTCGAGGAAATAATGTACCCAAAATGGAGAGGTAGTTAGGTGTAGTAGGTAATTAGGCAATTAGGTTGGGTGATAAGGCTAGGTAGAGGCTTAGGTAGGACGAAAAAGGGTTTCGGGAAATCAAATGTGGTGATAAGTGGTATAGTGGGCTCAAGGAGGCTAACGATTCCGGATAATGGTAATCGATACCGTCAAGATAAACCAACCCTAGTATATTAGGCACATGACCGATACATCGGCCAAGATAAACCGATGTCACTATGTCGTATTTGGGGTAAAAAAGGTAAAATCCATGTTTTACAGATTCAATTGTAATTTATATATTTTTGGAAAATGACAAAGAGGAATTTTTTGGCTTATGACGTTATGGAAAAGGATAGAGGGATGAGTCAAGATGAGTTAGAGAGAGTTGAGTGGTTGGACGAGTGTGTTCGGCAGCCCGTGAGATCGATTAGAGTAGTTTCCACTGGGAGATAGATAAGGAGTAGATTGGGTCATGGAGGAGGAAGGAGAGGTAGCGAGAGGACCACTAGCACAAAGACTAAAGATCTCACTACATAGATGACATCGGATAGAGGTAGATATGCTTTCCATCCATGTTTGTATTAAAAATGAAGGTGAAAAATGGAGGGGTGGGTTTTGGAATTTGAATTTGTAATTTGGGTTAAATGGGATGAAATTGGGTATAAGAAGGGGAAAATGTAGTTTAATTAAGTTGGTAAATGAATATGGCAAGATTTGGGTGGGTCAGTAGTTTTAAGGTATTTTTTGTTAATAAGGAAACACATATAATAAATAAACTCGATCGATGTAAATAATGATTAACAATATCTAAATTCTTGTTATTCCATACTCAGCATATAGTTAATTTAGAAATCTAAATGCAACTATCTATTAGCATAAAAATTAGATACATAACAAAGTAGTTGATTACAATAACCTCAATACATCCTTGTGTCGGACCATGCATTCTCTCAATAGACTCAAACCTTATAATTTTAAACCCTCCATTCGCACTTCACGCACCTTCCTAATAATAAAGGCGGGTGACAAAATTAGATTTCCTACCTTCCTAATAAAAACTATAAGACTAAATATATAGCATGCTTTAACTCCTATTTTTATCCCGGGTCTATACGTGTGTTTTATCCTTCTCTGCATGTGCTTTCTTTTCCTTACTTTGCCACTAAATATTCTTAATTTTCTCTATTTTTGGATCTTTACTTGAAATAAACTCCAACTCATCTTTTCTATTTTTAACCATTATGGAAATTTGGCCGAGTCCCTAGTCTTCTCAATGCATATGTGCAACCTCACGCACTAGCCTATTTTCCCTCTATGTGCCCTTGTTTACTTATCGATCCTATGCATACACATCCTCTTGAGAATAGCCTTGTGATCCAATCATACTTAGCAATTTTCTATAACTAACATTACCCACACTAACGTTATTGTCTATCCTTGGCAATATTGAATCAAAGAAAGAATTCTTAAGGATCAAGAATAAAGAATGTGCAAATGAATGAATATTGAGCATATACCCAATGAATTAAACAAATCCACATATGCTCAGTGTGTGCACTTGATTTTATTCATGGGATGGCGGAAGTAGTTCAGTGGAAATATGTATTTGTGATGGTCTCTAGCTTCTCACACTCTATTAGTTCCTTAGTATTTGCATATGGTATTAACCCAATAATATCCAACGCATGCATGGGGGTCATTTGCTCAACCTTTTCCTTTAGTTCCTTGATAATTCCAATGATTCTTGATGCCATCCCTTCTTAGGCATCCATATTCTCAGGCAACTAAATAACAAATCTCCAAGATCCTTATCTCAAAGGCATCTCTCATAGTCTTGAGCATTTCCCACTTCTTCGCAATCTCAACCAATATTTCTTTATGTAACATTCCCATTTTTATACTTTAGAAACAAGGGAAAAAAATTTACACAATGTTCTCTATTTTAAATAAAACATCATTTAGAACAAACATTCCATGCCAATCAATCTCATAACAGATAACCATCCGTAGTTGTAAAATGACTCGATAAATTACCGATCTCTCATTTCATGACTCGATTTCTAACCAATTTCTCATGTTTGTCTTTAAGTATAGAATAATTTATGTGTACTACGTATACTTGGTTTTCCTACCCTATTCGGGTACTAAGTGATCTATTTAAATAACCTATCTCGAATATTTTTACCAATATTCATTTGACATCACATTTCTTTAAACTAGGTGACATAGACAACACAAACAATAGCTCAATACTTTGTCCAAATATTTTCAACATATTTTTCATGTTACTATTCCTAGATGACATATTCATCTACATCGAATATGTCTTTCACTTCACTCTTATGTTATATAGATTGCTCTTTACCGACTTTGTCACCCACTTGCCTAAGGCTTGACCCTAACCCAGTTTAGTGACATAATTTGTTATAGGGAGACACTTATGATGACTTGGGGTATATGGGCATACTCGACTCGACCTAAGTCGACCAATGTGCCTACATACCCTAAGTCATAGAAAGCAACTTCCTATTCTAACCATGCTACTAACTTGACATAGAGAGAAACTAAGTTCAAGTCCAGATGTGTGTAGATCTAGATGAACACATACAAAGGGTGTTGCACATGTCAACTCACAACACCGTATCCTCGAGAATCCCTTAGTCTTCTCGGGTTTACAAACCATGTAGTTGGCGTATGCCAACATCTCTGTTAGAACTCGATTCATCATGATGTGCATACCCCTTTGTGGTCATTAATTCATAATTAAATTTGGATTAAGATTCGATCATTGCAAAACCTTACAAAACCCTAATTCCAACATTCATTAATTTATTCTTCCATAATTAATCTGCTTAATATTAAGAACTTCATTAACTCATGATTTCTTTTATGTTTATTAACTTGACATAATAATCAGCTTATCCAAAACAGGGCAACAAACATCAAGGCGAGTTTAATATATATTTATCGCTCAAGATGGTGTAGCATCAACATAAGTTCAAGCTAGAGTAGACTTCATTGAAATGAAGTACAATGATTAATGATGATATACACCATTCCTTTTTTTTTACATTCTTCCGAAGAGGAAGAGTCTTCCTCTACATGATTAAATGTTAGGTTATCATACTATTTTTATCTTTCACAATTCATATATTTTAATTGTATGTCCTGCATTACACATTTCATTATTATACTATAATTTTTTAGATAGAGAACGACATCTTATTAACTTAGCAAAGTTACACCTTAAGTAAGGGAGATTGAACTATTCCCTTAATCCATCTTATTAAATGATAATAGTAATAAGTATACAAACAAATATGAAGAATATCGACAAGATAGCATTACAATTTCCTTCATACAAAGTACAAGATGATTTACACCACAATTTGAAGTCGACCCACACTTTACAAGATCAGATTTTAGGCATGTCGCATGTCAAACAACATTAAGATCATAAAAGAATATAACTTTTCTTTTTCAATATAACTCATGAATGAATCAAAATCTTTACAAAAGAGCCAAACATTAAATCAACCAATACATCATAAAAAAATTCCTTCTTTTATCACTTCAATGTCCATTTGCAAAAATCGCTAGACGGGTCCGGGCCTATCAATCGAGCATGATAAACACTAAGCATTAAAACGAAGTGCATTCCACTAATCGCTCCATTAAAACAACTCGCTTTAATGTATCATACAATAAGCATAAGTAATAACAACCATAAAAGAAGTACAAATAATAAATCAAAATTCACTTTTAAGAAAAGATCATAATATAATCAGAAAACCGCATTATAAAGCAAGTAAGTACCGGCCCCAAACAATTACTTATTTATATCAAACAACAGCCCTTGTTGTTTAATCATTTCATAATTCTTTTGAATTTGAAATATAGAATTTAACTTTACTATGTAACAAAAAAGTTACTTTAGGTACCAAAAAAATTATTGTCATTTTACCAAGTTTCCAAATCATGTACGATAATTTCATTTCAGCATAGTACATATTTAGGATGATTCATCCTACAACTTAAATAAATAAGAAGAATAATCAATATGAATTATCCACGATTCACCATTCATATAAGAGATAGAAATCAGGTTGTAAGTACATAATTGTTTACCTATATAATCGCATCATTCAAAGAAACCAATAAAAGGATTCACCATTTAAGAGACAACATCTGATAACAAGAATCCCAAACCAATCCGAGAAGGGAGAGAAACAAAACAGTCATCATCCTACTTGCAAGCCTTATGTATTATTCTACATTATTGGAGATATCATTCAGTGATCTGAAACCATACGTTCCATAAATCAAAGAAAGACTTACAAAAGGATTATCTCTTACTCATGTCCATCCAGGGAAGGTTCATATTATTATTGAGTGCATAGAGAGGATTCCATATGAAAACAATATCCTAATGAAGCATGTGATGAGGCCATAAATTTGCCAAATTACCATTATTTTGTCCTTCCAAGTTACCTTTCAAAGTGAATTTAAGTGTAATCTAGGAATTTATAGTTTGCTTAAGATAGAGTATAATATATATATCTTGTTCATTCTTTAGAAATCTTTTGTTATCTATCTTTTTGACTAATCCTATTGATTATTTGGGAAAAGATGCAAAGTCTTGTGTATTCGTGACATAAATGAAAGATAATGCTAGTATTGGGAAAAGTGGAATTGATCATGAAAAGTACATTTAAAATCAAATCTGATTTCATATTCGATTTCTCTCAAAAATTATGTAAGTTCAAAAACATAATAATCTCAATCCAAGGTCACATGCAAAAGTTATAGTTGTTTTAAGTTATCTACAGAATTGCAGAGTTAGTTCCGTAACTTGTAGGTTTAGTTCCGAACTCACAAGTTTAGTTATGAACTCACAGCATTTAGTTCCACAACTTGTATCAATTGAATGACAGCTTAGTTCCCGAATTTTTGATTCATGGAAAAATCAGATTTAGTTCCTAACTTCAGAGATTTAGTTTCGAAACTTGCATAAAAGGAATGACAGCTTTAGTTCCGGAACTTGCATCAACGGAATGACAGTTTTTGAGGGATTGTGAAAACTCAAAGATTCCAATGGGAAATATGAGAGAGGTTTTTGTTCATAGCAATGTTTTTAACAAAAGTATCATTCATATTTACTACAGGTGTTTTACCAATAAAGAGAGATCTAACTTTTAGTGAGCTATAGTCCGAGGAAAAGTTTATCGATTTAGTACGAAAAGTTCCATAAATAGAAACAAAATGTCAAATGGAAAATATGAGAGAGGTTTTTTATAGAAATGTGTTTAACAAAAACATCATTCAGATTTTCTACAAGTTTTACCAATGAAGAGAGATACAACTTTTAGGAGTCAGTCCAAGGAAAAATGTATCGATGAGCACTAAAAGTTCCATAAACAGAAATAGAAAATTCAAATATAAAATTTGAGAGAGGTTTTTGTTCATATAAATTCATTTAAAAAACCTCATTCACATTTTCTACAAGTTTTACCAATGAAGAGAGATATAAATTTTAGTGAGCTACAAATTCGAGGAAAAGTGTATCGTATTTAGCACTAAAAGTTCTATAAATAGAAATAAAAAGTCAAATAAAAATCTGATAGAGGTTTTTGTTCACGAAATATGTTTAACAAAAACCTCATTCATATTTACTACAAGTTTTACCAATCAAAATAAATCTAACTTTTAGTGAACTATAGTCCAAGGAAAAAGCATATCAGACAAGCGTCAAAAGTTCTACAATAAAAACAACAAAGTCAAATGGAAAATCTGGGAAAGGTATTTAGTCAAAATCATATTTTGAGGAAAACCTCCTTCCAATTATGTAAAAGAATAAAACTATTATGATTATTATTACCAAAAAGCAAGGAGAGATTTGGGAGAAAATCTTCCTAAAATAAGCAAGATAAGATTTGACTTCAATAATATATCTCTCTCCATATTTTTGGAGATGGAGATCTTAGTTGTTAGGATTGGAATAAAGATAAGATCAGATTGTATTTCCCAAAATAAGTAGTTGGTTGGATGCATGAATTATAAATACAACCTTCCACACTAAGATATGTAATTTTCTTTCTCCCAAGAAATAAAGATATGTTCTTTCCTCTCAAATATTCTCAGAGTTTTAAAATCGGAAGTATGATTTAAATCCACTTCCAAGAAATGAGTTAGCTAATAATTTCAAGGAAGATGGATCTCGTGTATATATGTTTATGTTTATTCATTTATCTATAATTTATTTTATTGTATTGTTTTTATTTTTGTGTTGTGAAAATTTAATCATATGAACCTACAGTGTTTCGCTTAATTATATTTATTTCCAATTCAAGTAATTTCAATTAATGCAAGTGTGTTTAAATTTATGCAAGTGTGTTTATATTCTTGCAAGTTTTATTTCCTTCATGCAAGTGTGATTTATTTTATGCAAACTTTATTTCTGCAAGTGTGGCTTTCAATTTCTACAAGTGTGATTTATTTTATGCAAGTTTGGTTTGTGTTTAAAGGATTTACTTTCCAATATCCTCTTCTATTAATGCATACAACCATTAAAAAATAACCCCGGATTGACATTATTAATGAAAAGGATTGATAACCCTCATCATTTTGGCATCCTTGTTGAGGACATGGTGTTATTGGGAGATTCAAAGTTCTCTAAAAGAATATTTTAGTGACAATAGAATACCTTTTAGCAAACTCGTGATAGAGGTATTTGGTAAGTAGTTTCTTTAGACATTTATTTCAGTAAGTAGATTAAAATTTCATTTTTACAATTAGGAATATTAGATTGTAAATATCTCACCACAAACTAACTCGTATAAGAAAAATGACTGTGATGTTTGATCAAGAAAGTATAATGGTATGAACAAAGAATTCAGATATGGAAATGGTAAAATATGATATTAAATATGAAAGTAGATCCAGTTGATGAAATATCATATGTCATTCTTGATAACCACCACCATTCCTCTTTGTATCAACTAACAACTCAAAGTGATCTTATTACACATAACCTTATTAAAAACTAGCTTTTCAAGTTTGTAATAATGAAGTGGTAGCATTTATAGTTAACTCCATCCATATTCAAGGATTTCATTAGAGCCAAAATAAAAACCACTCATTATCCACTCATCCAAATTAGTTTTCATCCCATAATAAAATTCAATCCTTGAACCATATCCATTAGAAAAATTTGTTTTCATGTCTTTCAATTTCTTCATTTTTGTATATGTTTGTATAACATTAAGAAGCAATTATGGTGAATATCAATAAAAGAACTTTTTTGCATACTAACATCCGAGGACTATATCTATAGAAATTTTAGTAGTTGTTCTCGATACCAACATGTAGATTTTGGAGCACCAACAATATCAACCAAGGAGCATGCAAATTTTGAAGGGACACACGGATATCTTCATTCTCTCTTTTAACAACTATCCATCTCCTGAGATCACTAGTCTAGGCTTTGAAGATTACTATGGTGATTCCGATAATGCACAACGAATTCAAGATGGGATTTGAATACCTAGAGTTTATCTACATAATTTTTAGAAATCTTTTGAGTTACCAAGTATGCAAAAAGGTTTTTATGAGATCTCATACATTGCTTCCTATTTCACACAAGTTGTACTTTGATGAATATAGTTTGATGATAGATCAAATTTTTCTGTAATCCTTCTCATGCTATCATTTAAGCAAAAAATAGGAAAAAAAATAAAAAAGTTTTGATTGAAAAACCAGCTTGTTGGCCAATCAAAGGCAAAAAAATATAAAAAAATTTAAAAAAATTGATTGAAAACCATCTTGCTAGACCAGTCAAAGGCAAAAAAAAATCAAAAAACTTTGATTGGAAAACCAACTTGCTGGCCAATTAAAAAAAGGTGACTTTTCTTCAAAAGCAATCAACTGTTACCTAGTGGCTTTTTCTTGACACTATTTGACCATGTTAACAATAGGATGATAAGGACAACTAGAGGTATGATCAAGTTATTTTGTTCTACTATTTTATTTTTACCTTTATTGTAATTTTTTTTATTACAGCTAGATCCACTTTTAAAATCTCCAAGGAAGGCAAGATAAAATTCATATCTCCCCTACTTATATGAAAAATATGTGCACCTCTTTGCAATCAAAATTTTAGAGTCTAATTTATGGGCAGCCATGAATAAACAACATGCATGAGCTTAAGTGCGGGAGAGAAGGAGAAGCATGAGCTATGCATTTTGATTTTAAATATGAGACAATAGAAGGAGATCCACACAAGAACCTATTGTAAAATAAAAAAGATTAAAAGAAGCGTATGAGATCCACACAAGAACCCACCGTAAAAAGAAAAGAATATCAAAAGCAATGTATGAGATCCACACAAGAACTTGTTGTAAAAGAAAGATATCAAAAGCAACAACGAAGGAGATCCACACAAGAACATGTAAAAAAAAAAAAACAGCAGAACGAGATCCACAAGAACATGTTGTAAAAGAAATAATATCAAAAGTAACAGAATGAGATCCACACAAGAACCTGTTGTAAAATAAAGAAATCAAAAGCAGCAAAAGGATATCCACACAAGAACCTATTGTAAAAGAAAGAAATCAAAAGCAACAAAAGGAGATCCACACAAGAACCTATTGTAAAAAAAGAATATCAAAAGCAACAGAAGGAGATCCACACAAGAACCTGTTGTAAAATAAAAAAATCAAAAGCAATAGAAGGAGATCCATAAGAACGTGTCCTCAATACGAAGAAGAATATAAGAAGAGGAGATAATAATGTAATGCATGAGGACATGCATAAGATTAAGTGTGGGGCAATGATGAGGCCATAAATTGGCCATAAATTACCATTATTTTGTCTTTCCAAGTTACCTTCAAAGTGGATTTAAATGTAATCTAGGAACTTATAGTTTGCTTAAGATAGAGCATAAGATATATATCTTGTTCATTCTTTAGAAATATTTTATTATCTATCTTGTTGACTAATCCTATTGATTATTTGGGAAAATATGTAAAATTTTGTGTATCTAGGCCATAAAGGAAAGATAATGCTAGTATTGGGAAAAGTGGAATTGATCATGAATAGTACATTTAAAATCAAATCTAATTTTATATTTAGATTTATCTCAAAATTTATGTAATTTCAAAAAAAGAATCATCTCAATCCAAGGTTGCATGTAAAATTTATAGTTGTTTTAAGTTAGTCAGAACTCGCAGAGTTAGTGTTAGAGTAGGTATTTACCTTACCTCATATTCACCTAAGTACTTTATTTAATTTTATTGTATTTATCCTCACCCACTTATGTGTGTGGATATTTATTTTATCTTATTTAGATATTAGGAGATATTATCTAGTTGTTAGGTATAGTTCTTTCCTTGATCTATGGTATTGACTAGATCTTTAATGTCTAGTTCTCTCCTAAATCAATGGTCTTGACTAGTTCTTTAATGACTAGTTATTTCCTTGATTTATGGCTTGATCTATGACCTTGACTCGTTCTTAGATTGATATTCCTTGCCTATTTAAGCAAGGCCCATTCTCATCAGATTGCATTGAGTTCCATAATAATATATGATATTGTTTGCTCATTTGTTTGCAAAGGTTTTATGTAAAACTATTCTCGCGAATTAATTTCATCTTATTGATCACGGTGTTTGATTAACATTTTTGTTCTAGCTTGGTACGATATGGTTATCGCTCTTTCAATTAGTTTCAAACTCAGAGAGTTAGTTCCTAACTTGCAGTTTAGTTCCGAACTCATAGGTTTAGCTCGTAACTTGTGATTTAGTTCCAAAACTTGTATCAATTGAATGATAGTTAGTTCTGGAACTTTTAATTCATGGAAAAATCATATTTAGTTTCGAACTTGCATAAAAGGAATGACAACTTTAGTTCCGGAACTTGCATCAATGGAATGACAATTTTTAAGGGATTTTGAAAAATTAGAAATTCTAATGGGAAATATGAGAGAGGTTTTTGTTCATAGCAATGCGTTTAACAAAAATATCATTCATATTTGCTACAGGTTTTATCAATGAAGAGAGATCTAATTTTTAGTGAGGTGCAGTCCGAGGAAAAGTGTATCAAACGAGCACTAAAAGTTCCATAAACAGAAAAAAAAGTCAAATAGAAATATAAGAGATTTTTTTGTTCATAGAAATGTGTTTAACAAAAAAATCATTCAAATTTTCTACAAGTTTTACCAATGAAGAGAGATCTAACTTTTAGTGAGTTACAGTTCGAGGAAAAGTGTATCAGACGAGCACTAAAAGTTCTATTAATGTAAATGTAAAAGTCAAATATAAAATTTAAGAGAGGTTTTTGTTCATAGAAATGTGTTTAACAAAAAAATCATTCACATTTTCTATAGGTTTTAACAATGAAGATAGATCTAACTTTTAGTGAGTCATGCGAAGAGAAAAGTGTATCGATGAACACTAAAAGTTCTATAAATAGAAACAAAAATTCAAATAAAAATCAGAGAGGGTTTTTGTTCATAGAATGTTTTTAATAAAAACATCATTCAAATTTACTACATGTTTTAAAAAATCAAGAGAAATATAACTTTTAGTGAACTATAGTCCGAGGAAAAGTGTATCGCATAAGCGCCAAAAGTTCCACAATCAAAAAAGTAAAGTCAAATGGAAAATCTGGGAAAGGTATTTATTCAAAATCATATTTTAAGGAAAAATTCCTTCCAATAATGTAGAATTATAAAAGCATTATGATTCTTATTACTAAAATTCAAGGAGAAGATTTGGGAGCAAATCTTCCTAAAATAAGCAAAATAATATTTGACTTCAATAATATATCTCTCTCCATATTTTGTAGAGATGGAGATCTTAGTAGTTAGGATTGGAATAAAGATAAGATCAAATTGTATTTTCTAAAATAAGTAGTTATTTGGATGCATAAATTATAAAGGCAACCTTCCACACCGAGATATGTAATTTTTCTTTCTCCCAAGAAATAAAGATTTGTTCTTTCCTCTCAAATATTCTGTAGTTTTAAAATTGGTCATTCATTCAAAACAATCTACAAGTGTGATTTATTTTATGCAATTTGGTTTGTGTTTAAAGCAATTACTTTCCAAGATAGTATTCTCTTAATGCATATGATCGTACACCAACCCTAGATTAACATTAGTAATGGTGAGGGTTCCCCTCATGCAACTCATTCATTCAAAACTTTCAATCTAGTAATGATTACGATTTCTATACAAATTAGCCGAGATCAAGAAATTATCAAATCAAAAAGATCAAACTTTTGGTTTTCCCTATACTAAAAAGTGACAGTCCCAAAGTTTCCTAACATACTACTATTCCCATGAACTTTCCACAATCAACTAGTACATCCAAGATCAAAAGGGCAGAAAAGCCAAACTCAAGAAGTCGAAACAGGCCTAGGATGGTAAACACTCTACAACATGGAAGAGAGTTGATCTATAGAGTAGTTTGAGAAAATAACTTAACTTCCCAAAAGTTAAAGGAAACTCAATAGAAAGGATCCAAACCTAGAATTCATTCACCATTGTTTTATCAATTGAATTCCAAATCCCATTTAAAACCCAGAAGTTCTTTTGAAAGTTCCAAAAGAGAATACAAAACCAAACATGAAGTTTAAAGAAAACATTACTTCTATTTTCCTTACGAACTCAAACCTTATCAATAACATCAAATACCAACACTAACCTAGTTCATATACAAATAGAAATCTAGGATGCATACAATGCCAAAATCCACATTCATCTATTCATCATTGTTTTAACACAAGTTCGAGTTCATACTATAGAGTAAAGTATACAATACAATCCCAAAAAGTACTAAATCTTAGCAAAAAAGATATAGTTTAAAAGAGTATTCAACTCCTTTTCTTTTTAAAAACCCAGAAATCCATTCAAAAGGATCTGAAAGAGAATACAAAAACCCAACACTAAGTTTAAAGTCAAACATTGTTCTTTATTCCTCACGAATTCAAACTGTAGCAATGATTCCAACTACAAGTGCTTACACAGCTCCATACCAAAAAGAAACATAAAGTTTGAGTTCATAATGAAGAACAAAGTATACCATACAATCCGGAACAAAAGTACTATATTCCCAAAACAAGCTACGGTTTTATAAAAGGATAATCACCTATCTTTCAAAACAATCAAAGACTTTCAGTTAAAAAATAATGACATGGGTTACCCAGAACAGAGGGAAACAAGATATCCTTACATGTTTTCATGCAAGTTCATGTTCAAAGTAAAATAGTACAGTCCGAGACATAAGTACTACAACTTTTTCAAACTCAAAGATGCATCAAAGAGAATATTTCTAAAGAGACTTCCAGTTCAAACTCAAACCAAAAACCATTTACTCAAGCTCTTTTTCAGAAGACAATCCAGAATGCAAATTCTAATCAAAACACAAAAGTCTCAAAGTTCTATATGCATTTCACCATTGAACTTACTCAGAGAGAAAACAACCAAAACCAATATTATCATGCAATGGATTCATATCCAAAAATCATAGAGATTCCATCAACATGAAGTAAATAACCAAAACAAGATAGATAACCATATATCTCAAGAGAGAGTAGAGTTATTTTAATGAAACATTTAGAGAAAAGCAAGAAATCTTAATGGGTAGAGCCTATCATGCCTGATAGTGCTTCTACCAATTCAAAGGAGACTTCCAGCCAAGCTTCCAACTCTTCTTCTCCTCCAAGAAAGATCAACAACAAAACATCTCTTTCCCCAATGCCTCATATACTTTCCCTGAATCAAAATAGACCAGGGAAACCAAAAATAGCCACAAAGTGAAAATCAAACTACTGGTTCAAGAACCAGATAGCTCCATGCAGAGAAAAAATCACAAAGCATGCAAGACCAAACAACCTCCAAAAAATCCACCCACATTGTTTCCAAGATGGTTTTCTCACAAAAATCAAGATTCATTAATGCCATTTACTCTCACATTCCCACCTATCTCTCCATGCCACCACCATCCAGAATTGGTGAATCCTAATTTGAATTTTGCATGCATTGATAACTTTAGTGAAGACTCCACGTAAGTTCTACCACTAACTTTTCATGCTTCCACCTAATCTAGAAGTTCATTGGCATTTAATACAAAAATCAAATCTCATAAATAGCTTAGGAACCACCACCTAGCCTCCCATTTTCCATATGACCCTTAGGTCCCCTTTCCACACTTCATTAGTTTAGGATAGGTACCATTAGCTTAGGATAAGACCTTAGGCTAGTTTAGAAATAATAACCTTAGGTTTAAAATCATTTCAATAAGTAATTTCCACCTTAGGTTAGGTCATAACTCACAACCATATAGCATTAGGTATTAGATTAGAAAAATACCTAGCATCACCTTAGGTGGTTCCCTCAATTTAGAACATGCAACTTAGGAAAGGATGTTGTCCCAAATATAGTAGACATATAGCTAGAAAAATAGATACATCTACCTTAGTTTAGAATCCCGTTAGGATAGATCTCTTAGGTCTAGGACTTAGATTGTTCCTCAATAGTCCTAAAGTAGGCCTCATTTCACTTAACACCATAAGCATCCCACTGAGATCAATCAAGAAGATCCGAGCACAAAACATACAACAAAATGCAGCATGATCTTACAAGACAATAAAGAATTTGTAAACATACAAAAGTTTAGTCCATTATGTCTCTCAACCTCTGAATGTCAGTTTACCATTCAGACTAGGTAAGGAGATTTAAAACATTCCTTGGATCAATGGAATTGATCCAAGGATGAGTCAGTTAATAGAGATAAGTTTGCAACCATTATTACCAAATGTGAAAATGGATTCTTTGCAAACCATATCATTTCAGTCTAATGAATCCAAGAGTAGAAATGATTTATCCATGGCAAGCATGATCTTCAACAATCAAAGGAACACACCTCATTCAAGAAAATCACATGTCAACACTTGCAATGCAAAAGAGAAATATAACAGTTTGTCAAAGGTGTTACATACTTCCCTCCTAAAAAGAATCATCATCCCGATGATTATCTTATTTTGACCATTTGCATTAAGGACAATCAATTTATTCACTTTCTTATCATATGTTTGCAACAATATCAGAATTTTAAAGTTCCAAAAATCAGCATTCACATAGTTGTTTATTTAAAATAAATAGTTATCTACCCAAAACTGGCAGACTTATTGTCATATAAAGATAAAATCACAAATTTTTATCAGTCATCAGAATCAATTCTATTCAAATAAATATGGAAAAGTAGTTTTCATATCTTCCAGGTTTTCCTAGGTTGCACTTTCTTCATTAAACTGGTCCCACTGACCTTACATTGACTTATTTCATGATTTCTTAAATGCAACTGGTGAGTTTCAACACTCGTATGGGTTTAACCATGATTATTCCTGGGTCTTGGACCTACAAGGAATTCCAATTTAACACATGTGATAAATCTGAAAACGTATTTCTTAAGCAAAGAAATATGGAAAACATCATGCATTCATGACAAAGTAGGAGGTAATGCTAAATGGTAAGCTACAGGGTTGATTACTTCAACTATTTCAAAAGGTCCCACATAACGAGGTGATAACTTGGCAAGCCTTGCCAAAAGTTATAGAACTCTTTTTCGGTTTAACCCAAAGAAAGACCTTCTCACCAAGTTCAAATTTCCTATCAACCCACTTTAAATCAACATAACTCTTTTTTCTATCTGTTGCTTCTTTCAAGCATTCACGAATCATTTTAACTTGTTGTTCCATTTCCATAAGGATTTCAGGTCCAATTACCTCCAATTACCTCTCTATCCTCAATGTTGTCCCAACTAACGGGGGTTCTACATTTTCTTCCGTATAGTGCTTCGAAAGGTGCCATCTTAAGAGAGGCATGATATGTGTTATTGTAAGAAAACTCAACTAGTGGAAGGTACTCTTCCCATTTATACTATTGATCCATACAATACATTCATAACATATCCTCTAAAACTTGATTAACTCTTTCATGTCCATCCATCCATTTCGATGATACATAAACTAAAATTCAGCTTAGTTCCTAGAGCTGCATTAAGTGTTTTCCAAAACCTTGAAGTCATTCTAGGATCTCTATCAGATATGATTAATTCAGGTACTCCATGTAATCTGAAAATTTCATGTACAAACCTCTTTGCCAAAATAGGAGAATCATCCTTCAGATTACCAACAATAAAATGTGCTACTTTTGTTAGTTTATCAACAACTACCAAAATAACATCATGTTTATTTCTTGACATAGGCAACCCTTGTACAAAATCCATGCTTATTACTTTCCATTTGTACTGTGGTATGCTATGAGGATACAATAAACCGATGGATGCATATGTTCAACTTTAACACGTTGACATTCCAAACAATGTGTCACAAAATCAATAACGTCCTTTTTCATCCCTTTCCAGAAATATTGTTGTTTTATATCAACAAGCATCTTTGTAATACCTAGGTGTCCAGAGAAAGGTGAATTGTGAAATTCTACTAACAATTTCTTTCTTAAATCATTTAGCGAAGGTATGTATACTCTTTTTTTCAAATCTTAAGATTCCTTCATTGTCAAAGTGAAAACCTTTATATCTCACATCATTTGGATCTGCAGCAAGTGTTGTTTTTACTTGTTGAAAGTAAGAATCAGATTCCATAACACTTTTTACTTCATCCTTAAACTGAGTTCTCAATGTTATAAGAGCAGAAATGTGCTTCCTACGACTTAGAGCATCAACTACTCTATTTTCCTTACCTTTGATGTAATTTATGTCAAAATCATATTGAGACAAAAAATCTAACCATCTTCATTGTCTTGCATTTAGATTTGGCTGAGTGAAAATATACTTCAGCCCAAGATGATCAGTTTTTAATTCAAAAGGTTTACCAAGCAGATAATGCCTCCAAACTTGTAGTGCATGAACAATGGCAACAAGCTCTAAATCATGTGGAGCATAATTCAACTCATGTAACTTTAGTTTTCTACTTTTGTAAGCTATGACATGATCATTTTGTAACAAAATACCTCCTAGACCTTCCCCAGATGCATCCATTACAACAATAAAGTCTCCATTAGGGTCTGGTACCACTAGAATAGGTGTTGATGTTAACTAATCCTTCAAAGTTCTGAATGTAGATTCACATTTCTCATTCCAAACAAACTTCTTATCCTTTTTCTGCAATGAAGTTATTGGTGCAACCACTTTAGAAAAATCTTTTACAAATTTTCTATAGTAACCAACAAGACCCATGAAGCTTCTAACTTCATGTACATTCTTTGGTGTAGGCCACTCAATTATAGCTACAATTTTAGAAGGATCTACAAAATTCCATTCTTACTTATTACATGTCCCAAATAGTGCACTTTTGTGTCATAGAAAGAACATTTAGATAGCTTACCATATAACCGTCTCTTTCTCAAAATTTCCAAAACTATCTTCAAATGCTCATGGTGTTCCTCAATACTTTTAGAATATATGAGAATGTCATCCAAGAATACAAGCACAAATTTTTCCAAGTATTCTTGAAAGATATTATTCATTAAATTCATAAAAGTTATAGGTGCATTTGTTAATCCAAAAGGTAAAACTGTGAACTCATAATGTCCATACCTTGTTCTAAAAGTTGTTTTATGAATGTCCTCATCCTTAATCCATAATTGATGATATCTAGATCAAAGATCTATCTTAGAATATACCGATGCTCCATGCATCTGATCAAATAGATCATCAATTCTAGGGAGTGGATATCTATTCTTGATTGTTGCTTTGTTTAACATTCTTGTAATCAATGCACAATCTAAGTGTTCCATCTTCTTTTTCACAAAAATTACGGTGCTCCCCAAGGTGAAACACTCGGTCTAATCAAACCTTTAGAAAAAAATTTCTTGCAATTGTGCCTTAAGCTCTACTAATTCTATAGTAGTCATTCGATATGGTGCCTTAGAAATAGGCTCGGTTCCAGGCTTGATTTCAATTGTGAAGTCAAATTCCCTTTTGGGTGGAAGACCTGGTAACTCTTCCAAAAACACATCATTGTAGTTTTGTAATAACAATGGATATCGTTCCATGACATCATTATTCTCCTCAGCAGATTTCTAAAATCTTTACTACAATATAAGGTACAACCTTTATTTTTGGCCTTTTTAAGTTGCATAGCTGATAGTTTCCTAACAGAAATCTCACGTTTCACACCCTGAATCTCTATTGTTTTCTATAGGTCATCTAAACAACTAATATGTTTTTCAAAATAGTCCACTTTTTCTTTATGTTCAGCTAACCAATTAACACCTATGATTACATCATAAGACCCCAAAGGTGCAACATAAAGATCAACTTTAGTGGAAAAACTAGGTAAGTCAAGGACTGCTCCAAAAAGACACATACTAACTATATGAACAACATTGTTTCCATAATGTATAGTCCATGTTTTATCCATGTTTCCAGCTTTTATTTTTAGTTTTGATGCTAATTTACTAGAAATAAAACATTCAATAGCTCCGTATCAAAAATAATAGTTATAGGTATGCCAAATAACTTACCCGAAACTTCTATGGGCGTGGCCTATTTTTCAGCCTACTTGTCAGCTACTCAGCAGTGTGTATCTTGTGTTGTTGATTACGATCATCCTTTTTCAAAGGACATTGATTTGCGTAATGATCTTTTCCATAGTTATAACAACCTCCTACAGTCCCTTTCTAGGCTCATATTTATTTCCAACCTTAGAGTTATCATTCTGACCTCCATAGGACTTTTGTCCATTATTATTATTCTTGACAAAGTTGTTTCATGCATTTCCAAAGTAGACTTATTTGTTGTTGTTTTTTCTTATTATTATCAGCTGAAAACTTACTTTTCATTCCAAATTTCTTCCATGGTCCTTTCTTAGGTGCAAGAGATGATGAAGAGGAGTTGGGGACTTTCTTCCTTACTTCCTCTTTATGAGCAGAAATTGCCTTTAATTTTTGTTCCTGCCTTATGGATTTTTCAACAACCCCTTCCATCATGGTTGGGATGTGAACATCCACCTCTCCTCCTATAATGGGATTCAATCCCATGATGAATTTTTGTATCCTAAACTTCTCATCAGTTTGATACTTGAGGTACATACTTAAGGAGTTTAGTAAACCACTCCCAATACTCAGTTACAGATTAGCTTTCCTTGAGCTAAGTTCTAGAATTCAGTCATTTTCTGATCATAATAAAGTTTTGGTAGCCAACGTTGCCTAAAGTAACCTTTAAATTGATCCCAAGTATATTAGTTTCATCAATATTCAACTCAGCCTTACGGTTGTCCCACCATGAAGATGCCTCATGGGAAAGCTGATATGCTCCCCAGATTGCCTTTGTTTCTTCCGAGAAATTCCTTATTGCAAAGTACTTCTCCATTTCACTTGAGCCAATTCTCAGCTCCATCTCCTAATGTGGTGCCATCAAACTTGGGTGGACTTATCCTTTTTATATCATTAGTGAGTTCAGCTGCCAGCCTAGCCTTTTTTGTTTTCAGGCTGATCAGGTATGTTCACATTGTTATTATCAACACCTAAATTGGCGTTGTCCTCAGGAGGTGGCTGATTATTATTACCAACATCTTCTTCCTCCTCATTTCCCATTACTTGTTGTTCAAGTACAACCAAATGATCCCTTGTGTCCAATAGGGAAGCAAGGATCTCATCAAGTTTTTGGGTAAGTTGTTGCTCCTTCCTCGGTGGAGGATTATTTGCAACATTTCCTCTTGTTCTAACCATTTTCTATTAACAAGAAAATTTAAGTTTTATCAGATTATGGACACAATAGGTCCAAGAGTCTGCAACCTTCAGCTCTGATACCAAGATGTAACATTCCCATTTTAAGACTTTAGAAACAAGGGAATTTTTTTACACAATGTTATCTATTCTAAATAAAACATCATTTAGAACACACATTCCATGCCAATCAATCTCATAACAGATAACCATATGCAGTTGTAAATGACTCGGTAAATTACCGATCTCTCATTTCATGACTCGGTTTCTAACCGATCTCTCATGTTTGTCTTTAAGTATAGAATACTTTATGTATACTACGTATACTTGGTTTTCCTACCCTATTCCAGGTACTGAGTGATCTATTTAAAGAACCTATCTGAATATTTGTTACCAATATTCATCTAACATCATGTTTCTTTAAACTAGGTGACATAGGACAACGCAACCAACAACTTGCTTGCGATACTTTGGCCAAAGATTTCCAACATATTGTTCATGTTACTATTCCTAGATGACATACTCATCAATTTAGAATACATCCTTCACCTCACTCTACTTGTTATCTAGAATGGTCTTTACTAACTTCTGTCAGTCCACTTGCCCAAGGTTTGACCCTAACCCAAGTTAGTGACATAATTTGTTATAGGGAGATGCTCACGATGACTTAGGGTATATGGGCATACTCAACCGACCTAAGTCGACCGAATGTGCCTAGGTACCCTGAGTCATTGAAAGCTACTTCCTATTCTAATCATGCTACTAACTTGACCTAGAGAGAAACTAAGTTCAAGTCCAGATGTGTGTAGATCTAGATGAACAAATACGGAAGGGTGTTGCCACATGTCAACTACAACACTTTGTATCCTCGAGAAGCCCTTAGTCTTCTCAAAGGTACATATCCTATAGTTGGCATGTGCCAACATCCGTTAGAACTACTTCATCATGATGTACATACCCCTTGGTGGTCATTAACTCATAATTAAATTTGGATTAAGATTCAGATTGCAACAACCTTGCAAAACCCTAATTCCAACATTCATTAAGTTCTTCTTCCATAATTAATCTGATTAATATTAAGAACTTCATTAACTCATGATTGCTTTTATGTTCATTAACTCGGCATAACAAGCAGTTATCCAAAAATAGGGCAAAAACATCATAAGGTTAGTTTAATATATCTTTACTGTTCAAGATGGTGTAGCATCCACATAGGTTCAGCTAGAGTAGACTTCATGGAAATGAAGTACAATGATTAATGATCATAAACACCATTCCTTTTGTTTTACATTCTTTTGAAAGAGGAAGAGTCTTCCTCTACATGATTAAATGTTAGGGTTATCATACCCTTTTTATCTTTCACAATTCATATAGTTTAATTGTATGTCCAATACACATTCCATAATTATACTATAATTGTTTAGATAGAGAATGACATCTTATGCAACTTAGCAAGTTACATCTTAGTAAGGGAGATTGAACTATTCCCTTAATCCAACTTATTAAATGATAACAATAATAAGTATACAAACAATTATGAAGAATATCAACAAGATAAATTCCAATTTCCTTCATAAAAAGTACAAGAGAATTCACACAACAATTTGGAGTCAGTCTCCAAACCTTTCAATTCATCATGATAAAAATATACACTTTACAAGACTATGCATTTCAGGCATACTACATGTCAAACAACATTAAGATCATAGAAGAATACAACTTTTCTTTTTCAATACAACTCATGAATGAATCAGAATTCTTTACAAAAGAGCCAGACTTTACATCAGCCAATACATCATAAAAATTTTTTCCTTCTTTTATCACTTACGAAGTCCATCTACAAAAATTGCTAGCATGGGTCAGTTCATTGAACTGAGCATGATAAGCACTAAGCATTAAAATGAAGTGCATTCCACTAATTGTTCCATTAAAACAACTCTGCTTTAATGAAACAATTAATGTATCATACAAATAAGCATAAGTAATAACAACCATAAAGAAGTACAAATAATAAATCAAAATTCACTTTTAAGAAAAGATCATAATATAATCAACAACTACTACATTATACCATATAAGTATTGTCCCAAACAATTACTTATTTATATCAAACAACAACCCTTGTCATTTAATCATTTCATAATTCTTTCTGAATTTGAAATACAAATTTAACTTTACTATGTAACAAAAAGAGTTACTTTCAAATCCAAAACCTTATTGTCATTTTACCAAGTTTCCAAAATCATGTATAGACAAGTTCATTTCAGCATAGTACATATTTAGGATGATTCATCCTACAACTTAAATAAATAAGAAGAAGAATCAATATGGACTATCCACAATTCACCATTCATCTAAGAGATAGAAATCAGGTTCAGAAAGTACATAACCAATTACCTATATAATTATATCAGTCAAGGAAACCAATAAAAGGATTCACCATTTAAGAGACAACATCCATAACAAGAATCCCAAACCAATCCGAGAAGGGAGAGAAACAAAATAGTCATCATCTCACTTGCAACTCTTATGTATTATTCTACATTATTGGAGATATCATTCAGTGATCTGAAACCATACATTCCATAAAACAAGGTAAAGACTTACAAAGGATTATTTCTTACTCATGTCCATCCAGAGGAAGGATCATATTATTATTGAGTGCACAGAGAGGAGTCCATCCAAAAACAATATCCTAATGAATGCATGACTCATTCATTCAAAATAGTCAGACTAGAAATGATTACGTTTTCCTTTCTACAGATAGAGACTCAACTGTACACACTTCCCAAATCGACATGACAATTGATTCTATACAAATTAGCCGAGATCAAGAAAGATCAAATGGGGATGGTTTGGTTTTCCCTGTACCAAAAAGTGACAGTCCCAAAAGTTTCCTAAACATACTACTATTCCCAAGAACTTTCCACAATCAACTAGTAACAAGTTTAATTAAACAACCACAAAGAAGTTTCTAGGTTCTGAGAGAGTGAGTTCTCATTACCTCATCCAAGATCAAAAGGGCAAGAGAGCCAACTCAAGAAGTCAAACAGCCTAGGATGGTAAACACTCTACAACATGGAAGAGAGTCGATCTATAGAGTAGTTCGAGCAAATAAAACTTAACTTCCCAAAAGTTAAAGGAAACTCAATAGAAAGGATCCAAACCTAGAATTCATTCACCATTGTTTTATCAATTGAATTCCAAATCCCATTTAAAACCCAAAGTTCTTTCAAAAGTTCCAAAAGAGAATACAAAACCAAACGTGAAGTTTAAAGAAAACATTACTTCTATTTTCCTTACGAACTCAAACCTTATCAAACAACATCAAATACCAACACTAACCTAGTTCATATACAAATATAAATCTAGGATGCATACAATGCCAAAATCCACATTCATCTATTCATCTTTGTTTTAACACAAGTTCAAGTTCATACTATAGAGTAAAGTATACAATACATACCAAAAAAAAGTACTAAATCTTAACAAAACAAGATATAGTTTAAAGAGTATTCAACTCCTTTTCTTTTAAAAACCCAGAAATCCATTCAAAAGGATCTGATAGAGAATACAAAAACCCAACACTAAGTTTAAAGTCAAACATTTTCTTTATTCCTCACAAATTCAAACTCATAAAATGAATTCCAACTACAAGTAACTTACATACTCCATACCAAAAAAAAACATAAAGTTCAAGTTCATAATGAAGAACAAAGTATACCATACAATCTAAACTTAACAAAAGTACTATATTCTCACAAAACAAGATATTATCGATTTTATAAAAGGATAATTCACCTATCTTTCAAAACAATCAAAGACTTAGGTTATATCCTCACAATCAAATAAGATTAAAATAAAAGGGTTACCCAGTTAAAAATAAGACACGAAGGTTACCCAGAATAGAGGAAACAAGATATCCTTACACGTTTTCATGCAAGTTCATGTTCAAAGTAAATAATACATTTCGAGACAAAAGTACTACAACTTTTTCAAACTCAAAGATCAAAGAGATCAAAGAGAAGATTTCTAAAGAGACTTCCAAAAACTCAACTCAAACCAAAACCATTTACTCAAGCTCTTTTCCAGAAGACATATCCAGAATGCAAATTCTAATCAAAACACAAAAGTCCTCAAAAGTTCCATATGCATTTCACCATTGAACTTACTCAGAGAGAAAACAACCAAAACCAATATTATCATGCAATGGATTCATATCCAAAAATCACAGAGATTCCATCAACATGAAGTAAATAACCAAAAAAAGATAGATAACCATATATCTCAAGAGAGCAGAGTTATTTTAATGAAACATTTAGAGAAAGCAAGAAATCTTAATGGGTAGAGCCTATCATGCCTGATAGTGCTTTTTCCAATTCGAAGGAGACTTCCAACTGAGCTTCCAACTCTTCTTCTCCTCCAAGAAAGATCAACAACAAAACATCTCTTTCCCCAATGCCTCATATACTTTCCTTGAATCAAAATAGACCAGGAAACCAAAAATAGCCACAAAGTGAAAATCAAACTACTGGTTCAAAGAACCAGATAGCTCCATGCAGAGAAAAAAATCACAAAGCATGCAAGACCAAACAACCTCCAAAAATCCACCCCACATTGTTTCCAAGATGGTTTTCTCACAAAAATCAGATTCATTAATGCCATTGACTCTCAAAATTCCCACCTATCTCTCCATGCCACCACCATCCAGAATTGGTGAAACCTAATTCAAATTTTGCATGCATTGATAACTTTAGTGAAGACTCCACGTAAGTTCCACCAACTTTTCATGCTTCCACCTAATCTGGCAGTTCATTGGCATTTAATACAAAAATCAAATCTCATAAATAGCTTAGGAACCACCTAGCCTCCCATTTTCCATACGACCCTTAGGTCCCCTTTCCACACTTCATTAGTTTAGGATAGGTACCATTAGCTTAGGATAAGACCTTAGGCTAGTTTAGAAATAATAACCTTAGGTTTAAAATCATTTCAATAAGTAATTTCCACCTTAGGTTAGGTCATAACTCACAACCATATAGCATTAGGTATTAGATTAGAAATATACCTAGCATCACCTTAGGTGGTTCCCTCAATTTAGAACATGCAACTTAGGAAAGGATGTTGTCCCAAATAAAATAGACATAGCTAGAAAAATAGGTACATCTACCTTAGTTTAGAATCCCATTAGGATAGATCTCTTAGGTCTAGGACTTAGATTGTTCCTCAATAGTCCTGAAGTAGGCCTCATTTCACTTAACACCATAAGCATCCTACTGAGATCAATCAAGAAGATCCGAGCACAAAACATACAACAAAATGTAGGCACGATCTTACAAGACAATAAAGAATTTGTAAACATATGAGATAAAGGTGTTGAAAATTTTCAAATTCCCATCTTTCCTTTCTCATTTCATCCTTAATTGTGGTTTCTAGCACTCATACTCAACTATCTTATGTGTTATTTTTATTTCATTCCTATCTTATTCAATGGACAATTCTTCTTTTATCAACCCTTGTGCATACTTTTATCATGTAATAGCATAAATAGTATATCCTCTAAGTGGTGCAAGTATGTAGGGTATTCATCCTTAGCCATTTCCTCTAGGTCACAAATAAGCATTCCCCAGTAATGATATTTACAATATGGAAAACCTTATTAAAAGCATATTGGGCATGCTTTTCAACATTTTCCAAATCCTCCGTAAGCTATTGGACCACTTTCTCCTTATCTTTCTTAGCTTCTAGTAGGACTCTAACAAAGGGGCCTCCTTTTCCATATTTCTTCATGCCACTTCTTTCACCATCTTATTCGAGCATTTCTAGCCTACTCATCAGCTTAGCTCAGTGGGTTTCACATCCATGAGGATCAGTGCATGATTCCTTATTTATTTTATGCCTTGCATATGCTTCATCAATAATCTCAAAATCGACTCCTCGTGTGAGTTTACATATTCTAAGATACCATTTTCTTTGTGTTCATGGTCACAACTTCTGGATTGATCACCTCTCAATCATATATAACTTGGTTCTCGCATTGTGATTTGGAATATTACGCATAACACCTTTAATTTATCATTAATATAGTTTACCTATGGTATTCGTAAGTTCTCCTCCTTCTTCTTTCTTACACCAAAGTGATTCTTCCTATTAGTATCTACTTCCCTACAATCAGAACACACCGCCTCGTCTCCTCCTATAGCTCCCATGCCTTCTCCTAATGGCTCAATATCGCTCTTCTCTTTTTTTCATCTTCTCTTGTGTGGCCTTCACCCTCATGCGTGGTAGACCTCTCTTCTTCATGCTGCATATTCTCATATTTAGGCTCTTATTCATGCTCATCCAAATTGTGAATGATCGGGTTTCCTCATTGTGTGCAACTTCTTTCTTAGACTTATCCTCTTTTCTATCTCTAGTAGTAAACTAACCTTTGCCTTCTCCTTTTGGATGGGTCTTCTTCTATGCACTCGCTTTGTTGGGGTGACCCTTGGTGGCTTCCTTGTTTTCTATGAAGTCCTTGTGTCATCGTCCTATTCCTTGCACCCTCTCTACAATTTATTCATGAGACTATGGTCAAGAATGGTGTTCTCTTGCTTGTCTTTCACATCCTCATTCTTTCCCTTTTATTATTCTTCTTTCCTAGGATGGGTCTCCTCAAATGCTATTTTAATACCCACTATTTGCTTTCCTTTTAGTGGTCTTGGGATAGAAGGTATTTCCTTCAATATACCTTCCTTCCTTCAACCTAGGCCTCAAATAGATATATACTTTTGTTTCTTCCTTTCCTACTACCAAATTCTCAGAAGTGATGTCTATATTATCAGAATCCATAGTCTCCACATATGTTGATTTTCTAGGATACACATAAGTAGTGTGCAAAGTTTGGAAATTAGAATATACCCTATTTATATCAAACTTTAGCTTCCATACATCAAAACGTATATTCACTAAAGCTTGGAAATATTTATCCGTGAAGGCAAAAGGAAATTTTCACTAGGGGTTCTTGTCTCTAGTCTTCATATAGAATCTCCCCAAACAATAATGTTGGTAAACTGTAAATTTATCCTTACCATAGTCAATTGAAGGTAGCTCCCTTGGTATGTGCCACTCATTTTTGAGTTCTTTTCACATCCTCCTATACCATCTATCTAACTTAAGATTTTAACAATTATTAATGCCTCCATCACAAGTATATTCAACAAAATTCTTCACACAGGACTTATTCTCCAATGGATATTTCCATACTTTGTCATCGAGATCCATCAGAACTCATATCTCATAGAAAATATTTAACAAAATGGTAGATCCTAAGTTATATTTTCCCCCTTCATGACTTGCATGCAGAATTCTTCAATAATTCCTTCGGAAATTAATTACGTGATGTTGTATGTAGTCTTTTGCACCATTTTCTATGTTATATGAAGCCACTTCTTATTCACCTAAGTCCACCTTTCGGCATTCCCAACTTGAAACTAACCAGGTGCGTGATGAATCTTATGTCCGGATCACTAATATTCACTATGGACATCGTGCGGCCTCCTTGTAGTAGTTGAATGTGATGGTGTTGGCCTCTACTATGGCGTCATCTTCCAAGTCATGCTCTATCTCAAGGCCCAAGTTGCATAAAATGTGACACTCCTAATTAGCCGTATGGTCATGCACATGAAAATTAAAAAATAGTCCTCATGGATGCACAACATCCATTAATACAAGCACTTAGGATTTCCAAAAGAGTTTAATTCATAAATCTAGAAAAATCTTGCACTCTTTAAGTCCTTCTGCACTTTTTCATCATATTCTAACTTACCATCTTCAGGTCCTTTGATCCATTTTTTCAACACTTCCCTTTCTATCTCAAGTTCATGTGATTTTGAATGATGGTTATAGTCACTTATCTTTCACTTGGTCAAGTATGACTCCCATGGCTAACCAACAATCACCTATGCTAGATATTGAACTTTTAAAACTATTCCTCTAACATATCTTCTACTACAGATTCTTCCCTTTTCCCTTTCCTTTTCCCTTAGGTGATACATTTGGTGCCTTATTTTGTGTCATTTTTATCTGTGTAACTTCACACTTCAAATTTACAAAATTATATGCCCTAGGTGCTTAGAATCACTTACTCAATGTTCTTTAATTCTCTGGGAGGGTTTAATTCTTCAAATGTCCTCTCAAATCCTTTCTCTCCCTCATGCTCTCTGGTTTATTCCTCAATTCCTTGTACCTTATCTCTACAAACTAGAATTTCTACAATTAAACCCTAACTCTGTGAACAAAATTTTGAACCTATTATTACTTATCTCCATACCTTCCTTCTACACTCGCACTTCCTCCAAAGGAGCTCTAACTCAGTCATATATAAACTTTCTCTAGTTCATCTCAAATTGTTTTCACACAAGCTATTTGCTCTTAATCGCTCTTAAACAATCAAATCTCTTCAATATGCAAGGTAATAATGAACTCACCCATGACCCTTTTATAATTTTCCAAAAATATCTCGCATTGATTTCCCCTCACCTACAACCAATTTAAAGCATTGAATTTGATTTTTGATCTTTTAAGCTTTTCTCCTTCTTTCCTCCATGTGCGGTTTATGGAATCGTAGCATCCACTTTTTTCACTTCATTCTAGGAATTTTTATCTTAGTTTATGCTTAATTGATTTAAATACCCATATATTTCAACTTATAATAATCTTAATCTCATTTTTCCTTGTTACGAATTAACTTAATTTAGAACCAATTGATTTAAATACCCAGTATTTAAATTCCAACATAAATCTAAAATTGAATCCATCCGATAACTTTCATAAACTGTGTGCAGCTACATGAGAGTATACATATCCTACTCGACCCCCTCAAACACTATTTGCAAGTGTGTTTACTCTTTATGAGTGTGTATAAAAGTATACTAATGGTTTCTTTAATCTATCAAGGATAGTAAAATATTGCATTCTAAGTGTCTACATAGGTATCTATCATTGAATCCCATCCGACATCCTACACTTAGATCCTTAGTGACTTTGGGATAGTGTAATCAACATCTTACACTACTTTGATCAAAGTTTTAGAGACATGTATGCCATGCTTGGTTTTGTGATGGCACATTCATCATTAGGAACTTATCCATCACCTAGTTTAGTTATATCAATTCTTTTCCAGACTTAAGTTATTATGTTCATAGTTGACAACTTAAGAATTCATTAATATTCCTTTCCTATTGCTAGGTCCATTTAGTATACTAATACTAGTAAGTACATTTGTACTAACCAAGTAGTCAAAAAGTGTGTAAGTACTTCATATTGTACCATCATGAATTGGTTGTTTCAACAAAGGTACTCCACCATGTAAATGGTGTTGCTATTTAGATGACAACAGTCCTTGTCAATTTTTTTCATCATTCAACATACTCTAATCACCCTACTTAATCACCAGATATACAAAGCCTTTATAAAGTGTAAGCTAGTGCTATAAAGGTACAAAGAGTTGAATCACTTTTTGTTCCTTAGTTATTCACTTATTCGGAACATATTTCTTATTCATGTTCAACAAGTCCATCCTTTATACTTAATACCTACAAGTATGCTTTTGCACTTGTAATCTAGATTATACCTTCATGTGTATCAACTATTAATAGGTATATCTATACACAAGACTCTTTTCAATTCCTTGTTGTACTCCATTGTTGATGTATTATTTTCCATCATGATCATTACACTTTCTAGTTTTACATTTAATTCAACATTCCATAATAAATCCCTTTTTCATATTTTACTTATTAACACTAGCAATGCATCATGTCAAGAGTAGTACTTATATCATAATTTAATCCTTTTTCTCAAATAAAGTGTTAAGTATATAGTATTATACTTAATATGATTAATTACAAACATTTGTATTAATCCATACATTCCAATATCAAATTATGTTCATCCATTAACATTGGTATGTATATATGTAACACTTCTAACATGGTTGATATCTATGATGACTTCTATTTTTGAAGATCAAACGTTGACTTGTGATTATTGTTGAAGAAGGTGCACTCCTGTGAATCAAGAAATCATGTTTTCTATAGATAATATGTTATCTATTGAAATAGGTATAATTCTGCCATGTTTATGCTGAATAGAAAATGAATTAATTCATCTCTTCTTATAATTCATTGCTTGGGAAATAAGAAATTGATTCAGATAAACTAATCCATGAGTCTTTGTTGCACTCAAATTTGTGCTTCAATTTTCATAATTTTTGGATGCAAAACAACAACACCTTGGATCAATTTCATTGATCCAAGGTATGCTTCTAATTCATGACCTTGTGGTCATATTGACCAAGCTGGACAGATCATGTGATCTCTGAATTCTAGGCTGTCTGAGTCGATGATCTTTGTTGCTTCTTGCTTCGTATGTGATCTTGGATGGTAATCTAATTCTTCTTTGGTAAGTTTGGGATGCAATTATTGCTATAGACTAAGGAACCTAATTAAATTAATGTTCCTAAATTGGTAACCCTATCCTAAAGTGGTAACCTATCCTAAGTTACTATGTTCTTTTTATTAAGATGGGATGTTAATAATTAAAGGACCTAGACTAAACTTTAAACATTACCTAAGGACCTATGTTAGTTCCTAAACTAATGTTGAACCTAACCTAAACATGGGCTAACCTAAAGGGGCCTAAGGGAAAATGTAAAGGGAAAGTCAGGTGGCACCATCTTCAAGGTATTTATGAGGCATTTGTGGACATTAAAAAAAAAAATTTGAATTGGTGAATGCAATAAATGCGAAAGTGATTGTTACATGGAAATTTAAATTTAGACCTAGCCAAATGCAAGTTAGTGGTGGCAGGAGATGTGGAAGGACTGTCAATCCTATTTGGCATTTAATATTTTTGAAATGGCAAAAAACCACCTAGGAAGGAGGAAGATGGAAAGAAGAGGGGTTTCGGTTTTGTTTTGATCATTTGGTATTTTTGAGCTTTAGCTTTACATGTGGTTTTTTCTCTTTGAACCACAGTTCAAATCCTTGCATGAATGTTTTTTCCTTACATGGCGTTAGAAGATGAAAATAGCACTGTGAAACTATAATAAGAAGGAGAAGAAGGTTTAGAGGATTTTGTTGGCATTTCGTGGAAAGGAATAAGTTGTTGAAGTTCTGGCTTGAGTTTTACAACAAGAAAGTCAAGATAAGAGCTCTATCGTGCACGATAGGCTCTATCCATTGAGTCTTTTTCTTTTACTTAAATGATTCATAAAAATAACTCTACTCTTTGTGGAAATATTCTAGTTCTGATTTTATGATTGATTATTTTTGCTTCATTGATGTTGTTTCATTTCTTCAGATGCTACTGGTTCTTCATTGTTGAAAACAAAACTGAAAGTGTGAAATTTGATTGTAATGTTAGCTTGTTTATAGATTTAGACCTTATTGCTATTGAAACAAGTCTATGTGGTTCTTTTTCTGATTGAAAATTTATGTGGAGGTTTAAAATACTTTTAACAGTTGCATGGCTCATGGAAATCAGAGATCTTAACTTGCATGCTTCTTTACTATTGTCGTTGGAAATCTAGCTTGAAGGAGTCTCCATTTTGGCATTACATCATCATTCAGGTTAATGTGAGCTCTTTGGTTTGGGATGTTTTCTTGATAATTGAAGTATAGACCATTGTTTTTCTCAACTTGGTTCAAGACTGTATTTCTGAGTTGAATATAGTTCATGTTAAGGTTATGAATATTTTGGGTTTTTCCTCTAATGGGAACCGCTTATAATCTTTGTGTTTCTTTTTAAAAATATCTCAGCTGATTCCATTCTTTTTGGGTATAAGAAAACCCACCTTGAGCTTGAACGACTCCATTGAGAGTTTTGGTTCTATGGAGTATGATCATAAACCCACACTAGGATTTTGGAAATTAAACAGATCTTTTGATCTAGGTAAGTCTTCCTAAATTGTAGATGGATTTTTAAATCCCTTATTATGGGAGGTTTCTCAAATGACTTAATTACCTCCTTTTGGATGTTTGTAAGTTCTATGGAGACTGGTTGTGAACTCATTCTAGGTTTCTCTCCCTTCTTTTCAAATCGAGTTATTTGGAATTGAAACAAGTCAGTTGTTTATTGGTTTTAATTCGTGTAATGGGATGATATATTTCATAGGAGAAATAATTTTTGGTAGGACTGTTGAGTGTCTTGTTACCATTCCTTTCTGCCTGATTTATTGGTTTTTACCCAATTCTAGGTTATGTATTATTTCAGGTAAGATCTGACAGAACCTAAGTGGTTTTTCCATGATGGATCTAGTACTCGAAGTATGTGTTATCTTTTTTTTTTTTGTTCCATATGGAATGGAGTGTTTGTTTAGACTTTGAATTGAGAATGGGTCGTGGATTCCTCCTTAACATGTTATCGGGGTTCATTTTAAGACACCTCTAGAAAATTGGAGGTGGAAAATACCTAGCGAATATCCTCGGAACCGGTTTCAGTGAAAGGTGAATTTACCAATTTTTCATAACTAAATTTTTACCTATTTTTTTGAGCCAGAGAGACCACAAATTTACTGAGACACTAATGCCTGATTAACATGTGTCAACAAGGTTTTTCGACGCGTTAACAAGCCTCATTGACACGCGTCAACAAGCCTCACCGACGCCTTGTTGACGTGCATCAATGAGCCTTGTTGACACGTGTTAACAAGCCTTATTGACATGTGTTAATAGCCCTGTTGATGTATGTCAACGACCCTCATTGACATGTGTCAATGACCCTCGCCGACACACATCAATGACCCTCGACGGCGTGCATCAATGAGGGTCATTGACGCGCGTCAACAAGGGCCATTGATGCGCAAGCAATGAGGGTGATTGATGCGCGTCAATGAGGGTTATTAATGCACATCAATTACCCTCATTGATTTGCATCAATGACCCTTGTTGATGCGCATCAACAAGGCTCGTTGACCACTGGTTTTCTTATAAATACCCTCCCTTTAGTCATTTTCATGTTTACACTTTCCGACTATCAATTTTTCTTGTATACATGAATCCATTATCCAAGTCGGTACAATCAGATCAAGGACAACTACAATGGTGACTACAAGTGTATCCCAAGATCAAGACAAAAATCAAGAGTAAAATCTAGTCAACCCACAAGCCTTATCCACGGAAAGATACTCTACAAGAATCCTTTGTAACCCCACATCAAGACTATTTTACAAATAAATTCCGAATACAAGGATTTGATCGATGCATGTGAGTTTGGTGGGCTTGTTAAGATGCCCCATTTCAAAATGACCAAGATATTTTGAACTACCTTCTCTCCTCTTACAATACAGAGGATGACCTGTTTAATGTTACTATGGATGATGACCAATTGTTTCAATTTGGTATCAACCCAGCTGATATTCATCGGTTTACAGGCCTCCCATTTAGAAATTTACCCTTTGTTACAACAAAGGCAACACTCGTTGAAGATGATAAGAAATATCTCGAATCGACTTTTGGTTTCCATGTTGATTGTAAGTGTAAACTGTTTTCATTCGTCATTTTTATTCAGTTTTTGATTTTGATATAATTTAAATTTATATTAATTCCCACTTTTTTTGGCATTTGCAACTCATGTCAATAAATCCAGATGTGGTGTGGATATACAAGAAATTACACACCACTTTCTTGTTGCAATGATTTCTTTTTTTTAATCCAAAATAGTTTTGTAGGGTCGGCAAACAAATATACCAAATTGGGCCATTGCATACATTGTTGCAACTATTGAAAAACAAAAATTTGATTTGTGCACCTTTTTATCAAAAAAATAAGAACCGACATTACAAATACAAAGCTTTCATAAAACTCGTCATTTACTCCACCAACTATATCCTTGGCCTTTATTACGAGGCTCTTTTAAATTTAAAAGACAAACCAATTCCCACTTGCACGGATGAGGCGTTGATGAATTTGTCAACTTCATTTGAAGAACAACAAGTATACACTATAAATTTTTTTATTTTGACATACATTGTGCATGATATTAACTATTTATTGTTTGTAGAGAAAGATTTATGGAGGCCCTTCCCCGAAAAAAGGTGGCATCAAGAGGAAGAGGCCAACAACACGCTAAGGCATCGGAGATTCACAACTTTGAAAGAGAAGCTCACTCATCTTGGAATCCCTAACCGTTTGAATTCATTAAATTCTAGAAAAGTAATACCCTTACATGTACTATTTACAAATTCCAAATTTGTATTTTCATTTTCCCATTTAAATTTTACCCTATTGAATTGACATACTTTCATAAGTTGATGAAATTATAGGGAATTTGGACTAGACGCAGTTTCTCAAAGTCAACCATCTTCCCCAACTCACTCGGTTCATTCACATGCATTTGTGTCTTCTCAACAACCACCTCGGTAATCCCGAAATAGAAATCTCAAAAACCACTAATTACTACTCCAACACGGCCACCTCAAGCACCGTGACAAGCTACCCTCAACAACAAGGTACACATTTTGAAAAGTACTTCATTTAATTTCATATTTTTGCATTGTTTTCTAGTTTTTCATATGTTTTTTCTTGAACTTTCTAGCACATTGCAGTCCTCCTTCGTACAAATAGTGGCACCACCCCCTCCACCAATAATATTCAAAATGCCAACCAGGAAGATCAAGAAAAATAACATTGGTAAATGCATGTCAATTGCTCCGGCCCCTAGTGGGACACTAAACATTTCCTCCTCATTTTGAATTACAACCTCTCACTTGGTTGCTTGCCCAACGCAATGGGCATATTGGTTTTAAATAATATAAATTTAGATGAAGATTACTTGGGCATTTATAGAAATGATCCAACTGGATTTTTCAATACACGTGAGATGATTCAAGGCCAACAGGTATACTTCTATTTCAACATAATTTACCATATTGAATTACATTTCACTTTAGATTTATTTGTTTAAATCTTGATTTATTTTATCACAAACAAGATCAGGCCACCCAAAGGTAGAAACAAGTAGTAGTTGATCAACCTGAAAGCCCCCATACCTCTCCAGCGAGATCATCTTCATCAGATACAGATGGTGGACAATTGATACCTTCTCCTTTAGATAACTTAATTGGTTATGATTTTCAATCCCATGTCAATGAGTTTATTCTACCTCATATCATTCAGCTCATATAATGGGAGAAAAGGGATAAAGTAATTATCAATGAGATAATAAGTCATTATGAAAAGTATTGGCAAAGGGATAGTTTATACACTTTGTAGTCTAGAATCAACCTACAAAGATGGATTCCTTACTTACCCAAGTAAGAAGTGGAACCGCATCACGTATAACAACTATAAAGATGACATTTTGGATAAGACATTAAACAAATTAGAAAATATTAGTGCTTTGAGGCCTAGACATATTTTAACAAATGGTCTAAGGACAAGGATCTGGGTAGATTGCAAATGCCAAGAGAGATAGAGAGGTCATAAGTATTATCACTTACAAACAATATTTTTGTTAATTTAAAGTTTTCTTATTTTAGTAATATGTTGAATTGACATCACTTTTTTACAATTGAAATATGAAAATTTAAAGAGTCAAGCAAAGGTTTTCCAAGTTCACTTGGAAACCGCATGAAAAACAGCTTTATCCACAATGAAGAATTTGAAGGAAAATATTTCTTTGGTTAACAAACAAAACAATACACTCGAAGCGGATAATTAAAGAGCATGGATTCGACACTTTGAAATTTTATTCAAAACTAAGGCAGATGCTGATCCAAATTTTTGTCCCATGGAGATGCAACAAAGCAAGAAGAAAGAATTTTTAAAAAATCTAGATAGTGCTACAAAAGATCTCATAAGTTCTGGGATTATTTTTTCCATTGGGAAAGGGGTACAAAGTGGAGAAGCCATTGGGGAAAGGAGTACAGATGTGGAAAGGGGTACAAAAATTGAGGGTTGAAAATTTTCATTATTGAGTATGGAAACTTGAAAAATTGAATCTATATTTGAAAATTTGAAACATTGAATGTTATGGTCATGAAATTTGAATTTTATTATCTGGATTTTAAAGTTAAACTTGAGTTTGATAGCCTTTGATTGTATATAGTGTTTATTTTTCTTTTCTAATTATAATGATGTATAGAATTTCTAGATTGTATATGGTGTTTATGTTTCTTCGCTACTTGTAATGACAATTGCATTAGATGTGGATGATGACATTACAATAGAATCGGTCTCATAGATATGGATTATCATGAATTGTATGTGGACATAGATTGAGCTTCAAGCATGATCATGGAATCTGGTTGATGATAATGGATAATTGTTTTAAGAAAATTTGGAATGTTGTATGACAAAGACATTTAAATTTTCTTAAATTATTATTCTCTATACTTGTAATGATATGATCATGATGACATTAGAATGGATATGGATGATGATGAATGATGATAATGGATAATTGTTTTTAAAAAATGCAATGTGTTAGGATAGAGATGTTTCGCAAATTTAAAATAGAGAAATAATTGTTTTAATAATAATTGGAGTGTCAAAATTATGATAATGATATGATGAATTTAATAATAATATGGATGATGATGACTTTTATGTGAACGTAGATTTAGCTTCAAGCACGTTCGTGGATGATGAATTGTATAATGGATAGTGGATTATGAATTGTATAATATGGAAAAATCTTCCTCTGTGTGAAATTTGATTGTGTGATTTTATCCCACAAAGTTTTAAAAATATATCAAAGCATTTTACAAATATAAAAAATAAATTAAACATAATTGTAAAAAATCAAGAAAGGTCATATGATAGGGTTTAAGTTACCTCTAGTGTTTTAGATGGCTATGAAATCATCACTCGTAATGTGCTAGATCTTTGTTTTAAGAAAACTCAACATGAGAAATGGATTAGTAGATAGATGGGTGAGTTTCTTGACATTTTCAGTCCCGAGAAGTACCAACTTCCTCGGATGGATGTCAACCCACGTTTAAAAAAAAAAAAATTGTATTTAAATAAATGTAAATATATATACCTATAACATATTTAATGATAACAAGAGCTGAAACAAAATTTAAGGTGAAAAACAATAAAAGTAAGGTGAAGGAGATACCTATTTAAAGTTGAAACAATCCATTATCAATAGCTTCTTCAAACTCGATGTTCTCTTCTGTAGAGTGTGACAATGCACCAATTCCACTCTCAACATTGGGAACAGTTGTACTTGTAGTTGTATTATTCACACCTCTTCTTTTACAAAGGGAATTCCAATGTGTAATTTCTTTGTCGAAAGGAAAGGTTTCCATGGAGTAGCGAGATACATAACACCTCATGCAACTTTCCAAATTTTTATCCAACTTGTTTCTTAGTTTTTATTTTATAAATGATAATGCACTAAAACCCTTTCATCCTCCACAGACCCCAAAATCATTGTTTGGCATAACTCATATAATCTGAAATATTCACTGATATCTTCTTGTAAGATAGAAATTTGATAGATTCCTCGCCACAACCTTGTAATAGCACCACTTTTAGAAGGTTCATCTAAATTTTTATATTGGTTCCTCATTGTTGTTGCAAAATTTGTTGATTGAAACTTTAATAAATTAGTATTCAATATACCTTTGATTTCCATACCCTTGAACTCTGAAGTCTTTGTGAAATGTTCCATTATTGTACCCATCGATTTATGGAAATTCTTTCTTATAAAGTTAGTACGACCAACTTTAGTATTCCAAAATTAGGATTCATCACACCCATGGCTTCAAGACTTTTATCTTTAGAGAAACATTCTCTAATTTCGATGATAAGGATCCTGAAATTTTTTAAACTTTATTCTTATTTCAACTATAATAGACTCAAAGAGATTACGTGTCACGGGAGTGTCTTCTCGTTTTGATCCCGTAATATCTAGATATTTTTGCAAAATGTGCAGTGGTATGTCCCTCCCATTAATAGTGATGCAGAGGTGATCATTGATATTAAATATCAAATAGTTACTGGGATTTTTAAGATCTAATAAAGCTTTCCAATTCTCGAAAATAGGTGTATCAAAACTATCTTGGGAACAATACAAGATATCAATACTTTGACATACCATTTTTCTCATCTGTATAAAATCCACAATATAGATTAATCTCCCTTATGCATGCTTCATCGTGTATTGATCTCGTGCAACATTAGAAGAATACCAAATAATGTAAGAAATGTCTCCAAATTAGTTAAACGGAACAACAAGTCCCTCACCCTATTAACTTCATGATGATATTTGTGCATGAAACCAACCAACGAAGAATACTCCTCATGAACTCTGCATGCAGGTTCATACAAAGAGATCCATCTAGTCTCAACATCTTTCGAAGTTTTTGTGATCTGTAATTCCAATTGTAAATTTTTGGAACTCAAGAAATCACTTTGGGTTGTTTTCCATATAGGCATGAATTTATCTTATAAGGTCTTCTAATTTAGCAAAATTTTTGTAGTTTCTTACCATTTTATATGCTAAATTCATTATGTGAGACATACAAAGTGAATTAGTAGCATATATGGGGCCAATGTTGTTTGTAATCTAACAAACAGCCCTGTTCAAAGTGACCTGCGTGTCGATGATGCACCATCTTCTCCCATGCATACCAACTTCGTAGCAATTTCATGATCAGTCATTCCAAAAATATCTTTCAAATGAGAAACAACTATTTTATGTAGGTTTTCGGCATTACAGTTTTCAACCATTTTCATAACACCCAATAGATGAGGTGTCCTTATATGATTTTATAAATTATAGATGTGAATTGAAAGACAGATTAACTTTGATTTTTTTACATTCTCTTTCAAATCCTCCTTCTCTATCATCGAAAGGCATTTTTCCATTTTCCATCCACTACTTTCAGACTAAATGAGACCGAGGTACGTTCGACATTCCATTATATTCATACAAAACTTTGAAATCGAGGAAATCCAAATCGGTCTTCCTTTCTTTAGTATGTGAAATAAAGTAGAGAATTGTACAAGTTTTACATGTATATTTGTTTGATTCATCTTACCAATTTGTGATGTGATCCTTCCTCCCTTTTCCACGAGATGTTTTAATTTTTTTGCTCTGCTTCATAATCCACTCACGTATTTAACATGCATGCATTCTTTTCAGCTTTTCCACATGTTTGTTTTGATTTTCTCGGCCATCCACCCTCACAAGTACAGTCAAATACTATTTTCCACAATGTTTTTCTATAGTGTCCATCTTCATTTGGATTTTTTATCTTTCCCAATTTCCACGTACATATTGTACATGTACATTCAGATGGGATCTCTTCTAAATTAGATGAATGTACATGTTTGATAAATAGAAATTTGGCTACCCAATCAAACTTGTATGTCCTTCCAATGGTCCACATATTCTTGTTCATTTTCAATGTTTTACTTTTTTGAGTAGAATTTTGAGCAATATCACAATCACCGGTTCCTCTTTCGTGAACCGAATTTGAATTTGATTTTTTTGTTCCATTTTGCTAAGTATTTATATGTGTGATATCTTGATGCACTCTTGGTTGCACCCCAAAAGAAGAATATCTTCAAGATATGGCATATTATCGTAGGTGTCATTTGTTTGATATTGTATAGATTGCATGTCCACCTTAATATTACCTTCCACAAAGTCATTATTTTGATTATTTCTAGTGGCAACTATATGGTTGTTGGTAGTTTCAATATCTCAGACAAGATAATTTCTAAAATACTTGAAGAGGGACTTATGATATTTTTAGTTACTTTTATGGTCTTCACAATCGAGGACTATCACCTTCCATTATCCTAAACAGAGTCTTGTGTCGTGAGAATAACCAAGTAAGCGGCGTTAAAGTAAAAATTCTTATTACACATCAACTTTCTCAATCCTGCCATTTGCGTGTCAACAACAAGTCAACTATCACTATCGTGTGTCAACAACATGTCAATTGTCTCTTTCGTGCATCAATAACACATCAACCATCTCTATCATGCGTTGAAAACATGTAAACTGTCTCTTTCATGCGTCAACTCTATTCCTATGCGCGTCAATAACTAACCCCCTTGTCACACATCTGCAATACCTCTTTATCGTGCATCAATTATATCCCTGTTGTGCATCAACAACTAACCCCTTTGTCATGTGTCTGCAATACCTCCTTATCATATCAACTATATCCCTATCACGTGTCAGCAAATATCATCTGTCACCCTAACTCTAAACTACTAACAGGCTAACAGCAATATTTGGTGCTTAAGAGTATGTGAGTTCATGGTATTGGTAATTTGGTAAGCTACTTGTGGTAGTACCATAGTATACTACCTAGCGAATCACCTAGGTTTTTATAGGAGATTTTTTCAAATGTAGGCGAATCTAACCCCAAAAATATATATACTATAAATTTTAGGCGAATAGGACACCGACCCGCTCCGAAAAAATCACCTTTTCAAATTTTCCTAAAATGAAATTTTCTCCATATTATGAATATTCACCACTAAAATTATCCCCGCATGTTATAACATTTGGTTAGTCGACATAGTGGAAAGTATGTTCTTCCTTTTCTCGATCCTTTTTTTGTGAATTTTTAACCAACCTCGTTGTTATGAGGACTTTGGTATACATAGTTGTATATCGGCCTTCCTTTTTCTACTTTATTTATTATATTTTGAATCTTTGAGTTGTTAAGATCTCTTAAGACCGTGACTCAGTTAAGCCTTTTTGTAGGACGTTCCTTTGTGTAGACTGATTTTGGTTACATTCATGACTGGATCCTTCATAATGATGAGCTCCATCATGTGTAAATGATTGTGATCTGTTATTTAGTTGTAACAGTCAATATGTATTGACAGAATTCTTATTTATATTTTACATTGTAAATAAACTTTAAAGATCTACTTAGTAAACCTGAAACAATAGCATAGAATTCTGTTTGGGTTGGAGTAAGGTCTTTAGGATACTTTTCTGATAAGGATGTATTTAGAAATCCATAATGATTGCTTTGTATGGAGCACTTAAGATCCACCTCTGAAGTAATTGCAGGTTTGTAGGAAGGCTTGCAATAAGTTTTGTTGGGCTTAATTATGTTCAATATATTTCTTAGACACTAGGTTAGTTCTAAGATATTATGATTTGGATGGAGTAAAAATTATGTATTGTAGTACCTCTTTCATGTTCCCTTGAATTTAAAAAATATAATACATTTTATGAAAGATAGTTTAAGTATATCCCATATTACTTCTTAAAATTTTGAACTAATTGAATGAAGGAACTTATCTTGATCACCTGCTAGTGATAGTGAAGTTAGATTAAGACATGAAGTTCCCTCTCTTAATTCTGTTGTTTTATTTCCTACATGTTGAAAATAATTTTATGATGAAAATTTTAGGGTTGATATGTTGATTAATTAACCCCTTTTTACACATTAGAAACTTTATACTCATCTCTCCTTCTTGGTTGTCATCTTTTAGAGAAAATTATTTTGTTTTATCTTGTTGTGTTTTGGAACTGTTTCATAAACAACAGGTTCTTTTATGAAACAGTTAGATAAAATCACAACATTTTAATGCTATAGTGCTTATCATGCTCAGTTCAAATGAACTGACCCATGCTAACAATTTTGCAGATGGATTTTGTAAAAGATGAAAGGAGAAAGACTTATAGAAAGTTACATTTGTTTTACTAAGAAAAATGTACCTTTATTATGATGATTATGTGGCGTCATTACTTATGTAATTTTTTGGTAAAGAAATTTGTAATGAAACTATTTTTAAATTGTTGTTATAATATCTGAGATACTTCTAGATTCAGTGAATGTATCACTCCTTCTTGATGAATAAATGAGGTGTTGATTGTTAAATAATACTTTTTTGTAATACTTTCTTGTCATGAATTGGGATGTATTATTAAGTATTATCCTAATGAAGGAGGGAAGTTTATATACTTAAATGTTATGGAATGGTTGGGGGAAATCTGAAATGTTAGTTGGTTTATTTTCTCAATTAGAGATGCAACTTATAAGTTGACACTCATAAGTAGATCCTTAAACAATATAAAAGGACTATGTTTGAATTATATAGATGTATGTGTTTGAATTCTTGATGTATTTAAACATATGTAATCTATTTCATAAATGGACATTAGTCCATAATATAGGGAAAAAGGTTACTTCCCATGAAATCAATCATAGAGACATAACTTAAGATCTTGTTAAAGTGTTATGAATGTTGTAAGTAAATGATTGAATGTGTACTTCCTTAGGAAGGTTTCCTTAATAAATTTTGAATTATTAGAAAGGAATTAAATGGAATTTAGAATTCATCTCCATGAAGTCTAAAATAAAGGTTTATAAGGAACTTATTTAAGCTAGGGCTGAAATAAGTAAGGAATCAATTAACACACTTTCATAACTTCAAGATCAATCATGTCATGATATAATGCAAGATGTTTCATTTAAAGAAAAACTTAAGCATGTAATCAAATGGTTAGGAAGTAGATTTTATCAGCATACCTACCTCACATGTAATTTCAACTTGTAACCTTATAGGTTAAATGATCTAGTTGAATCTTTAAGCATTGTTGTAATTAATCTTAAAGACAATGTTTAATGGGTTAATAAATTATAATCTAAGGTATGCTAGTCCAGTTGAGGAAACTCAGTTGGATGTTGGCACACATCAACCATAGTGTAGTACCTTTGTAATGACAGGGGTCATTATAGGATACTATGATGCAGTTGATATGTCTCAACACCCCACTTAGTTTGTTTAACTTGATTGACATAAAAGTAAGATTGGATCATGGTTCCATCCTATACAAGGATAGGAACATGATCCAATTTTGAGGTCAAATCTTGTTGACTTAGGATAATTAGACACACCTAATCAACTTATGTCAATTGAGTATGTCTATGTACCCTTAGTCACCATGAGTATTCTTCCACACTAGTGCATGTTACTTCCCTTATCTAGTATGAAACCTTGAATAATATTGGACTAACAGGATTCAGATGAAAGACCACTATATATAACATAACATGTTTGGTGAGGGACTTATTCCATTTGACGAGTATGTTTTCAAGGAATGTAAACATGATAACCATGCTTATAAACTTTGGCCAAAGTATCGCAAGATTTTGGTTGCATTGTCCTATGTCACTTGGTTTAAGAAGCACGATTTTAGATGAATATCGGTAGTATATATTTAGATAGGCCTCTTAGAATGAACATTTGGGTACCCCTAAAATGGTAAAAGAACCAATTATATGTTGTATACACATTATTGAGTTAACATGAGAGATCGGTGTTTCATCGAGTCATTTATAGTTGCATATGGTTTTCTATAATGATATGGGTTGTAATTGAAATGTGTGTTCTAAAATTTGTTAATTTAGAATAGAGAACATTATGGATGTAAAAATAAATTAAAAATTCCCTTGTTTCTTAAGTCTTAAAATGGGAAAGTTACAATAAATATATATATATATATATATATATATCATTTTATTATATGTTTATATGAATCACTATAATAGGCTATGGCCACTTTTTTAATTTCTTGAAAGAATGATCATACATATCAATTTAAATTGTCATTAGTACAACAATCTTATATTAGGCCAAGTACACATTACATTCACACTTATATCAATAGTTTATATTGTAGCATCTTAAATACAAATCATATATGCACTAAGTTTAATAAACTTACTTTTCACATCAAATGCAATTTATTTCACTTTGAATAAATAAAATCCTCTTATTCATTTCTTTCAAATAAGGTACAACAAAATTGCCTAAAGACAAAGTAAGTCTTATAATTTCCCTTTTTGGAATTGATACAATAACTAGGCCAACTTGGCCTTTAATTTATCCAAACCATATAATGGTACTAGATTTAATGATAAATACAACAAATAATATAAGTCATATTTCTTTATCAAATTGATCTAATGCAATCCTTTTAGCTTTATCCATCTTTCACCTTTCATGAACTCCATCTCGTAAAATTGTTAGAAAATATCAGGTTCATAATAATTGGCATGATAAGATCTATACCTCCTATAATAACTTACACCAACTAATATTTTCATAAAGGAAATACTGCATTAAGTTAGAATCACTTTATTGATCAAAAGAGCACCTAACAATTTAAACATTTCCCAAAAGCACTACACACATACATTCATGTTTACTTCATTTGATAAAGTAACTTAAGGATAACACTTAAGTATAATCTACTTGATCATTATGGTCAACCAATTCATTTTTGTTTACAGATACACAATATACTTGTAGTATTATTATTGTTGTAACTTTATAACTAAAGTTATTAATACACTATATATTTACACAGAAATAATATAACCCTTAAGGTCACTACTAAATTTATCATTCAATGTTATCCAATTGAGTATATTAGAAATATCATAACCTTTATAACTTCATAATATAAAGTTATTACTACTTATAAAATATCACATATCTTATTTCAAGATTCAGCAAACTATATTTCATTCGATTAAATAATAGTAATTTACAATATTAAAATCATTTCATTCCATGTAAGTCAAATCCACAAATTGAGCATATCTAGGTATTGTAATTACCTTAATATTCATGAAAGGATAAAGATACGAAGTCATTGTTGTACTAACCCAACCTTAAATACCCAGGTTCAATCATATATACCATCATCCTTGACCCACACTAGTAAAAGCTGGAGTAGTGTAACATAACATCCAGGTAGTATTTAAGCGACGTGAGGAGATGAAATATAACCTACTCAAGAATATATATATATATATATATATATATATATATATATATATATATATATATACCCACAACCGATAAGTTGAATGCGAAACATCTAGATAGCCACAAAGGGTAAAGCTAAAATCAAAATTGATATGATTTTGTTCCCATAGTGCCATAACTCGGCACTATACCAAATTGAAAGGATAACACCTAACTCTTATACATTTGGAAAATTTCTTAGTTTAACATAGAATAATCAACTTCACAAGGTTCCCATAAATACTCAACTAATACAACATCATGTGGAAATGATCATGTCTCCAAGACATAATAATACCCAGTCAAAGACCAAGGGTTTTATACTTGGTAATACCAAGTAAGTATTCCATCCCAATAACACAAATGGAAACCAAAACAAAATATACTTATATATATAACTAACTTAATGCAACCCATGATAGAAGAGAGAAGGTACAATCCACATCAAGGATATCTATCTATCATTTATACCTCTTCAGAGGTTTACATAACACTCTTAAGGTATTATATCCATTTACATGATATACCCAGAACTCCATATATTCATAAGGATATAATATGAGCGAAAACCATTAAAATAAGTAAACCCAGGGATGCACAAATCCATCACAAAACAAGCCATACACATTATATGACATGTAAAGATATACGTAAAGATAGTTTGCATAAAATTTCATTCCAATAATCACTTTCAGGTATTATTTTGTATACCCAAATCCACACATTTGCAAAAGACACGGGATAGCACAAATTTAAGTCATTCCACAAAAAATAGATCTATTAAAATAGTAAAACTTAAGACAGATTTAATTTATGCAAATATCGAATGAGTAAGATATCATAGAAGAGATAGAGCCTATCATGCATGGTAGAGCTCCTTATCTTTCTCTAATTTCTCCTTTGTGAGCTCGAATGAAATGTAGCTCCACGAGAGAACTTACTGAATCGTTTCCGAAAAAAACCCAAAATGCTCCAACTTCCATTCTCTTTATTTATTGATTAAATCTAATAATAACTTCCTAATATTCCTCCTTTGTAGTTATAGAAATCACATGCACCATTGAATATAGATTAAGAAATAAAATAGGAAAAAAACATGCAAATCTCCATGTTCTATCAATAAAAACCAACCAAATGAAACAACCATTAACTTCCCCCACAAAACTTCTATTGAATTCCCCAAAGCGGTGGAGGAGAATTTCGATGTGGGTTAATGTATGTGAGGTTTGTCAGTCCTTTCCTCCCTTCCCACCGTCTATTTTCTCTTTTTTAAATTTAGTGGATTTTATATTTAGTTCATATTCCAATTTTCGAATAATTTATCCATTCCCATAGCCATGACCACTTAAACTTAGCTAGGATTTCTACCAATTTCAATGGTGGTGACAATTTATTACTTCCTCATAAATATGGCAAGTACATGGTGATAAGGATCACCATATTACTAATAGGCTCCAAATTTGAATCCAATGCCACAATAAATTTAACATTGGCCCCCAACATTATAAACCATTGGTTGGGCTATAATAATTCAACCTCAAACATAGTCATACCTTGTTAGGTCCCCTTGAATATATGTATGCCAAGGCTTATAAGCCTTCATGATTTTGAATGTAAATATAAACCTTAGTCTAGATCAAGGTTAGGTTCCATATCGACTTAGGACCATTAATTTAGTAATCTTAGAGCCTTATACAAATAAAGCGAGCCATCACATTACAAATCTAGTTTTCATGACAACTCAAGATAATAGTCTAGTCCATTATAAACTAATCCAAGCCCATATTTACTAAGGTCGTGCATTGTTTATGCAATGATAATATTAGCACATTAGAGCTTACCATATATATGTCAATACTTTTCCATTCCCGATTACGAATCACATTATCCAAGTACTAGTAGTCCCAACTTATAAAAATGATTAGCAAACCATAAATAGGTAATCACCATTTTTATATAAACCTAACATCATATCATAAAGTACTGAATCCTAATAACCAAGATATGCAAGTGTGTTAGATCAGTTGAGTAAAATCAAATTGTCTTGTCATGCTACGAAAAACATTCACATAAAGTGCTAGAAAAGAACAACAAGCGAATACCATTCCAATTAAAAATTATGTCAAACCAAACTCAATATTAAAGAAAGACTTATAAGACAATAGGTGTATTACAAGTAACCTTCTAACGCATCACTTCTTTCCAGGATGTAGACATCCTTGTACACAATCCTCTGCACTATAACCCATCTTCCTCTGTGATAAATACCATGTAGTCTATAACGTTGTTTCCTTCTTTGTGTTACATGGTGTGAACTCTTTTATCACATGGATTCCAAATCCAACCAATTCCTTTCAAGAACCATCATCTTAAAAATATGCAACACATTTGAACTACTCCACGGAAAGTACCATCATCTCGCCACCTTCACACATAGTTACACCTATTTCCACCCGACACTAAAAGTAAGTGCAAATCCTTTGCACATAAAATTAATAAGTAGTAATATGCTCCTGTGTGTGAATGTGCTTATTACAAGAAAAAAAAACATAAAATGGAAATCTATTCTAAGTGGTAAGATTGCCTTATTACAAACACAAAGAATCTTATTTATTTTAGGGATTGAGCCTACTCCCATTGAATTAATCATGCAACATGGTGTCATCAAGCATTTGTAGAATCGATATGTTCCTCATTCTAAGTATCTTGGTTACCGTAAAGGGTCCCAACTAATGGAATTTTAACTTCCCAAGGTGGCGCACAAAATTGGATTCATACAAAAGTGCCATCTTTCCAACTGCAAAAAATATGTTCTCTTAATATTCCTATCATGTCAAGCCCTCTATTGCACCTTCTTTATCTTTTCACTCTAATGTGTAATGAAACACCGTTCATCCGATCACATTAATTTTTCAATTATCTCCTCCACATCCTTTTCATTAGAAAATCCACATTCATGTGTAATATGTAGGGATGGTAACATAAATTCCACATGTGTTACAACCTTTGTTCCAAACACCAACTGAAAGGGTGTGGTCATGTTCAACCATGTATAGGTTGTTCTATATGCCTAGAGAAAAAATAATAACTTTTCATCCCAATACTTTCTTTTAACTTTACATATCTTCGTTACTATTAGTCCTAATATCTTATTGAAAGATTCATTATTTTCATTATCCCGATGGTGATAAGGAGTAATCTTATGGTGTGCTAAAAATTCGCTTAGCAAAATTCTTATTATCTCATTCAAAAAATGAGTTCCTCTATTACTTGTCAAGTAAAAAGGGCATCCATACCTACAGTTAATATTCTCCCAAAGGAACCTTGCTTATGTGGTTGTACAATATTTTCTAGGTGCATCCTCTTCCCACCTTATCAAGTATTCAATACATTTGATGATGTAGCACGCCCTGATCCTTACACGCATGTGATGTAATAGGTCCTATAAAATCAATAACCCAATTCTCAAAAGGTTTTTCACTTGTTATAGGCCTCAAAGAAATTTCCTCTCTATTTATAGGTTTCTCAATTCACTCACAAAGTGATCACATGCTTTAACAAAGGCCTTAGTTCCCTTGTACAACATTTCCCACCACAGCCATCTAAAATAATCTTGTGCAAAATTTCATCTCATGCATAATTTCCTCTGTGATGCCTCTATGAGATTCCTCCATAATGGTTTCACACTCATGCTCTAGAACACATCTATGCAAGACCTCATCTCTACCCATTTTATACAAGTCTCCTCCAATGAGCTGATTTGACACAACTCATATAACAAGTTTCTTATTTTCCAATGTCTTCATCCCTTTTAGCGCAAGTCTAGTGCGTAAAAATATGGCTATGTCCTCAAAACAGCTTTTGTGTGATTCAACCTAAATAATTTTGCATCATGCATATTATCTTAAATGTTTTATGCATCCTCTCTAGAATTGATCCTTGATAAGTGATCGGTCCTAAATTGCTCTTTCCTATATTTACTACAAGCATAAAATCAAATTCCTGAAAAAGAGTATGCACTTGAAGATGCACCCTTGCAAAATAGGTTTGTTAACCAAATACTTCAATGTCATATGATCTGTATAGAAAATGAATAGTGTGGCCAATAATTAATGTCAAAACTTGTGAAGCATGTAGATCATGGATAATTCCTCACACTTAGTCAGCATATAGTTCTACTATGTTTTTGTCAACTTGTTACTTGAAAATCATATTGGATGATACATGTTAACCTATCCTAGTTACATTAAGAAATCACCAACATCCATGCCAGAGGCATCGAAATGTACATGAAAGGGTTTATTCCAAGAAGTAAAATATAATATAGGAGCATTAGTCAATATTTCTTTCAAGGTCTCAAATGCTTGCTGTTACACGTCACCCTAATAAAAATTTCCTTTTGCCTTGAGAAACACCTCATAGGGCGTGAAAATATTTTCATATCCTTTGATAAAATTTCTCTAATACTTAGTACACCCCAAAGAAACCATGCCCTTCACTCGATTGGTAGGTTCCTTCAGCCCCAAATGACTACTAATTAGCTAGATCTACCAACAACCCATCCTTACAAATGATATGCCCAAGAAGAGTGCAAAATGGTGTAGTAAAGATACACTTCTTGATGTTAAGAGATACTTAACTGATAACACCTCTTAAAAATGAGCCTCATATTATCACATTGATCTTTGACAAGCCCATAAATAGTCCAATCATCCGTATAAACTTGCAAAAATTAGAGATAAATCTAGTAAATGCCTCCACAACTATGCATGAAAATACAACTCGACACATTCTTCAATCCAAAAGGTATGATAGTATAAGGGAAAATTCTCCAATATATGGCAAAGGTGGTCTTTCCCTGATCCTCACACACAATGTGCACTGGTGATAGTATGAGAACCAATCATCAAGGAGTACATCTTGTTCCCCGCAACTCTCTCAATAACCTCCTCTGTGATTAGTGTAGGAAAAGGATATATAACACATGAGGCATTAAGTTCCATGTAATCTACATAGATCCTAATCTACACATCCTTCGATGCTAATAACCATGGGGATGACCCACTCATATTCCTCAATTGGTTCAATTAATCTATAATCAATAATTTTTTCAATCTCATCTTTCACCTTCACACACAGTTCAAATTCATTCTATAAGGCCTCTTCTAAATAAGGTGTGCACCTTCTTTCAGCTTAATATTCATCTCTCCCAATAAGGGATGCACACCTTTAAACTCATGATAGAATCTTAAAACAAGTCCTAAAAGTCATACAAGAGTTTAATTATCTTTACAACCTCTTGCTTTGACCAATAATATCCTATGATAGCCTTCTTAGGTGCATCCTCAATGCCAATATTAACCTTATTTATCTTCATAGGAGCAGGTGGTACACTCACACCTTTTCATCTCGCAAATTCCATTACCTCATGCACACCCTCTATATGGATAATATCCAAATTCTCCACTTCCTCATCATCAATGAGGTATACCATTTTCTCTTTTTCTTTTCTTTCTGTGCACATCCTAGAAGTGTCTCCTCTATTTCCAATGTATTTACATGTGCCTCAAGATTAGCTTCCCAAGTAATCAAGCATGATCTCCTATACTTTTTCACTATCCCCCAATGTGATGTGCTTCATGATTTGTATATCCTCATTTACCGGTGGTTTACTTGAAAAATAATCAAAGGTATGAACAATACCTTCAAACATGTCACGTCACTTACAGCTCTTGTTTCAACTCAAAGCATGAACATACCAAGTGTGTCTGCATCCACAAAAAGTGGAATAGAACTTATGTACCCATAGAGATGGTGGTAAATCCTCCTAGCCTTGTGCCCATTGTCTCTCACAATTATGGACGTGTACCAAAGTAGGAGTCTTACCATCATACTCATGTATAAGTGTAGGTACATTATTCTAAGTAAACCTTGTTGAAAAGGTTATTCTCACTTCTCGCCAACCTAATAAGTTGTCTCTATGTGTTTCCCACTAGTGAATTGTTGTTCCACACAAGGTATACACCAACATATTCCTCCTATCTCCATCGCTCCTCCATTTTTCTTCCATGGTTCATAATAAAGATTAATGATTATCCTTACTACAGATATACCTACGTAATCGTGTTACGCCCAAATTCCTAATCATGTGCGGATTGATCATCCTGGTGACTCTTCCCTTAACCTTTCCCATGAACATTTCATACATGTCATGGGCCCAATTTTCATAGGAAAAATTGGTGGTGTCAACAGAAAATCACATGTCTTCCCACTGAAGTACACCTTCTTTATATGGTTCCACATTCTCAAGATTGTGCACTCTATGTGAATAAATCCTATTAATCTCTTCTTCACTCACTAGCTCAATATAAGGTGCAAACTTCACGTATTCTAGGGGTATGACCATGTGTTCCTCCTTGTTCTAAAAACTCATATATATTTTGTTGAAGCAAAAATCAACATTGTTCGCATAACACTAAGGTCGCCCAAGCAATGCTTTGAAATTTTTCTTCCTCAACCAAGTCTAACCTTTTGAAATCCCATGTAAAATTGGCTCCCTAAATGGTAATTAAAGTATCCTTTAACACCCCAATAAGCATATCCCTTGTTTTATTTTCCATATACAACACATTAGAAGATGGTTATAATGGTGGCCCTCGATACGGTTCTATGCATATAAATTCATAACATTCACCATGGTGCCTATGTAAATCAGAATGTTACTCATCCTCCACCCATCTATAACAACATCTAGTGTGATTTATTTATCATACTCATGGTTCGTGGTGGTAAATTTTCATGTAGTATCGACGTGTTGGTGCTTAAATTAATCTTATCCCATTTGTCCTTGAATTTCTTCGGTTTGTGGGCTTTATCATGTTCTCTATCTCCCGTATTGATGCATAAATTTTTTTCCTCCATTTTGTTACCTCGATCAATCCATTCCTTGGTCAAGGATCACTTACAAGTTCAAATTTTTTTGTTCCTCTATCCATGTGAAAGAGTCTATAACTTGGGCATAAAACTCAGGTTTTTCCTTTCCTTCCATTTTCCACAGTCACGTTTTGTTGTCCTTGTCATTTGTGTCCTAAATATCTATGGAAACATGATTGGATGTGGCTTGGAGGATCACATTTGGGCCTTATATCATTTCCAAACTCTCTATCTATGAAGAAAGATTCATTTTCGGCTCAAATGGTGATTTTCTTGCATTTTACGGTTTGACGGGTGTATTTTTCCAAGTCAAATTTACTTCTCAAAATCAATGGAAACGTGGCCCTTTCTAGTTGGATGTGGCTTGGTGGGGAACTTTAAAAACTCTAAGGCTCACTTCGACTCAAAACTTTTCCACGTGGAGAGCCGGTGCTCATATAAAATTTGCTTTTGGTTTGGCCCTAAAGTTGCACCAAGGAGACACATGGAGTTTTCCGCCGCCTTTCCCAAACTTAGACAATTTTTTCATATGGCCAATCTAAATTTTGGTAGACCATGGACACGTGGAGAGCTGGCACTCATTTAAGGATCTACCTTAGGGTCCCACCTTAACAAGTGTGACAGAGAGACATGTGGAGGCTTCCACTAGCTATACTCTATACTTAAACTTTTCAAAGTAATTTTCAAAGGCTCAGGGCATGTTAAGGGACCACACCTATTTAGGATCAGCCCCTAATTTTTATTTTGAAGAACTGCTAAGAGGACACTTAGAGGCTTCGATCACTCTACCATCTGTTTGGATTTTTCAATGGCCAAGGTAAATGTCTCGGACCCTAGATACATGCATGGTGCCTTCCGCTGATCCTTCAACTTTTTTATCAACTCTGGCCGAGACCGATACATGTGGTGAACCTATGCTTGTTTGGGATCTCTACTTTTGGGGACCATACCAAAGGTGCACCAAGGTGACACATGGAGGCTTCCGCTGGATCCTTTTTACTCGAGACTTTTCAAAGGGAAAAAGAGATTTTTCTTGGGCCCATGGCACGTGCAAGGGCCCGCGCTTGTTTGGAAACTTGACCCTAAACTACTCCTTTGTAGTTGTACCAAGGAAACACATGGATGGCTATGATCTAAAGTAGAAAAGGGGTAGAATCAATTGTTCTCGTGTGTATTATGTCTATTTTTTCACCATTTTTTCTCCAAGACTCTGTGAATGAGAATACACACTATTTTTCATTAGTTTTGATGAAATTCCTTGTCATCTCTATCTGTAAAGTGCCATTAAATGGATTCAGAACTTAATTTGTGAGTCTAAGGATTGTTAAGATTGATATTTTGAAGTTGGAATTTCTCAGGCACTTATAAAAACGGAAATTACTAGAGAAGATGGATGCAGGACAAAGTTGTAGAGGAAAGAAAGGGAAAAGGATGAAATGATGAAAGTAACAGTGTAAAATATGAAAAAGGTGTTTCCACTAGGGGTGAAAAGGATTACCTATCATATCCAATTGTGTAGAGCCTCCTGGAAAATGATTAAAAAGGGGATTTCTTGCATGAAAAAATCAGAATGATTAGAAGGATTACCAAAAATTTGTGGCATGGCATCCTAGTCATTAGTCAAGGGCCCAAGAAACATGATCAATTCACAATTGGTCCACCTGGAAGCTTTCGGATGTGAATTTGTTAAATGTCATTTTTTGAGGCAAATTGGTAACAAGAAAAGGTCCCTCGAATATTCTTCTTTTGGGGGAAATTGAGTGAGCAAAATGTATAAATGAAATGAGAATACTCTTTCAAATGGTTGAGGATTAAATTTCATAAGAATTTTTTGATAAAATCCATATTTTGAGAAACATGTCCGAGATACCTTATTAATTTCCTTTGTGTTAGATTTTCTATCATGTTAAGTTGGTTACGTATGTATAGCCATTGATGAGCACTAAGATTGATCCGAAGTTTTGTTGTCCTTGTCATTTATGTCCTAAATATCTATGGAAACATGATTGGATGTGGCTTGAGGATCACATTTGGGCCTTATATCATTTCCAAACTCTCTACTATTTTGAAGAAAGATTCATTTTCGAGCTCAAATGGTGATTTTCTTGCATTTTACGGTTTGACCGATGTATTTTTTTAAGTTAAATTTACTTCTTAAAGCATCAATGGAAACATGGCCCTTTCTAGTTGGATGTGGCTCTTGGGGGGAAATTTAGAAACTCTAAGGCTCGCTTCAACTCAAAACTTTTCCACGTGGGAGCCGGTGCTCATTTGAAAATTTGCTTTTGGTTTGGCCCTAAAGTTGCACCGAGGAGACACGTGGAGCTTTCCGCTGCCTTTCCCAAACTTAGACAATTTTTTCATATGGCCAAGGCAGCTTTGTGCACCATGGACACATGGAGGGTCGGGCACTCATTTGAGGATCTACCTTAGGGTCCCACCTTAACAAGTGTGACAGAGAGACATGTGGAGGCTTCCACTAGCTCTGCTCTATACTTAAACTTTTCAAAGTAATTTTCAAAGGCCGAAGGGGCATGTTGAGGGACCACACCTATTTAGGATCAGCCCCTAATTTTTTATTTTGAAGAAGTGCTAAGAGGACACTTAGAGGCTTCTAATCACTCTATTATCTGCTTGGATTTTTCAATGGCCAAGGTAAATGTCTCTGACCCTGTGATACATGGTGCCTTCCATCGATCCTTCAACTTTTTTATCAACTCACAAACCGATACACATGGTGAGCCCGTGCTTTTTGGGGTCTCGCTTTTGGGGACTATACCAAAGGTGCACCAAGGTGACACATGGAGGCTTCACATGATCCTTTTACTAAGACTTTTCAAAGGGAAAAGGGATTTTCTTGGGCCCATGGCACATGTAAGGCCCGTGCTTGTTTGGTAACTTGACCTTAAAATCCTCCTTTGTAGTTGCACCAAGGAAACACATGGATGGCTATGATCTAAAGTAGAAAAGGCGCAGAATCAATCTGTTACTTATGTATTACGTCTATTTTTTTCACCATTTTTCTCAAGACTCTAGGAACACGAATACACACTATTTTTCATTAGTTTTGATGAAATTCCTTGTCATCTCTATCTGTAAAGTGCCATTGAATGTATTCAGAACTTAATTTGTGAGTCTAAGGATTATTAAGATCAATATTTTGAAGTTGAAATTTCTCAGGGCACTTATAAAAATGGGAATTACCAGAGAAGCTAGATACAGGGACAAAGTTGTAGAGGAAAGAAAGGGAAAAGGATGAAATGATGAAAGTAACAGGTGTAAAATATTAAAAGGTGTTTCATGAGGATGAAAAGGATTACCTATCATATCCAACTATGCAGAGCCTCCAAAAATGATTAAAAAGGGGATTTCTTGCATGAAAAAATTAGAATGATTAGAAGGATTGCCAAAAGTTGTGGCATGGCATCCTAGTCATTAGTCGAGGGCCCAAGAAACATGATCAGTTCACAATTGGTCCACCTAGAAGCTTTTGGATGTGAATTTGTTAAATGTCATTTTTGAGGAAAATTGGTAACAAGAAAAGGTCCCTCGAATATTCTTCTCTTTTGGGGAAAATTGAGTGAGAAAATGTATAAATGCAATGAGAATACTCTTGCAAATGGTTGGGGATTAAATTTCATAAGAAAAATTTGAGAAAATCCGATTCACAGAAACCTATCTCGAGATAGTCCTGGTTAATTTCCTTTATGTTAGATTTTCTATCATGTCAAGCTGGTTACATATGTATAGCCATTGATGAGCACTAAGATTGATCTGGAATCTTTCCCTTGCTGATGAATTTAAGAAATTTTGAAATTAATTTGTGTTAATCTTGGAGCAATTTATGTCTACGCTTTGTTTCAAAATGTCTCAGAAGCGCTTTTATTTCATTCCTATTACAATCTTACATTGAGATATGTGTGAAATCAAACAAGATCTCATCCCTATGACAGCTTTAGTGGAATTTGCAATTTCACTTCAAGAAGAGCCTTCATCCTGTGATGAGATAAATGATTTAAAATCACTCCACTTGTCATTTTTTGATAAAGATTGTCTATAAGTCTTTGGGTGTACCTTAGGTGTGATCGATAAGATATTTTAGTGTTAAATTGAGTATTTAACTTGAGCCTTCATGATATATTCTCAAAGATTTTGTGAAAACATGTTTCTCTCGGGCCTCCATTTCGAAGCACACCTTCTCAAGAAGAAATATCTTAACTATTCTTAAGTTTTTGTTGTTGAGTTGTCCATTGTTGTGAAATTTCTCAAAGATCTGGTATGATCAACTTTATCCTGCTTAATATCCCACCAAAATCATTCAAAAACCATGAATCCATCCTGAACTACCCTCTTTTTCCCGTATATCAACAAAATAAAAAAATCTATTTACTAAAATATGTAGAACAATCAAGATTTCATAGTGTCTTAAGTAACCTTAGCCTTGTTTTGAAAGTATCTCCATCTTTTAGAAGTGACAACTCTTAAGAGTTAAATAATGGAGTATTGACCATATTTTCTCGAAGGTTTTCTTAATAAAATTTATGCAAAAGGAGGATATATCCATCTCCTTCATCAAACAAAGGTTACACTATGGGTCCTCTCACCCTGGTCGAAAGGCACAACCTAAAGTAGTGAGGATAGGTCAAATCCTCTTGAAGGTGTTATCCATCTCTCTACAAATCTGAGTGACAAAGGGCCAATTAGATCTCATCCCCAGATACAAAATGACACACATCATGATCTATCTATCTCTAAGCTCATGCCAAATTTGTGATGTTGCTCAACTAGAAAGGGAGAACAAATTTTGATACCAACACTCGTGGCGCCAATTCTAGGAAATGAAGTTGTGTGTAAAGTTTGAACACCATCAGCAATGCATATAGACCCTAGTAATGCTTCTTACATGATCTAAGTGTAAATACATTGCTTGAAACATCATTATTTTTTCATATCTATAAGAATTGTTTGAAGTTGTAAGTTCTAAGTGCAATATTTCCAGCTTATATAGTTATTGCACTAAAGTTTGTATCATCATTGACAAATTTGGGTAGAAGAAGAGAAGATCTTGTAAGATTTACATGAATCTGGTATTGATAGACATTTGATAGGTCTTTCATAGTGCATTTGCATAAACTAAGGTGAAAATCCTTAGTGGCAACTCCGTGCTATTTAAATTCTTAATAAATACCAGTGTCTTAACATATATCAAGTAAGATTTGTCATTAATATCTACAAAGATGGAAGGAAGAAGATTTGTCTTCACCAGGACCCTAGTAGAAGGTTGTTTCAAGAGTTGGGAAAGTCTAATTTAGAAGGAAGAATAATTTGGAAGGTTGTTGGAGATCAAACATCAAGAAAAGAGATCTCCATTGGTGAAACTGATTAGCTTGTGATTGAAGATTGCAATACTTCCTCAAGTTCTTCTGAATTAGGTAGTCTCTTTGTTGAATTGAATTCTCCATTTGGAGAGGGTCCTTCTTTTGTATTTGAAACATTTGCTTCTCAATATGCCCCAGTATTTTCCAAATCTAATAGATTTTCCAAGAAACAGAGCCTTTAGAGGGTAGTCATTTTGAAAATTACATCCCTGTACCACACACACCTCTCACTCCTCATCAGTTTACATCTCCTCCAAGGTCACCTCCTCAAAATAATATGGCTTAACCTCCACCTAGACCTCCATTTGTTGTTAATACTTTTGGTCCCATCAATTTTAGAGGTATGGTTGGCTATCCAAATGTTGTGCCATAAGATGTAAGAAATAGATTGCCTAAGTTTCAAGGAAATAATGCAATCATTGGTGATCAATACTTGAAGCTCTTTATCAATATGATGGAGGAATTTGAAATAGAATTTGAGGATGTATAGATTAAATTGTTTATCCATACTCGGAAGAAGATGAAAGGGACTCGGCATAAATCTTTTCCAAATAATTCCATTAATTTTTGGATGAGATGAAGAATGATTTTAGATTGCGATAGAGATAAAATAGACAATAGGTTTATTTTATCATAATTTGAAAATATAAAAAGAATCCTAATGAATCAAGCATGATTTCAATATAAGATTTAAAAAAACATTGAGAAGACTTCTGTTAATTTGAGGCCATGTCATGAATCATGTCTGATAAAGTATTCAAATGCATTTGATAAGAAAGATACTTACTATTTGAGGGATAAGAACCCTGGAACTTTGAGGTGGGCCTTTACCATGGCTCTGCAAATTGAGAACAACATTAAAGCAATTGGAAAACCTCCTAAGAGGGAGGGTGTTAAACTGATCAACCCATAGAAAGTCCTCAATCAAGTAAGGTTGTGGATCTTGAGGAAGTTGTAAATACTTTGGTCGAGGCTGTCAAAGAAATCTCTCACAAGCTAGCCATGGCAGAGAAAGGAATTGGACAAGGCTCTCAAGGTTAGCATAGGAAACAAGGATAAGAAAAATTCATAAATCATCCTAGAAATGATCATAGATTTGATGACAGAGGTAAAGGACCCATGGGAGATAGAAAACCCCAAGCTAGGGAGAATAGAGTAGTGCCTGATCCTCTAAATGCGAGAGTTTCTGTTGTTGAAGAGACAAATCGAATTGATTGGTGTGACAAATGTTTCTTACCCCACCCGCCATGTGAAGTAGATCAATAAGTTGAAGAAGTTGATGATGATGAAAACATTGATGATGATGCATACATGGTGGAGTTCTCTACAAGCTCACATTAAGGATCAACTTCAACTGAAGTAATAAGTGCAAGAACTACTGAAAGTTTTTAGGACTACATTCACTAGGTACCTCTTCTTCCTCCTTCTCATGCTTTATAAATAAATATGGTACAAGCATTTGAACTTCCTAATAATTATTTTGAGTACCTAAGAGATGTAATGATTGAGAAGTATGATGGAGGAATCCCATCAGAAGAGGATAGACAACTATTAATGAATGTTTTTGTTTCCCAAGAAAAAGAGTATAAGATAAGAAGTAAATCTATCAAAGGGGCAGGGCCTCAAGCCAAACCAAAGACCCCAATTCTCACCAATGTCCCAAAAGAAACTCCAAAGACTTATTGTCTCAAGTAGAATTAGTGTTTCCACCCATGCCAAAAATGTGAAAAATCTTGTGTCATCCGATGATTTTTTCAATCATTCTCCAAATGCGACTTCTCCCAAATACATTCCTTATGACATTTCCCAAGTCTTGAGTCAAATCAAGATTTATGTCCCAATTTTTGAACTCCTTAGGATTCCTGAGAACAAGAAGAGGTATTTTGAGTATTTGGGATTGGAGGAAGATAGGAGTTCCCAAGGAAGAAATATAAATAATGTAAACACTCCTCCTTCAACCATTACAAACCTAGAAAAACCACCAGCATTGGAGGAGATAGGTGAACCACCTAAAGTTTACTTGGGAACATATTTGGTTGAGTCTCAATTAAATGTTGATCCATTTTTTACAACACTAATTATTAAGGACAGATTGCTACACAATTGTATGTTTGATTCTAGAGCATCATGTAATGTTATGCCTCTAGAAGTCATGAATGAATTGAACATTAAAGTGATAGCAGCTTATGGCAAGTGTACTGCAATGGATTCTAGAGAGGTACCTATTGTAGGATGTGTAAAAGGTTTGGTGGTACAACTTACAGCTTATCCAGGTAAGAACTTGAAACTTGATGTTGTTATTGTTGATTTCCTTGCCAAATGGGGCATGTTGTTATCAAGAAAGTGGGCTGCAAGTGTTGGTGGAAGTGTTCAGATGGATATTTCTTTTGTCACCATTCCAATTGAAGGTAGCCTTGTAAATCTGTATGGAGAGAAGAAGATGTTGCACCTTATTGAAGATCCCAATAATACTTCTTATGAAGTGTTATATGTTGATGTAGATGCTGATAACTTTGTTGGGTTTGTTGATGGCAAAGAGCATAAGATTGATCAATGTAAATGTCTTGAACAAGTAGGTTTACCTTGGACCTTGTTATTTAATGGAGCTTGTTCCAAGTTTGGAAATGGTGCTAGCATTGTTCTAATTTCTCCGTGCCAGAAAGAGTTTGTTTTTTCTTTCAAACTCAACTTTGAATGCACTAACAACATTTCTGAATATGAATCATTGTTATTAGGTTTGATAATTACATGGAAATGTGGTATAAAGGATATCATTGTCAAAAGGATTCAAAACGATTGTCAAGTGAATTAGAAAATTGTATGCTACTAAAAATTAGAGAATGAAACAATACAAGCATGCAGTCTAGGATTTGATTGAAATTTTTGACTCTTTTAATATTTTACACCATAATAGAAAGTTTAATGTTGTTGTAAACAAGTTAGTAGTGCTAGGATCCGATTTGGGAATTGTATAGTATATCCATTTTGTGAGTATGATGTTGAAATTCTAACAAGGCAATATGTCCCTTATAACATTAAAAATTTGAAAGTGTTTGATGATGATGCCTAGGTGAAATGGTTTCTATAGAACCAAGGTGAGTTTTCTAACCAAAATATAGATTGGGAACCAATGGTGTGTGTTGCTGAAGGAAAGGAAAATTTATTTAGAAAAGACATCATCTAACTAAAGACAAACACGATTCCCAGAGGTTTGGTCACTTTGAATCAAAATTTGATAATGTTGATTGCATTATTAAAATAAGTATGTCAGTTTCAAGAGATGTGGAAGAGCACGATCTGGGCACAAAGGAAAAACCATGTAAAATCTGGTTAGGAAGCAATCTGAGCAAGGAAGAGAAGCAATCCTATGTTCAATTGTTGAAAAAATATTAAGACTACCTAGCTTGGTTTTACTCTGAGTTGAAGGCATACAGGGAAGATTTGTTCCAACATGAAATTCCTCTTGAATCTAATGCCAAGCCTTTCAGAAAAAATAGAGGCCCATCAATCTAATACTTTCTTTGAAGATGCAAGAAGAATCAAGAAGTTGAGGGATGGATGGATCATTCACCCACAACGTACTCTTCTTGGGTTACAAATTTAGTACACATGTTAGAAAAATAATGGTGATATAAGTTTGTGCGTAGACTTCAGGAACTTGAATAAAGAATCATTAAAAGATAATTACCTTATGCCAAACATGGAGAATATGCTACAATTGGTAACTGGTTCTAAATTGTTGTCCACTTTGGATGGTTTCTCTGGCTATAATCAAGTTGTGAAGGATTCAATGAATAAATACTACCTTTACTACTCATTGGGGAACTTATGTCTATGTCAGATGCCTTTTGGCTTAATGAATGCTAGAGCAACTTTCCAAAGAGCAATGGATTTAGCATTTGTTGGTTATGTTAATGACTTCATTTTTGTTTATCAAGATGATGTAACTATGTTTTCCAGAAAAATAAATGATCACTTGTAACACTTAGAGAGAATTCTGTTAAGGTGTAGAGAGTATGGCATATCATTGAATCCCAAGAAGTTCCATTTTGGAGTGCAAAAGGAAAAGATTCTTGGTCACATTGTATCAAAGGAAGGGGTCATGATTGATCCCGAGAGAGTGGAAGCCATCAACAAGGTTCCAATTCCTAGAACTAAGAAGGAGTTCAATCCTTCTTTGGACAAATAAACTTTATCAGAAGATTTGTGTCTAACTTTGCTGAGATGACCATCCCCATTACTAACATGCTAAAAAGGGCCAATTTATCAAATGGGAAAAATCTTCCATTCAAGCTTTCAATGGGATCAAGGAAGCACTAAAACATGCCCCTGTTTTGGCAGCTCCAAATTACAAGAATCATTTTCAAGTGTTCTCTTTTTCTTTAGAAAACACCATTGCCTCTATTTTGTTGTAGAAGGATGATGAAGGGGATGAGATACCAATTACCTTTTCAGTAAGGCATTGCAAGGATCTGAGTTGAAGTACACCATCATGGAGAAGAAATCATTTTCCTTGGTGAAAGCAACAAAGGTTTTCAGACCCTACATCTTGAGCTCTAAAGTTGTTGCTTATGTTCCCCACACCATGGTAAAAGACATCTTATCAGAGATGGAGGTCTCAAGAAAATATGTAGATGGGTGAACAAGTTGCAAGAATATGACATGGATATCCAACCCATGAAATTGGTAAGAGGTTTAGGCCTAGCTAAGCTTATGGATGAGAGAAACTTTCACTATTGAGATGAATGACTTAGAAGGAGAAAGGGTGGATTTTCTTGAAAATTTGGTAAGCTTTGAATGGTACAAGGATATAATATTTTATCTCAGACATCTATGCTACCCTAAATATTTGAGTAAAAATTAGAAAAGAGATCTTAAGTTAGCCTCTTAGAAATATGTCATTACTAATTTTGGGTTAGCTTGGAAGAACCTGCAGAGGAGTGCTCTTAAGATGCATTGCTAAGGATGAAGCCCCAAAGGTAATTGCTGATCTCCATGGAGGATTTTGTGGGGGACATTTTGCTGGAAGAGTTACAACACATAAAATCTTGAGGGCTGGTTATTGGTGGCCAACTCTCTTCAAGGATACAACTCTATTGGTTAGGAAATGTGAAAGTTTCCAACATTTTTTTGGAAGAATGAAAGCTTTAGGCTCCCTTCCTTTGCATCCTGTGTCAGTTGAAGCCCCATTTAAGCAATGGGGAATGGATTTCATTGGAAAAATTTCTGATCCTTCTAGTGTTGGTCATAAATGGATTCTTGTAGCCACTAATTATTTCACTAAGTGGGTGGAAGCAATCCCCACCAAGAAAGCAACACACCAAGTTATCATGGAATTCATGTTGAATCAAATCATATGTAGATTTGGAGTGCCAACTAAAATTGTTGCTGATAATTCCATGAGTTTCAGAGCCAAACCTTTGGTGGCAATGTGCAAGGATTATTGAATCAATTTGACATATGTTTCTAACTAAAATCCCTAAGAAAATGGATAAGATTAATCCAACAATAAAAACTTGTTGAAGATCATTAGAAGCACCTTGGAGCTGAAAAAAGAAGTGGGGTGAGCAACTAAAGTTTGTTGTTTTTGATGACTTAATCTCTGTCAAAATATCTACTGTAAGAGCCCATTTGAGTTGGTAATGGAACCCAATATTTTCTACCCCTTCATTTGCAATGGTCTTCATTTCAGTTTGTTCAAAAATTGAAGATCAAGAAGTTATTCATATGATGCTTGAATTAATCAGAATATTGAGTTAGATGAAGAAAGAAGGGCATCCCATCATGGCACTTGAAGTTTAGAGAAAAGTTGAAGAAGTTATTTGACAAGAAGGTGACTCTAAGAGCTTTCAGGTGGGGATCTTGTGTTATTATGGGATAGCAAGGAATGAAGCTAAGGGAAAAGCATGGTAAATTTTATGCATTGTGGATGGGCCCTTATTCAATTGATATTCGAATTGGTGTAAATACTTTCTTCTTAAAATACTTAGAAGGGGAACTACTTGAATTGCCTATTAATGGTAGGAATTTGAAACATTTCCTTGATTGATTTCTCATAATCAAGGTATACTCCATTTGTATAGTGTATAGTTCTTTGTTTTCATTCTTCTTTTGTGTTTTTGTTCGTTTTGGTCCTTGGTGACCTAGTTTTGTTGGTTTCTTAGTTTGTTTTTGGTGGATGGTTATGGTTTCTTCTCTGCAAGCTTATTCTTTGAAGTTTTTCCCAATGGAATGTTTATGGCACTTGGTTTTCTATTTGTTATTGTGGAACTCACAAGGAGTTTCCATCCCAGAGTCGACTCGATGTTGGTGCTCAAATTAATCTCGCCTCGTTTGTCCTTGAATTTCTCCAATTGCGGGCTCTGCATGTTCTCTATCTCCCGTATTGATGCATAAAAAATCTGTCCTCCATTTGGTTTCCATGATCAATCCCTTCTTTGGTTGAGGATCTCTTAAAATTCTAGAATTTTTTTCATTCCTCTATCTCGTGTGAAAGAGTTTGTAACTTGGGCATAAAACTCGGGCTTTTTCTTTCCTTCCATTTTCCACACCACGTTTTGTTGTCCCCTTGTCATTTGTGTCCCAAATATATATGAAAACATGATTGAATACAACCTAAAGGATCACATTTGGGCCTTATATCATTTCTAAACTCTTTGTCCATGAAGAAAGACTCATTTCCAAGCTCAAATGGTGATTTTCCTACATTTTACAAATGACCTAGGTGTATTTTTCCTGGTCCAAAATTAATTCTTAGCATCAATGGAAACATGGCCATTTCTAGTTAGATATAGCTTGGGGCACTTTAAAAAGTCTAAGGCTTAGTTTGACTCCAAACTTGTCCACGTGGAGAGTTGGTGCTCATCCGAAAATTTTCTTTTGTAAAATTCCCATTTTAAGACTTTAGAAAAAGGGAAAAAAATTATTACATAATGTTCTCTATTCTAAATAAAGAATTATTTAGAACAAACATTCCATGCCAATCTATCTCAAATAGATAACCATATGCAGTTGTAAAGGACTCAGCGATCCACCGATCTATTCATTTCATAACTCTAAGAATCTACCGATCTATTTATGTTAACTTTAAGTATTGAATACTTATCATATACTTCAGTATACTTGGTTTTCCTACCCTAAACCGGGTACTGAGTGATCTATTTAAAGAACATATTTGAATATTTTTTACCAATATTCATCTGATATCATGTTACTTTAAACTAGGTGACATAAGACAACGTAACTAGCAGCTTGCAATACTTTGGCCAAAGATTTTCAACATATTGTTTATGTCACTATTCCTAGATGGCATACTCATCGTCATTTCGAATACGTCCTTCACCTCACTCCTCTATTATCAAGAATGGTCTTTACTGACTACCATCAGTCCACTTGTCCCAGGTTTAACCCTAGCCCTAGTTAGAAACATAATTTATTATAGGAAGACGCTCATAATGACTTAGGGTAAATGGGCATACTCGGTTGACCTAAGTCAACCAGATGTGCCAAGGTACCCTGAGCCATTGGAAGCTACTACCTATCCTAAATATGCCACTAACTTGACCTAGAGAGAAACTAAGTTCAAGTCCTTATTTGTGTGTAGATCTAGATGATCAATGCGAAGGGTGTTGCCACATATCAACTGCATCGTTGTATTCTCGAGAAGATCCCTCTCTTCTCAAGGGTATAGCCTCCCGCAGCTTGGCATATGCCAACATCCTATAGAAACTACCTCATCATGATGTACATACCCCAAGGAGGTTATTAATACATTATTAATTTGGATTATTACACCGATTATAGCAACCCTGCTAAACCCTAATCCAACACTCCATAAGTTCTTGTTCTATACTTGAATCAATTAAGCATTAAAGAACTTCCTTTAACTCATGATTGCTTTTAATGTTCGTTTACTTAGTTTAACAAGCAGTTAACCAAAATAGGAAATAAATATCATAAGTTCCATTCAATGTAACTTAACCATTCAAAGAAGGTGTAGTAACCAAATAGGTTCAACTATAGTAGAATTTATAGGGAAATGAAGTCTAATGATTTACAATCATATCACCATTCTTTAGATTACATTCCTTTGAGTGAGGAAGAGTCTTCCTCTACATGATTATGTGTTAGGGTTTGTCAAACCCTTCATATCTTTCACATACTCTATAGTTTTACTGTATATTCAATACAATTTTCCATTATTATGCTAGAATTGTTTAGATAAAAATTGTTATCTTATGCAACTTAACAAGTCAGAAGTTATTAAGGGAGATTAAACTAATTCCCTTTATCTAACTTATCAAGTTTATCCGAATTAAGCATATAATAGATATGAATAATATCATCAAGATAGGAATTCCATCTTCTTCATAAATACAAGATAATTTACACAACCAATACAAGTAAATCTCCAACATTCAATTCCTCATTATAAACTTATTCATTTACAAGACTATGTATTTCAGGCATGTTGTATAACAAACAACCTCCATTCCAAAAAGAATACAACTTTTCTTTTTCAATACAATTCAAGAATGAATCGAAACTCTTTACATAAGGTTCAAAATTAAATAAGCCCAATACAACATGAAATTTATTGTCTTCTTTAATCACTTATGATGTCCATCTCAGTAAATTGCTAGCACATGTTAGTTCAATGAACTCGAGCATTATAACTACCAAGCATTAAAGTAAAGTGCATTCCACTAATTGTTTCATTAAACAACTCTAATTTAATGAAAAATTAATAAACATCATACAAATAATCATAAGTAATACAATCTAGAAAGAAGTACAATTAAGAAGATCTCGAATTTACTTTTAATAAAAGAACATATTATAATCTGCAACATCATAATTATATCACAAGACTTAATTGATCCTATCAATCACTTTAAACAATCAACAAGTCTTGTCATTAAATTATTTCATAAATTCATGAGGATAGAAAGACACATTTAACTTTTTCCAATCTGCAAAGGAGTTAGTTACAACATATCTCATATTAGTATGTTTCATCTTTCCATACAAACAAAGAATAAAATCAAATAATGAGAAGTTCAATCAATGAAATTATCAGTCAACTAAAAAAATCTCAAACCAACAAGGACCCAAACCATATTTCATTTCATTTATAATATGAAATGAAATCCATTATCTAATACAAACTTAGAAATTCTTAAGCTAGTTCCCAAAAGAGAACTCAAAACTAAATGCATAGTCAAACATGCACACTACCAATTTCCATTACAAAACTTACAAAATGATTACCTATTTCCATTCACCAAGCTCAAGTTCGATTCAATTCTCAAAACAAAATTCACAGTACTATCTCTAAACAACATACTGTCCCAAGAGATCTTAATCTCCTCTCTGACTAAAACTCGGAGATTCGTTCAAAGAGCCCAACAAGGAAGAGAAATACGCAATAGTGCAAGATAGACAAGGGTCAATAAAACTCACAGACCCAAGGACTGAATTTCCAAGCATTCCAAACAGGGATACTGTATCCCTTCATACTACACTAGTATACAAGGTTTAAATTCAACATACAGATGAAACCCATGAATCGGATGAAAGGTCAGAAGAGAGTAAGGAACTAAATAATTCATCAAAGACAAGTACTATCCCAATTTCTTCTAACACGACTAAATAGAATCACCACAAGATTCTCGAGTTCCATAAAAAAACTTATGACAGGTAAGAATTTTCTCAACATCAAAGATAGAAAGGAAGTAATTCATTCCATAAACCTCTACAACTGATATGACTGTCCCATAACAGAATGTAGTTCCAGCCCATTTATTTCTATGAAAAAACAACAATTTTTCCCACAAGACATGGGTACGCTCAGAGCAGAGATGAATAGAATACACTCCTTAATTCACATGCCCCATCAAGTTTGAGAACACAGTGCAGTCTAAAAGGTAGAAGTAATACAACCAATCCTTCTCAAACTCAAAACAAAGGAGACCTCAAAGAAGTTACATGGTCTACTCGACCAAACAAAACTCACAAGACCCCTTCCATTAGACAATATTAAATGAGACTGAAGTTTTACAATTCATAATACCCCCTAAACTCCAACTTAGAATACCTGTAAATATTCAACATGTCGATTCCAAATACATAATCAAAACAACCAACAATGGAATACTCCGTCAAATACGAGCTTCGAACATAAGTTCTAACAACACAAGCTCAAATATGAGTTTAAAATGAAATCCCATGGCCCTAATAAAATCTCATAATAAACACCAACACCCTATTATGGGTTCAAGCCTTTCGTTTCCCTAAGGAAGAATAAAACTTTAGTTCAGAGCTTAAGTACAGGGCACAACGCAATAACTCAACAACAAGTTTAGTATTCATAAGAACTGTATACAAGTACAATTGTTGAATATGAAGATTCAACCAAGGTTCAAAACTTCAATAAGTTCCAACACAGTCCAAAACAAACACAAGGTCCCAATAAAGCTAAAACAAATTTTGAGCTTCAATACAAGTTTAGAACCCCTACAGAGCTCCACTTCAGCTTCACGAAACACAAGTCTAAATAGAGATTCAGAACCCAACAAGCAACAAGCCTATTCGATCAACATTAGTCTCAAATGATAGAAAAAAATTTCAAATACAAGCTACAGAGTTCAATAGAGCTTCAAGTACAGGTTACAAAGTTCCAATACAAATCACATGCAAACCTCTAACAACCAATATAGAGAAAGTTCCCAAAATTGCCAATAATAGAAAAGGATTCACATTCCAAAACCCACATAATTTTCAAGAATACATGCAAGTAAATAACTAGATACATCATGCAAATATAAATTTCCAGTGAGTAGAATTGTTTTAATGAATCATTTAGAAGAAAGAAAGAAATCTTAATGGGTAGAGCCTATCATGCCTGATAGTGCCTCTACCGATTCGAAGAAGACTTCCACCGAGTTTCCAACACCTCTTCTTTTCCAAGAAAGATCAAACAACCATAATATTTTTCCACAATGCCACTTATACATTCCTTGAACTGAAAATAGCTCAGAGAATTCAAAAATAGCCACTAAGTGGAGATCAAACTGCTAGTTCGAAGAACCAGATAGCTCCATGCAAAGCAAAAATCGGGAAGCATGCAAAACAAAACAACCCCAAAAAAATCCACCAGCATGCCTTCCAAGATGGTTTTCTTGCCAGAACCAAGGTGAATTAATGACATTAATTTGCATATTCCCACTTCTCTCTCTTTTCCACCACCATCCAAAGTTGGTGTGACCAAATCAAATTTCAACATGCATTTCCAAACTTAGTGATGCCTCCACGTAGGTTCCACTAAACTTTCACTAGCCCCTACCAAACTGGCAGTACTTACATGCATTTAAAACCAAATCAAAATCAAATCTCATTAAAATCTTAGGAACCACTACTTAGTTCCCACTTTCCAATGACCCATAGGTCCCCTTTCATATCCCATTAGTTTAGGATAGATAGAATTTTCTTAGGTTAGATCTTAGGTTAGTTTAAAATATATAACCTTAGGATATAACCCACAATTAAATAGATTGCCACCCTAGGTTAGGTCTTAGCTTAACCAAATAGTATAGGAAATTGATTAGAAATAAATTTACATCCCTTAGGTTATTTCCTTCATACTAACTTAGTGTTAACAACTTAGGTTAGGATGTCATCCCACGTAAAGTGGTGTAGAAAGCATTAGGAAATTTTACCTAAGTCTTGAATCCCATTAGTATAGACTTTAGAGATATAAGACACATTTCTCTCTCTTTCCCCATAATCCTGAAGTAGGTTTCCCCTAACGCCATTAGGCACCCTATAAGGGTCAATCAAGAAGATCCGAGCACAACACAAAATAGAATGTAGGTATAGTATTTCGAGATAGTAAAGAATTTACAACAAACACAAGTTCAATCTGTTAAGTCTCTTAATTAATGAATGCCATTTTTCATTCAATTTAGATAAGAAGATTTAAAACATACCTTGGATCAATGGAATTGATCCAAGGATGAGTCCAATTGAAAAGGATAAGTTGGCAACCATTCAAACTAGATTCCAACTTTCTCATAAGAAGTGAAATAGATTGTTGCAAGCAACAACATACCAACCCTACAATCAAAGAGCAGAAATGATTTATCCATATCAAGTATGATCTTCAGCAGTCAAAAGAACACATCTTTATCAAGAAAATCACATGGCAACACTTGAAATGAAAAGGAGGAATATAACAATTGTCAAGGGTGTTACATGCTTCCCTCCTAAAAAGAATCATTGTCTCGATGATTACCTCATTTTAGTCATTGCATTTAGGATAATCAATTTTTTATTCACTTTCTTATCATATGTTTGCAAAAAGATTCGAATTTTAAGTTTCGTAAATCAAATTACATAGTTGTTTATTCAAAACAAATAAATATCTACCCAAAACTGGCATACTTATTGTATTATAAAGATAAAATCACAATTTTTTATCAGTCAACAGAATCAATTCTATTCAAATAGATATGGAAAAGTAGTTTTCATATTGTCCAGGTTTTCCCAAGTTGTACTTTCTTCATTAAACTAGTCCCATTGGACGTTGCATTGACTTATCTCACGATTTCTTAAATGTAATTGGCAAGTTTCAAGTACTTGTATGGGTTTAACCACAATTATTCCTAGGTCTTGGACTTGCAAGGAATTCCAATTTAACACGTGATAAATCTAAAACGTATTTCTTAAGCAAATAAATATGGAAAACATCATGCATTCGTGACAAAGGAGGTAATGCTAAATGGTAAGCTATAGGGTTGATTACTTCAACTATCTCAAAAGGTCCCACATAACGAGGTGATAACTTGGTAGCCTTTCCAAAAGTTATAGAACTCTTTTTCAGTTTGACCCGAAGAAAGAATTTCTCACCAAGTTCAAATTTCCTATCAACCCGCTTCAAATCAGCATAACTCTTTTGTCTATCTCACGCTTCTTTCAAGCATTCACAAATCAATTTAACTTGTTCCATTTTAGTAAGAATTTGAGGTCCAATTACGTCTCTATCCTCCATGTTGTCCCAACTAACAGGGGTTCTCGCATTTTCTTCCATATAATGCTTCGAAAGGTGTCATCTTAAGAGAGGCATGATATGTATTATTATATGCAAACTCAACTAGTGGAAGGTACTCTTCCCACTTATACTATTGATCCATACAATACATTCGTAACATATCCTCTAAAACTTGATTAACTCTTTTCACCGTCCATCCGTTTCCGAAGATACGCAAAACTAAAATTCAGCTTAGTCCCTAGAGCTACATTAAGTGTTTTCCAAAATCTTGACGTCATTCTAGGATCTCTATCCAAAATGATTAATTCAGGTACTCCATGTAATCTGAAAATTTCATGTATGAATCTTTTAGCTAACATAGGAGAATCATCCTTCAGATTACCAACAATAAAATGTGCTACCTTTGTTAGTTTATCCACAACTACTAAAATAACATCATGTTTATTTCTTGACATAGGCAACCCTTGTACAAATTCCATGCTTATCACTTGCCATTTGTACTACGGTATGCTATGAGGATACAATAAACCGGCTGGGTGCATATGTTCCGCTTTAACATATTGACATTCAAGGCAATGTGTCACAAAGTCTATAACATCCTTTTTCATTCCCTTCCAGAAATATTGTTGTTTTATATCAAGTAAGCATTTTTGTAATACCAGGTGTCTAGAAAAGGTGAATTGTGAAATTTTGCTAACAATTTCTTTCTTAAATCATTTAGCGAAGGTACAAATACTTTGTTTTCAAATCATAAGATTCCTTCATTATCGAAGTGAAAACCTTTATACCTCAATCACTAGGATCTGCAGCAAGCACTATCTTTACTTGTTGAAAATAAGAATCAGATTCCATAACACTTTTTACTTCATCCTTAAATTGAGTTCTCAATGTTATAAGAGCATAAATGTGCTTCCTACAACTTAGAGCGTTAGCCACTCTATTTTCTTTACCCTTTATATAATTGATGTCAAAATCATATTGAGACAAAAACTCTAACCACCTTCATTGTCTTGCATTAAGATTTGGCTGAGTGAAGATATACTTCAGCCCAAGATGATTAGTTTTCAATTCAAAAGGTTTACCAAGAAGGTAATGCCTCCAAACTTGCAATGCATGAACAATGACAAAGAAGCTCTAAATCATGTGGAGCATAATTCAACTCATGTAACTTTATTTTTCTACTTTCGTAAGCTATGACATGAACATTTTGTAACAAAATACCTTCTAGACCTTCACCAGATGCATCGCCACAACCATAAAATATCCATTAGGATCTAGCACGCAAGAATAGGTGCTGAAGTTAACTATTCCTTCAAATTTTTGAATGCAATTTCACATTTCTCATTCCAAACAAAATTTTTATCCTTCTTCTGTAAAGAAGTTATTGGTGCAACCACCTTATAGAAATCTTTTACAAATTTTCTATAGTAGTTAGTAAGTCCCATGAAGCTTCTAACTTCATGTACATTCTTGGGTGTAGGCCACTCAGTTATAGCTACAATTTTTGAAGGATCTACAACAATTCCATTCTTACTTATCACATGTCCCAAATAGTGTACTTCTGTGTCATAGAAAGAACATTTAGACAACTTACCAAATAACCATCTCTTTCTTAATATTTCCAAAACTATCTTCAAATGCTCATGGTGTTCCTCAATACTTTTAGAATATATGAGAATGTCATCTAAGAATATGAGAACAAATTTTTCCAAGTATTCTTGAAAGATATTATTCATTAAATTCATAAATGTCAGCGGTGCATTAGTTAATCCAAAAGGTAAAACCGTGAACTCATAATGTCCATACCTTGTTCTGAAAGTTGTTTTATGAATATCCTCATCCTTAATCTACAATTGATGATATCCAGATCGAAGATCTATCTTAGAATATATTGATGCTCCATGCATCTGATCAAATAAATCATCAATCCTAGGGAGTGGGTATCTATTATTTATTGTTTCTTTGTTTAACATACTGTAATCAATGCACAATCTAAGTGTTCCATCCTTCTTTTCACAAAACTTACAGTGTTCTCCCCAAGGTGAAACACTTGGTCTAATCAAACTTTTAGAAAAAGTTTTCTCAACTAAGCCTTAAGCTCTACTAATTCTGTGATAGTCATTCAATATGGTGCTTTAGAAATAGGTTCAATTCCCAGTGCTTGATCTCAATCGTGAAATCAAACTCCCTTTTGGGTGGAAGACCTAAAATTCCTCCAGAAATACATCACTGAAGTCTCGTAACAACAAATATTGTTCCATGACATCATTGTTTTCTTTAGTTGTTTCAGCAATTTTCACTGCATATAAGGTACAACCTTTATTTTTTTCCTTTTTAAGTTACATAGCTGATAGTTTTCTAATAGAAATCTCATGTTTCACACCCTGAATCTCTATTGTTTTCTACAGTCATCTAAACAACTAATGTGTTTTTCAAAATAGTCCACTTTAGCCTTATGTTCTGCTAACCAATTAACACCTATGATTACATCATAAGACCCCAAAGGTACAACATAAAGATCAACTTCAAGTGGAAAAGTTAGGTAAATCAAGGATTGCTCCAAAACACACATACTAACCGTATGAATAACATTGTTTCCATACTCTACAGTCATGTTTTATCCATGTTTCCAACTTTTCTTTTAATTTTGATGCTAATTTACTAGAAATAAAACATGCAGAGCTCTGTATAAAAAGAATAGTTATAATTAAATCAAATAACTTACCCGAACTTCTATAGGCGTGGCATGTTTCTCATCCTACTTGTCACCATCGCAGCGTGTATCTTGTGTCATTGATTACGATTGTCCTTTTTCAAAGGGCACTAATTTGTATAATGATCTTTACCACAATTATAACAGCCTCTTACATTTCCCTTCCTAGGCTTGGGTTTATTTCTAGCCTTAGAGTTATCGTTCTGACCCCCATAGGACTTCTGTCCATTATTATTGTTCTTAGCAAAGTTGTTCTGTGCATTACCAACAAACTTGTTTATTGCTTTCTTTCTTATTAGTATTAGATGAAAAATTACTTTTATTACGAATTTTCTCCATGGTCCTTTCTTAGGTGTAAGATATGATGAAGAGGAGTTGGGAACTTTCTTCCTTACTTCCTCCTTATGAGCAGAAATTGCCTTTAATTTTTATTCCTACCTTATGGCCTTTTCAACAACCCCTTCCATCGTGGTTGGGCTATGAACATCCACCTCTCCTCCTATAATGGGATTCAATCCCATGATGAATTTTTGTATCCTAAAATTCTCATTAGTTTGGTACTGAGGTACATACTTAAGAAGTTTTGTAAAATGCTCCCAATACTTAGTTATAGTTAGCTTTCCTTGAGCTAAGTTCTAAAATTCACCATTTTCTCGATCATAATAAAGTTGCATGGTAGCCAAAGTTGCCTAAAGTAACCCTTAAATTGATCCCACATGATATTAGTTTCATCAATATTTAACTTAGCCTTATGGTTGTCCCACAATGAAGATGCTTCATGAGAAATCCGATATGCTCCTCATATCACCTTTGTTTCTTCCGAGAAATTCCTTATTGCGCAAAGTATTTCTCCATTTTGTTGAACCATTTCTCAACCAAATCTCCTAATGTGGTGCCATAAAACTTGGGTGGACTTATCATTTTTATATCATTAGTGAGTTCAATTGCAGCCTAGCCTTTTTGTTCTCAAGCTAAACAAGTATGTTCACACTATTATTTTCAACACCTACATTGACGTTGCTCCCCTAGAGGTGGCTGATTATTATTTTCAGCATCTTCTTCCTCCTCATTTCCCATTACTTGTTGTTCAAGTACATCTAAATGATCTCTTGTGTCCAACAATGTAGATTCTCATCTAGTTTCTAGGAAGTTGATACTCCTTCCCAGGTGTGAGGGTTATTTGCAACATTTCCTCTTGCTCTAACCATTTTCTATAACAAGAAAAATTAATTTTCATCAGATTATGGACACAATAGGTCCTAGAGTTACAACCTTCACTTCTAATACCAAGAAGTAACATTCCCATTTTAAGAATTTAGAAACAAGGGAAAAAAATTATTACATAATGTTCTCTGTTCTAAATAAAGAATTATTTAGAACAAACATTCCATGCCAATCAATCTCAAATAGATAACCATATGCAGTCAGTAAATGAATTGGTGATCCACCGATCTATTCATTTCATAACTCAAGAATCTATCGATCTATTTATGTTGACTTTAAGTATTGAATACTTATCAGTATACCTAGTTTTCCTACCCTAAACCAGTGTGATCGAGTGATCTGCTTAAAGAACATATCTAAATATTTGTTACCAATATTCATCTAATATCACGTTACTTTAAACTAGGTGACATAACACAACGTAACCAAGCAGCTTACGATACTTTGGCCAAAGATTTTCAACATATTGTTTATGTCACTATTCCTAGACGACATACTCATCATTTCGCAACGCCCTTCACCTCACTCCTCGTTATCAAGAATGGTATTTACCGACTACCATCACCACTTATCCTGTGTTTAACCCTAGCCCTAGTTAGAAACATAATTTATCATAGGAAGACGCTCACAATGACTTAGGGTAAATGGGCATACTCATGGTTGACCTAAGTCAACCGGATGTGCCAAGGTACCCTAAGCCATTGGAAGCTACTACCTATCCTAAATATGCCACTAACTTGACCTAGAGAGAAACTAAGTTCAAGTCCTTATTTGTGTGTAGATCTAGATGATCAATGTAGAAGGGTGTTGCCACATGTCAACTGCATCGTTGTATTCTCGAGAAGACCCATGTCTTCTCGAGGGTACAGCCCTATAGTTGGCGTGTGCCAACATCCTATAGAAAACTACCTCATCATGATGTACATACCCCAAGGAGGTTATTAATAAATTATTAATTTGGATTATTACACCAATTACAATAACCCTGCTAAACCCTAATCCAACACTCCATAAGTTCTTGTTCTATACTTGAATCAATTAAGCATTAAAGAACTTCCTTTAACTCATGATTTCTTTTAATGTTCGTTTACTTAGTTTAACAAGTAGTTAACCAAAATAGGACAGCAATATCATAAGTTCCATTCAATGTAACTTAACCATTCAAAGAAGGTGTAGCAACCAAATAGGTTCAACTATAGTAGACTTTATAGGGAAATGAAGTCTAATGATTTACGATCATATCACCATTCTTTAGATTACATTCCTTTGAGTGAGGAAGAGTCTTCCTCTACATGATTATGTGTTAGGTTTTTCAAACCCTTCATATCTTTCACATTCTCTATAGTTTTACTACATATTCAATACACATTCCATTACTATGTTAGAATTGTTTAGATAAAAATTGTTATCTTATGCAACTTAACAAGTTACAACTTATTAAGGGAGATTAAACTAATTCCCTTTATCTAACTTATCAAGTTTATCCGAATTAAGCATATAACAGATATGAATAATATCATCAAGATAGGAATTCCATCTTCTTCATAAATACAAGATAATTTACACAACCAATACAAGTAAATCTCCAACATTCAATTCCTCATTATAAACTTATTCATTTACAAGACTATGTATTTCAGGCATGTTGTATAACAAACAACCTCCATTCCAAAAAGAATACAACTTTTCTTTTTCAATACAATTCAAGAATGAATTGAAACTCTTTACATAAGGTTCAAAATTAAATAATCCCAATACAACATGAAAGTTCTTGTCTTCTTTAATCACTTACGATGTCCATCTCAGAAATTACTAAAGACGGGCCATTTCAATGAACTGATCATGATAAGCACTAAGCATTAAAGTAAAGTGCATTCCACTAATTGTTTCATTAAACAAATCTACTTTAATGAAACAATTAATAAACATCATACAAATAATCATAAGTAATAACATCTAGAAAGAAGTACAATTAAGAAGATCTGAATTTACTTTTAAGAAAAGAACATATTATAATCTGTAACATCAAAATTATATCACAAGACTTAATTGATCCTATCAATCACTTTAAATAGTCAACAAGTCTTGTCATTAAATTATTTCATAAATTCATAAGGATAGAAAGACACATTTAAATTTTTCCAATCTGCAAAGGAGTTAGTTACAACATATCTCATATTAGTATGTTTCATCTTTCCATATAGACAAAGAAGAAAATCAAATAACGAGAAGTTCAATCAATGAACTTATCAGTCAACAAAAAAAGGATCTCAAACCAACAAGGACCCCAAACCATATTTCATTTCATTTATACTATGAAATGAAATCCATTATCTAATACAAACTTAGAAATTCTTAAGCTAGTTCCCAAAAGAGAACTCAAAACTGAATGCACAGTCAAAGCATGCATACTACCAATTTCCATTACAAACTTACAAAATGATTACCTATTTCCATTCACCAAGCTCAAGTTCAGATTCAATTCTCAAAACGAAATTCACAGCACTATCTCTAAACAACATACTGTCCCCAAGAGATCCTAATCTCTTCTCTAACTAAAACTCAAAGATTCATTCAAAGAGCCCAACAAGGAAGAGAAATATGCAACAATGCAAGATAGACAAGGGTCAATAAAACTCACAGACCCAAGGACTGAATTTCCAAGCATTCCAAACAGGGATATTGTATCCCTTCATACTACACTAGTATACAAGGTTTAAATTCAACATACAGATGAAACCCATGAATTGGATGAAAGGTCAGAAGAGAGTAAGGAACTAAACAATTCATCAAAGACAAGTACTATCCCAATTTCTTCCAATACGACTAAACAGAATCACCACAAGATTCTTGAGTTCCATAAAAAGCTTATGATAGGTAAGAATTTTCTCAACATCAAAGATAGAAAGGAAGTAAGTAATTCATTCCATAAACCTCTCAACTGATACGATTATCCCATAATAGAACACAGCTTCTAGTTTTATTTATTTCTATGAAAAAACAATTAAGTTTTCCACCAAGACATGGTTATGCTCGTAATGTAGATGAATAGAATACACTCTTAATTCACACACCCCATCAAGTTCGAGAACACAGTGTAGTCTAAAAGGCAGAAGTAATACAACCATTCCTTCTCAAAATCAAAACAAAGGAGACCTCAAAGAAGTTACATGGTCTACTCACCAAACAAAACTCACAAGACCCTTCCATCAGATAGTATTAAATGAGACTGAAGTTTTACAATTCATAATACCCCTAAACTCCAGCTCAGAATACCTATAAATATTCAACACATCAATTCCAAATACAAAATCAAAACAACCAACAATGGAATACCTGCACTCACGTCAAATATGAGCTTCGAACACAAGTTCTAACAACACAAGCTCAAATACGAGTTTAAAACAAAATCCCATGGCCCTAATAAAAGCTCAGAATAAACACCAACACCCTATTATGGGTTCAAGCCTTCCATTTCCCTAAGGAAGAATAAAACCTTAGTTCAGAGCTTAAGTACAGGGCACAACGCAACAACTCAACAACAAGTTCAGTATTCATAAGAACTATATACAAGTATCAGTTGTTGAATATGAAGATTCAACCAAGGTTCAAAACTTCAATAAGTTCCAACCTACCCAAAACAAACACAAGGTCCCAATAAAGCTAAAATAAATTTTGAGCTTCAATACAAGTTTAGAACCCCTACAGAGCTCCACTTCCAACTCACGAAACACAAGTCTAAACAGAGATTCAGAACCCAACAAGCAACAAGCTCATTCGATCAACATTAGTCTCAAATGATAGAAACAAAGTTTCAAATACAAGCTATAGAGTTCAATAGAGCTTCAATCATAGGTTATAGAGTTCCAACACAAATTTCATGCAAACCTCTAACACCAAGATAGAGAAAGTTCCCAAATACTACCAATAACAACCTGTCTCTACTTCTAAACGTGCCACCGGGAAGTTTCTAGAGACTCCAACCTTGAGTCTACTGCTTTGAGGGGGATGAACCTTCGGATGACATTGCTCGTGATCTCTCGAACATTAGTAGTGCCACCCCCAGCGGCACCAACGGATAACCCTTCTAAAGATTGGAGGCCTTAGAGGCCGAGCTTAAATTGCAAGGATGAGGTAAAAAATCTTGCTAAGCAAAAAGGCAAAAAAACCAAGCATTGAGGGAGAAGGGAGTATCTGGCAATAGCCAACTTGATGAAATATACAAAAATCGACCTTCCCTAGACTCCCGCCTGGGAAAACGAAGACTAGGCATGAGTATAATATCGCAGCATTCAGGGCCATAGAGGAATTCATCAAGGTCATGCAAGAAGTGTTTCGCATCTCAAATGCCGTGTCCCGATTACTCTTTGGGCAATGAGAAAGAGAGTAAAAGAACCAGAGAGGAGCTCGATAAGACGGATGTTTGCTCATATGACCACGCTGTTGGGTATGTATCATGCTTGGAAAAAGTAAAGATGGGTATTGATCAAGCGCCAAGAAGTAGTCCAGCTTTACTACCGCTTCTTGGCCGTAGGCTTCTATTTTGTTGCTTTGTTTTGCTTGTTAAGTCTCGCTTGTGTTGCTCGTTTCTAGGCTTCAATCTGTTCTTTGCAGTAACTTTTGTGCTTTGATACGCCTTCTCTCGCTCCTCTCTCTTATTCAAAGCTTTTAGGCCTCCTTTTGTACACAAGGGTATAGTCCTTTCAAAACTATTTACCAATATTAAAAAAACAACAAAGGATTCACATTCCAAAACCCACATAATTTTCAAGAATACATGCAAGTAAATAACCAAATACATCATGCAAATATAAATTTCTAGTGAGCAGAATTGTTTTAATGAATCATTTAGAAGAAAGTAAGAAATCTTAATGGGTAGAGCCTATCATGCCTAATAGTGCCTCTTCCGATTCAAAGAAGACTTCCACCAAGTTTCCAACACCTCTTCTTCTCCAAGCAAGATCAAACAACCATAATCTTTTTCCACAATGCCACTTATACATTCCTCAAACCAAAAATAGCTCAAAGAATTCAAAAATAGCCACTAAGTGGAGATCAAACTACTGGTTTGAAGAACTAGATAGCTCCATATAGAAAAAATTGGGAAGCATGCAAAATAAAACAACCCCAAACAAATCTTCCAACATGCCTTCTAAGACGCTTTTCTCACCATAATCGAGGAAAATTAATGACATTAATTTACATATTCGTATTTCTCTCTTTTTCCACCACCATCCAAAGTTGGCATGAGCAAATTGATTTCAACATGCATTTCCAACTTAGTGATTCCTCCACGTAGGTTCCACTAAACTTTCACTAGCCCCTTCCAAACTGGTAGTACTTACATGCATTTAAAACCAAATCAAAATAAAATCTCATTAAAATCTTAGGAACCGCCACTTAGTTCCCACTTGCCAATGACCCATAGGTTCCCTTTCATATCCCATTAGTTTAGGATAGATAGAATTTTCTTAGGTTAGATCTTAGGTTAGTTTAAAATATATAACCTTAGGATATAACCCACAATTAAATAGATTGCCACCCTAGGTTAGGTCTTAGCTTAACCAAATAGTATAGGCAATTGATTAGAAATAACTTTACATCCCTTAGGTTATTTCCTTCATACTAACTTAGTGTTAACAACTTAGGTTAGGATGTCATCCCACATAAAGTGGTGTAGAAAGAGTTAGGCAATTTTACCTGAGTCTCAAATCCCATTAGAATAGACCTTAGAGATATAGGACATATTTCTCTCTTTTCCCCAAAATCTTGAAGCAGTGTTTTCCTAACACCATTAGGTGCCCTGTCAGTGGTCAATCAAGAAGAGCCGAGCATAACACAAAACAAAATGCAGTACGCTTTTGAGACAAGAAAGAATTTGCAACAAACACAAGTTCAATCTGTTAAGTCTCTTAATCAATGAATGTTATTTTTCATTCAGTTTAGATAAGAAGATTAAAACATACCTTGATCAATGGAATTGATCCAAGGATGAGTCCAATTGAAAAGGATAAGTTTGCAACCATTCAAACCAAATTTCAACTTTCTCATAAGAAGTGAAATAGATTATTGTAAGAAACAACATATCAGCCCTACAATCAAAGAGTAGAAATGATTTATCCATATCAAGCATGATCTTCAATAGCAGTTAAAAGAACACATATTTATCAATAAAATCACATGTCAACACTTGAAATGCAAAAGAGGAATATAACAATTGTCAAGGGTGTTACACTTTTTTTTCGCCCAGAGTTGCATCAAGGAGACAAATGGAGGTTTCAGCTTGCCTTTCCTGCACTAGACAATTTTTCATGCGGCCGGTATAGGTTTGGCACTCATGGACACATGGAGGGATGGCACTCATTTGAGGATCTGCCTCAAGGTCTCACCCTAACAAGTGCAACAGAGAGACATGTGGAGGCTTTCCCACTCCGCTCTATACTTAAACTTTTCAAAGCAATTTTAAAAGGCCTCGGGACATGTGTAGGGACCACACCGTTATGGGACAGACTCTAATATTTATTTTGAAGAAGTTCCAAGAGGACACTTGGAGGCTTCCGCTCACTATGCCCTCTACTTGGAATTTTCAATGGCTAAGGAAAATGTCTCGACCCTGATACATGGCACCTTTAGCGATCCTTTAAATTTTTTATCAACTCGTCTGACTAAGACACGTGGTGATCCCGTGCTTGTTTGGGGTCTCTACTTTTGGGGATAATACCAAAGGTGCACCAAGGCGACACGTGGAGGCTTCCGCTGGCTCCTTTTATTGAGACTTTTTCAAAGGCCAAAAGGCATTTTTGGGCCTGTGGCACGTGGAAGGCCCACGCTTGTTTGGAAACTTTCCCTATACTTCTCCTTTGTAGTTTCTCCAAGGAAAGACATGGAAAAATATGATATAAAGTAGTAAAGGGGATGAATCAATGGTTGTTGTGTATTGCATCTATTTTTCTCGCCATTTTTGTTCTAAGACTCTAGGAAACGCGAATACCCACTATTTTTCATCATTTTTTGATGAAATTCCTTGTCATCTTTGTTTGTAAAGTGCCATTGAATGGATTCAAAACTTAATTTATGAGTCCAAGGATTGTTAATATTGATATTTTGAAGTGGGAATTGCTTGGGAACTTGTAAAAATGGGAATTACTAGAGAAGCTGGATGCGGATAGAGTTGTAAAGGAAAGAAAGGGAAAAGGATGAAATGATGAAAGTAGCACGTGAAAAAGATGAAAAGGTGTTGCCTCAAGGGTGAAAATGATTACCTGTCATATCCAGCTATGCAGAGCCTCTGGAAAATGATTAAAATGGGGATTTCTCACATGATAGAATCATAATGATTAGAAAGATTTCCAAAAAGTTGTGGCATGGCATCCTAATCATTAGTCGAGGGCCCAAGAAATGTGATCAGCCACAATTGGTCCATTTAGTAGCTTTCGATGTGAATTTGTTATATGTCATTTTTGAGGAAAATTGGTAACAAGCAAAGGTCCCTTAAATATTCTTCTCTTTTGGGGGAGAAAATTTTGTGAGAAAAATGTATAAATGCAATGAGAATACTCTTGCAAATGGTCAAGGATTAAATTTCATAAGAAAAATTTGAGAAAATTTGTATTCTGAGAAACCCGTATGAGATACCTGGTTAATTTCCTTTGTGTTAGATTTTCTATCATGTCAAGTTGGTTACAGATGTATAGCCATTGAGGAGCACTAAGATTGCTCGGGAAGCTTTCCTCCGATGAATTTTAGAAATTTTGAAATTAATTTGTGTCAATCTTGGAGCAATTAGTGTCTCGATTTGTTTTAGAATGTCTACAAGTAGTTTTTCTTTCATTCCTATTTCAATCTTACATTGAAATCTTTGTGAAATCTCACAGATCTCATCCATGTGATAGTTTAGTGGCATTTACAATTTCATTTCAAGAAGATCCTTCATCTTGTGATGAGATAAATGATTTAAAATCACTCCACTTGTCATTTGTTGATAGTCTTTGGGTATACCTTAGGCGTGATCGATCAAATATTTTGGTGTTTAATTGATTCTTTAACTCGAGCCTTCTGTTAGATTCTCAAAGATTTTTTGAAAATGTGCTTATCTCGGGCCTCTATCAAGCACACCTTCTCGGTTGAAGTAACATCTTAACTATTCTCAAGTTTTCTATTGTTGAGTTGTCCATTATTGTGAAATTTCTTAGACATCTGGTATGATCAAATTTATCATTCTTAATATCCCACCAAAATCATTCAAAAAACCATGAATCCATCCTGAACTACCCCTGTTTTCCTTGTATATCAATAAAAGAACAAAATTTGTTTACTAAAATATGCAGAACAATCAGGATCTCATAATGTCTTCAGTAACCTTAGCCTTGTTTTGAAAGTATCTCCATCTTTTAGAAGTGACAACTCTTAAGAGTTAAATTATGGAGTATTGACCATATTTTCCCAAGGTTTTATTCATAAAATTTGTGTAAAAGAAGGATATCTCCATCTCCTTCATCAAATAGAGGTTACACTACGGGTCCTCTCACCCTAGTCAAAAGGCATGGCCTAAAGTAGTGAGGACAGGTCAAATCCTCTTGAAGGTGTTATCCATCTCTCCACAAATTTGAGTGACAAAGGGCTAATTAGATCTCATCCCCGGCTACAAAACGACACACATCATTATCTATCTTTCTCTAAGCTCAGATCAAATTTGTGATGTTTCTCGGCTTGAAAGGGAGAACAAATTTGGATACCAACATGACGCTCATGCTTAACCCTTGTGCATGTACCTTCTTACACAACTATTTTCCTAAAAGCGGATAATGTTCTCATAATGCAACATCTTCCATACCTCTTTCAAATCATCTCGCATCTTTCTATGGGAGCTGAATATTCTTCCTATGTTCTCTTTTATGTGCATGTTCCTTTAGGCACTAAATCTCACCTTGTAAATCTCTCGATCACTCCCGTGGTCTCTTAATAGAATTCATTCTCGTGAGAAACATCTAGATATTTCACATGCATAATATCTTCTATTTTAATGAGGGTTTTTCTTTAATAGGCTCACGCGCACACACCGCTTTCTATATGAGTAGTTCTTGCTAGCATTGGTTGTATTTCAGATTAGGAATACATTATGCATTCTTCATTTTCTATACCTTGATCAATCTCGATCCTTTTTCCTTCCTTTTTTTTTTTACACATATGCTCATATAGATTGGGGTAGTCTTCAACCTTATGGTGCTTTCCACAATACGTGCATACTTGATTCAAGGGACGCTCGTGCTAGTAATGATATGGGGACCCACAATTATAGAAAGTCTCATACGTAAATCTTCATTTACCACCACGACCTCTTATCCTATTATAGACACCCAAATTTGGTATCTTTACCCCTCATCCCACGTTCACACTCTTTTTGTCATGATCATCCATTCAAATATTCATATTCCCCTAAATTCAATTTATCCCACTTACCATTATTTCCCACCATTTATTTTATCTTCCCTAATCATTCCTAATCACTCTTAATCATCCCTAATCCTCATTTAATTTATTTATCCTCCCTAAATCCCCAATTTTATCCTTTCTAGGACTTCATTTAATGTTTTTACCCATCCATGGATTTTATTTATTCATTTCAACCATCCACCTACCCATTTATCTTTTCTATGCACCCAATCTTGTCCATATCCATCAAAACCCTAATTTTTCCTCTTTAGGTCCATTTTTCCTTGAGTTGGGAATCCTTCCATTGCCACAATGGATGGATCCCCATAGTTAGCGCCAAATCATCTGGGTCACCTTCAACCTTATAAAAATATCTTTACCCCTCCTTTTTCAAGGATGTAATTTTGATATTTTCTAAGCTCTTGTGATCTTGCCTTCATCTTGTGACCTCTTTTGTAGGTTCCAAGCCATTTGGAAGCCTTCTTGGAGATATTGTGTTCATTTTGGGAGATTTTGAGTCTTCTTGTCATTGCATGCTTAGATCCATCATCATATTTTTATAGCCATCCTCATTGTGTTTGTAGGGTTTTGAAGTCATCTCGGGCCTCATTCTTGCATCCAATTACCCCCATCTTCATCTATAGGATGTTATTTTTCCTATTTCATTCATTCAAGTCTAAATCATCCCTACTTGTCGTTGATCGATCTCCTAGTCACCTTCAACCCCCTCTCTATTTTTTTTTCATTCCCCTTCCCCATCACCTATCTAATTTCCATAATTTATCTTTTGGATCTAATCATTTGTCCCCTCTACCATGTAAGATCCATTCTACCATCCCCCAATCACCACTAACCCAACCTATTCATCATCGACCAAATCCATTTTCATACCATTTATAATTTATTTTCTTAATTTTCTTGCATACTTTATGTTTCATCTATTTCTAGACCTTATGTAGGTTCTTAATTGTCATCTAATCCAGATCGAGCTACAAGATGACTTGTAGGATTTTTCTCAACATTTTCTTCTTATCAAACCTAGGTCACCGTTGATTGGTGTGCCATTTATAGCCTTCTTGGTTGCAACCCATAGACACATCTAGGTTTGGTTTATTTAGTGTCTATTTAGATCAGATTTGTACTTTATTTACATTTCTACATTTCAATTTTTTTATCTCATATTCTGCATCATATTAGGTTTCACTACATCTAATTTATAAATATTTTCTTTTATCTTATCTTATCAAAATGATGGTTAACATCCATCCTAGGAAGTTATTACTTCTTGGGACTGAATTTTTAGGAAACCCTCCATATATCTACTAATCAACCTCGTGTTTTATTTTTTCTTTGTTGTGTAGATCACTTAGCTTGCAGCGATGAGTTCATATTGCACTCATATCCATCCATATCATCTCAAGGTACCATAAACCCTTACATAATTGGAGTTACTTGTTTCCTTTATTACTATTTCACTAATCTAAATAGGAATGAAGAAACTTGGTCAACATTTTGGCATGCTTGGTGGGACCCACCCTTTCTTAGTGAGTCTTTTTCATTTGTCTTTCATTTTCATTTTCTTCCATATATCTTCTTCTAACCTTGTAGGTAGGAGTATCCATTTTTCTTTCTTGCACTAGATCATGTTTCTTGAATTGGATTTTTCTTGTTTACTTGCTAAAAATGAAAAAAATTAAAGATTAGATAAAAATTAAAAGCATTATCCAGGTATTCCTTTTTTATTCCCCATCTCTTTCTTTTATCGCATTGCATCTCTTGTTTTTTTCTCATTGAATCTCCACATTTCATTTTTGGATCTAAAAATAACCCTTCATTATTTCTTGGAAATATAGTTTAACTAGGGGATTTAACACGTTGCATACACTTCATCACACACATCCTAAAACACAATCCAATTTACACATTTGAAATACTTCCTCCTAGGTGGAACTATTGGGATTTCATCACCCAATAGGAAATCCAACTCAATGTTCTGGTCGAGTATAAAAAGATTGTTTTAATTATATTGGCTAAGCACAAGACTCCTTATTGATGTATGATCATGAAGTGAGGGGTAGGCCCCAATACCAGGCCTCGTACTAGTACCAACACATATTTTTTCCTCACGTACCTTTGAGTATATCAAGCAATCCATCCCAAACCACCTAAAACCAGCTATAGATTACCATTTCCTAGGTTCCCTTTGAGCCCTTTTCATTTATTTTCCACATCATAATAACCAAGATAATAAAAAAAAATGCGTGACTTGCTTTCTTTAATCAAACATATACATAGTTTCCTTTATTGTTGTTTTTTATATGCTAGTTATTATAAGATAACAAGCCAAACAAATGGAAAAAAACATGACATCAAACAATACCTCAATCCCACTACAATTTTCTTTTCAACAAACTTCTACACTTTCAACCCTTATATCCTCCAATTTGATTATCACTTCCATCGATTTCTCAACCCATTGTCTCCATCCCTCCTCTTCAATAGGTCTAATTGAACAAATCAAATGCTCATGTCAAAAAATCCTTTTCTTTATATCTCATTTGACTAGAAACACCTCTTTCTTCACCTCCATCGATGCTTCTAGGCCTCCTCTCATCCCTTGTGGGTCTGTGGAGTTTCAAGAGATTCTTGATGCAAATCCGATTGCCCTCCATGACTATCTCCTTCGTAAAACCACCAAAATCCCCATTGATGGACCTCCTTTGCAAAAATATATGCTTATCATTCTAATCTGGAATCTACCCAAGTTCTCACTTCCCAACTTGTCATTTTCTTTCCTAGAGCCATGAGTGAGCTTTCTAGGGCCCAACATGAGTTTGATCCTAATCAACCATCTTCCTCCATTCCTCATCATCAAAAATCTACCCAATTAGTGGTTCCCATCCCTCCTAATTTACCTCATGTCAATACTAATAGCACCTCTTCTAATCCCATCACCTCATCATCCACTACGGTCACTTGTGCCCCCATCCAATCATCTCAAGAGTCTCACTTGCTCCCTCCTATATCCAAAAACTTAACATAACTTTACCTCTCATCTCCACTTCCCACATCCATGAAAATGTAATAACTTTACAACCACACCATTCTAAAGCAGTCCAAACCCATCAACCTCCCACTCGAGGTGTTTATCATTACATCCTTCCCACTCAACCAACTCAAGTATCCCAACCACCTATCACTTATATTCCAACTCATCCCATCGCAAATCAATCAAATGTCCCCATCTCACAAAACCAAATCAATCTAACCAATCTTATCACATACCCACTTCTCAACAACATCAACCTTTATCTCAACCTATCAATCACAACCTTAATTACATTCCTCCTTATCAACTACTTCCACCAACACCAACACATCCTCAAATATATCAAACTTATCAACAACCCAATCCATCTACCTCATACACATCACAATATCATCCTTAAAATTCACAACCACACCCATCTAACAATCCCATGCAATAATTATTAAGTAGAATGGCTAGTCTTGAAGTTGTTACTCTGGGATCCAAGACCACCTTTTCATATGATCAAATTTGTAATGAACCAATCAATCCATCCATCCTGTAAAACCTTATCCTCCTCACTAGGAAATGCCAAAATTTTCTAATTTCAATAGTAAGGAGGATCCTCAACAACATCTTCGTGCTTTTAGACATGCATGTTATCTTATCACCCATGATCAATACCTCATGCTTCACACATTCCTTATGTCATTGGTCATTCCTATATTGGATTGGTATAATGGCATCCCAAAAAATTCATTATTCACCTTCACCCAACTCATGAAACTATTCCTAGAACATTTCTCAATCAATATTTCTCGTAAATTCACTATCACAGACCTATATGCCATTCGATAGTATGATGATCAATCTATCATAAATTTTGTCACAAGGTGACATGGAATCATCAACCAACTATCATTTTCCCTTCCACAGATTGAATTTATTGAATGGTTCTCACATTATTATGTGAATCACATCTCATCCACTCTTCAATTACAATCATTTCAAACCTTTTAAGAGTCATTCACTATGGCTCACAAACTCAAAATGCATGCCCTTGAACAAGGCCACCTTAAACTGAGATCAAACAAACCCAAATCAAAGTTAACTAAATATTCCATGAATGGTGACAAACCTAAGAACACCACCGATGCCATCGTGGTCAAATCTTCATCCACTTCTCATGTGGAGCCTCCACAATGAGCTCCTAGACCACCTACAAATTATACCCCTCTTAGGGAATCTTATAGTTCAATATTTGACAAGTTGATGGAAGTTAACCTCATTTTCCTTCCTCCCATCTGACCATTTGATGAATCACGACCTAAAACTAGCATGGTATCGTGAGGAACATTATTGAAAATACCACCAAGTTCGTGGTAATAACATTGAGAGGTTTCCTTCTTTAAAGAAGTTGTCTAGAAATTCATAAAATCTAGTGATCTCTAAGTGGACAACCCTAATGTGCCACCCAATCAACCCTTTTATGTCTTTAAGAAACCCTTTCCTAATCATTCACCTAACAATCAAACTCAACCTTCCATATCGCAACCACCTAATTCCCATACTATCAATACTATTAACCAAAATCCAACCCCATCACCTACACCCATCATCTCATCATCCACCATCTTGAAAACCATTTTAGAATCTTCCCCCATCATCATAACCCCATCAACATTGACATCTACATCTATTACTACATCTATCACATCTATCCCAACTATGTCAACAACTACTACATCAACATCAATTTTAACTACACCCATTCCTCCATCTATACCACCCACATCTTTACCTATCACTTCTAATTCTTCATCTACCCTAAACAATAACCTTGACATTGTTATCTAACATCCCTATATCTATACCTACTAGCACTTCAAACCTCATCTACTACTATCAATATACCCACATGAACATCTCAATCTATGACCACAACTATATTGAAAACATCCAACCCAATTGTAAGTAAGGTTCCTACCTCATCAACAACTACATCTACATCCACACAATCCCCAAACCATAGACCTCATCAATCATATCATAGAGAAACCACTCCCAAATTTAATATCCACAACTCAATTCACATCACCCAAACCTACCTTCAGAGATCCATTAGGTGAAATACTCATCATTCCTACCCAAGGTAAATCATCACAACCAAAACTTAAGAACCTTGGCATGCCCATTCAAAAGTCTCTAACTCATCCACATAAGAATTTGGAGTGTCCTTCCTTTAAGAAAAACCCTCATAACCTATTAAGTGTTACATCATCTCCTTAGAGCATCCCCTTCCTTCCATTTTAGGACCAAGTCCTTCATCCAAATCCCCCATCACCAATATATTTAACAAACAAAAGCAATCTAATCCTCCCTCTAGAACCAACCCTTCATCCAAACCATCCACATCCTTGACTATCAAATCAGAATTCAAATCATCTAAGTCATTACTAACCAAAGCTCAAACCAATATTTACATTCCCTCTAAAACTATAATAGAAAGAAATGCCCTCATCAAGCCTCATCAAAGAAAATCTCCCCTCTCATCATCATCCATCGTCACTTGAGATTATTTCATCCACAATCTTGTCTCCAACAACCCCATGGGTTCTCATACAATAATATTTCAATGTCTCTTCCAATCATCCAAAATTACCCTTCCACCTATTAAACCTTTCAATCCGCGTAGTCCAAGACCCTCATGGTTTGAATCTAATATCTTTTATGCATACCATTGTGCACTAGGACATGACACTGAACATTAAAAATCCCTTCAAACCATCATCCATAATATTATCAATGAAGATAATCTTCTTGTTGAAGAGAACCACACTCCTCCATCTACCAAATCATCTTCCTCATCCCAACCTCATCCATCAAGACATCTAAATCCCCTCATTCATCTAAGACTTATGTTGTTATTCTTCCACCAACATCAACCTCTCCCAAAGAATGTCCTCCTCTCTTCATGAATTCGGTTTGGGTTATAACTTGTTCTCATTCACAAGGATTCTGATCACCCACTCAATCCAAATCAAAAGTCATTATTGCCTCTCCTCTAATGAGCCTACCCCACCATCTTCCTCATCAAAACCTAAGGTGTCTATATTATCTACCCTCATCTTGCTTACTATTTAATGAAGTGTTATGAAACAACTTCACCAGTCCCCATTTAATATGTCACTTTATGAGCTCATCCAAAGCTCTCTAGACCATAAGAAATCCCTCATTGAATCTCTTAAGTGCATCCCCACTCCTAATGATGAGGCACAACCTTTCACATCTCTTGTTGGAGCACTTACTGCTTCGCCTCCATATATTTTGATGACACTAAAATCCTAACATATCATCTTAATAACATGAACTTCCCTCTTCATCACAAACTATATCAATGACACCTTCATCTTGTGTTTTATGATTGAAAATGGAGCTAACATCAACATCATCTCATCTCACACTTTTGATCAGCTTAAGCTCCCTAATTCCATTATTGCCCAAACACCCATGGTAATTCACGCATTTAATGATGATGTTACCTCTGCCTTAGGCATAATTATTAATCCCATCCGCATTGGTGAAAAACTCCTATGTGCGCCTTTTATATCATAGAAGGGGAGTTTCAATAAAATATCCTCCTTGGGTGACCATGGATTTACACCATGCATTGTATTCCTTCCACCCTCCATCAATGCATAAAATATGAACATGAGGGGTAAATTCTAACTCTCCCTATTGACACCCCTCCACTCAAATAATTTCACATGACTTATCGAACAAACGATATGCTCATCCAAAATAATATCCTTCTAAAGAATCCACAATCTCATCTGTCTCTACATCTAATCTTCCCAACAATGATTCCTTAGACAAAGTAATGGACCATATTTAACTTAACACTATTCACAAAACTCATAGACTTATGGGAGTATCCTCTTCTCACACTTAATGTTATTCCTACAACTCATATACTTGGAAGACCTAATAAAGATCATGTTATCCAAAATGAGCCCATACTTATTTTGGCTAACTTTCTTTCATTCTTTCCTTCCTTGTGCTTCAAATTCAATTTGCACACATTTCAAGCACTCAAAATATTCTAGAAATGGCTTCATAAGATAGGATTTTTCTTCTCGCTTTCCAAGAAAGTAAAGAAGTCCTTCTAACTCCTTGTATTTTTGAGTTATGGCTCGACAGAGTTTGGAGGGGAAATTTTCCTAAGGTGGGCCCACAGAGCTTGGGAGAGTTTTGTGCCAAAGAGGCTTGGGCCGGTGGAGCAGAGGAAGAAATTGAGAACTTAGCACTTTTTGGGCTAAAAGCACAAAATTCATTTGCACTCCCGTGAGCCCACAAAGGAAACGAAATTGCTTAAGGCCCGCAGCCAATGAAATGATGCCACGTGTCAAGGCGGAGTGGCGGGCATTGAGGGACTTCTAGTTTTTTGGTGTTTGGTCAAAATGAAAAAATGGAAGTGCATCCCTACCAACCAATCAAAAGGTGCCACGTGTCCATTCATCGGTAGGGATCGGGGTATCAGGAGGATTTTGGAATTGTTGCCAAAGTGGTGAAAAGCACAAAGGAAAAATGGAACCGCATCCCCATGACCAATTAGAAAGTGCCACGTGTCATCAGAGTGGTGGGGTCATGGAGGATTTTTGGAAACTTTCCATTTCACAAAAAGGGGAAAAGTTCAAGTTTTGGCTCACGACCTCGATTTTTTTCCTAATTTTGCCCTCGCTTTCCCTAAATATTCATAAGGCCATATCTTTTGATCCAGCTCGATTTTCACAATTTTGGTATCAATGGAAAGTTGTTGAAATCCTCTACATGATGGAAAACTTCAATTTCAAATTTTGATGGATTTTTGTGGGATAACAATGGGAAAATGTCTCTGCATGAAAAAAATGTAGAAAATGACCCCAACCACCAAAATTAATGAAGTATGGGCCTCTTTCTTGCTCTGTAAAGCAATGTATTTATGAAGTATGGGATTTTTCATGGAAACTCATCATCTTGCAAGCTAATTAAATGGATCTTGTCAAGTGGTTGGATTTTTAAAAATGATTTGCCCACATTTTCTCATTTCCTTCATTTTGTTTGAGTGATAAAAGCCAGTTTTGGCTCATTTTGAAAAAGGTTGTTCATCCTTCTTCTCTACCTCTCCCTTATTTTCTTCCCTAGGGTTAAAAATGGAGTTTGAACCTCCTCCCATGCTCTGTAATGGAATTTTTTCCTCTTACCCGTGAAATGATGCACTATGTAAATTCTGAGCAATAAAAAAATATGTTTTTGTGATGCATTTGTCGATGGGTAAGTCATTCAAGAGTCCTTGTATTTCTACTTCTTCATCTCAAGCTTTACCATTTCAATAATGTCAAGTTGTCAGAACCCACTACTACTACTCTAGTTATGAAAACCATCCCTCTATCCCTTAGTCTTCCATCTCATCTCAGCTTTTCTTCTCTCTCTTCTCTTCCAAATCCAAATCCTCTCCACAAGAGAAAAAAGAAACACCTTTCCTTCAAAGAAACAAGAAGTTCCATCCTCCCATCACCACCAAAAATTCACAAATAATTGAATCCCAATATTTTTCTCCTCTTGCCTTCCCAATTCCATGTAGGGAAGAATAAATTGTAAAAATTAGTCATGAAGGACAGCAAGAAGAAGAAGTGAAAGAAGAATAAATGATTAATATTATAGTGAACTTGGCTCTAAGATTCGGGATTACAAAAATTCATTTGTTTGTTAAGCCAACAAAGGAGGTAAATGTTGAAGAACCAGAGGTTGCCAAGGATGAGTTTGTAGCAGCAGCAGTGGAGCAAGAAGATCATCCTGTCTGCTCAGAATGTAGTGTCCATGTTGGCACTCTACTTGAAGAAAATGCTGGTCCAATTCAAGTTGCACAATCAGACATGGAAGAAGAAGGAAAATCAGCTCAAAGTCCCATTGGAAAGGAGAAAATGGGTGAGACCAAATTAGAGTTTATAGCAGCCATAGAAGAAGAAGGCATCATTGATAATTTCTTGCTTTCATTCAAAGGGCCTATTTTGGTTGATGAATCCACCATGGAAAGGAGCTCTAAAGAAGATCTTATAGCCCCAACTTGTCCTCTAGAACAACAGATTGAGAGTTTGATTTGACAAACTTCATGCTAGAGGAAGAGTTCAATCAAGAGAAAGATGGTATTCAAGTAGCAAAGGAAGGAGGAGGTGCTCCAAATCCAAAAGAAGAGGAGTACATTCCAGCTGTGGAGGAGAAAAGTGCAGATCCAAAAGCTTTCAACACAAAACAGCTATAGAAGAACCTTCAGCTTTCCTTTTACTTCATTCTCTTCAAGATCCAATGTTGAAGAAGAGTTTGATATTTCAAGCTTCATATTTGAGAATGAAGACAACCATGGTGATCAAGTTCAGTATTAAAAGAACACCATGGAAGAGGTTGATCATTTGCAGCAGGACAACAAGGAGGTAGTTTATCTGTCAGATTTGGAGGACTGTTTTGATGGAGAGGAACCAGTTGAAATCACATTGTTTTCTCCTTCATCATCCATATTCCAAACACAAGAACCTGCTGCCATGAAGGAGAGCATTCATTTGCAGTAGCCTACATTTTATAGTAGCTCTTTGGAATCAAGGTTGGAAGATATTAATCTTCCATGTTCTTCATTGGAAGAGGAAGGAAAAGAGAAAAATGTTCCACCATTCCTTCCACACCATTCACCCAAGGAGGTCTACAAGAAGACTCCATTTTTGGAGGATAATTTCAGAGCTATGGGCATATCAAATGGATCAAACCTTTCCCAATAAGGTATTTGGCTTCATTGGAGCCAAAGGAGGAGTTTCCAATAGTCATGCTTACTTCTAAGCATGAGTATGAGCGTCAAAGCACCAAGGATCAACTGCAATGCCTCTTCAATCCAAATGCAGAGCAACTAAAAGAGGTATCTAATTTGCTTTCAGTTGACACCTTGCTAATTTGGGTAGAATACCAGCTTATTGTTGATTTTCCACTCATCCAACCAACTATGATCAGCTCCAAATCATTTGCATGGCTGCCCATTTTGAAGAAAGGAAGCTATTTTGCACAACCAGTTGTAGGTTTTGTTTAGTTCACCTTTGCTTCCAATTAGAGTAGTGTAGGTAGGTTTTTTTTCAGTAGAAGAAGTGATTTTTCACACTCTACATGTTCCATTTGGAGCATGTATGATTTTCAGTTTGTACATAGTTTTTGGTGTTGTTGTATTGCTCTTGCACAGTCCATTTTAGTGGCATTTTGGTGAAGATCAACTCTAAGTTTCAGTGGGTTTCCAAGTGGCTCAGAGGTCATATTTTCATAGTTCATATCATATTTGGTTATCAATCTTGACTCCATGCCTAATGGATGCTTCAAAATGTCACTTTGATCATTCATCTAGTAGGCAAATGACCCTTTGAGTCGTCAAAATTGTTATCCAAAATGAGCCCTACTTATTTTGGCTAACTTTCTTTCATTATTTCCTTCCTTTTTATTCAAATTCAATTTGCACACATTTCAAGCACTCAAAAGATTCTAGAAATGGCTTCATAAGATAGGATTTTTCTTTCCCTTTCCAGGAAGGTAAAGAAGTCCTCCTAACTCGTATTTTTTGAGTTATGGCTCGAGTGGAGTTTGGAGGGGAAATTTTCCTAAGGCGGGCCCACGGAGCTTGGGAGAGTTTTGTGCCAAAGAGGCTCAGGCCAGTGGAGTGGAGGAAGAAATTGAGAACTTAGTGCTTTTTGGGCTAAAAGCACAAAATTCATTTGTGCTCCCACGAGCCCGCAAAGGAAATGAAATTGCTTAAGGCCCGTAGCCAATGAAATGATGCCACGTGTCAAGGCAGAGCGGTGGGCGTTGGAGGGATTTCTAGTTTTTGGCGTTTGGTCAAAATGTGTCAAAGGAAAAATGGAAGTGCATCCCCACCAACCAATCAAAAGGTGCCACGTGTCCATTCATCGGCGGGGATCGGGGCATTAGGAGGATTTTGGAATTGTTGCCAAAGTGGTGAAAAGCGCAAAGGCAAAAATGGAACCGCATCCCCATGACCAATTAGAAAGTGCCATGTGTCATCGTGAGTAATGGGGTCACAGAGGATTTTTGGAAACTTTCCAATTTCATGAAAAGGGGAAAAAGTTCAAGTTTTGGCCCGCCAACCCGATTTTTGCCCTAATTTTGCCCTGTTTTCCCTAAATCTTCAGAAGGCCATATCTTTCGATCCAAAGCTTGGATTTTTACGATTTAGGTATCAATGGAAAGCTGTTGAAATCCTCTACATGGTGGACACTTCAATTTTAAATTTTGATGGAGTTTTATGGGAGAAAATGGTAAACTTCTCTGTAATGAAAAAATTATAGAAAATGACCCCAACCACCAAAATTAATGAAGCATGGGTCTCTTTCTTTCTCTCGCTAAGAAATGTACGATGAAGTATGGGATTTTTCATGGAAACCCATCATTTTTCAGGCTAATTAAATGGATCTTTTTGGTGGTTAGATTTTTAAAATGATTTGCCCGTGTTTTCTCATTTCCTTCATTCTGTTTGAGTGATAAAAGCTAGTTTTGGCTCATTTTGAAAAGTTTGTTCATCCTTCTTCTCTGCCTCTCCCTTCTTTTCTTCCCCAGGGTTGAAAATAGAGTTTGAACCTCCTCCCATGCTCTATAATGGAATTTTTTCCTCTTACCCATGAAATGATGCACTGTGTAAATTCTGAGCAATAAAAAACATGTTTTTGTGATGCATTTGTCCATCCTTAGCTCGTTTTCTTTGTTGTTTTCCTTACCTCTCTTCATTACAGGTATTTGTGCATGTTTGGATGTTCATTACAGGTTTTGGAGTTGTGTTCATGGAGTTTTGGAAAATTTTATGTTTGAAATCCATCTTTGATCTATGATGCACTTGTCCATCCTTTCCATTGCTCACCTCTTCTTGTTCCATGATAGTTTTGATAGATAATCAACACTTTCCTTCTCTAGTGTATCATTGTTTTAGTGTAGGCTCTATTTTTCCTTGTTTTCTTCCTCTCCTTGTCTCCTTGGAAGTTAGATTAGGTTAGATTATCTTTCCTGCACTAGAATAGCTTGTGGTAGGTAGTTTAGGAAGAGGAACCAACCTTCTCTGGAGAGCTTTCCCCATTTGCAAAGGTCCCACACTTTGGGAAAGATCAATGTTGTGCAATCACACTAAATGACTTTGCCTTATAAAATTAGATCCATAACTCATTTGGAGGTGCTTTGTGATTTTGCACCAACAGATCCTATGTATCAACCTAATGTCGGGCACATCATTTATTTTTGTCCACCTTATCTTTGTACGAATCTCATATATGGTGTTATTGATCACCCTTCATCACACATTGACTATTAACCACTTACCAAACCATACACCAATGGATTTGATTTTCATTACAAGAAGTCATTTTACTACACCTATCTTCATCACTGCACCTAGAAAGGAATTAGAATGGATGTTATGAAGAAGGCATGAATGACCTTTTCATTGATCAATCTTGTAGTCATTTTTACACCCACTAAAGAACAAGGGAATCCCATGCACATTGGCCTATCACCCGGTGGGTGCTTTGGAAACTCGCCCAAGGCACGTAAGGGTGATGAGTATCTATTTTATGTGAGTTAAGTGGGAAACATCCTCTATGATGGGAACTTAACAAGAGTTGAAACAAGACATACATTTATCATAGAAATCACAACTTCTAGATAAATGTAGTCATCCCAATTTGAATAGTACTTAATTACATGATAGGAACCAAAACAGAAAGGAAATACATAAGAATTTATATATATTCCATAAAAATTCATGAATCACAACTGTAAGCTATAAACATGGACCAAAATCATTAATAATCATATTCAATCAAGTTTGGTAATCTCATTACATCCATTGGATCCATTACAGACTACCATAGTTATGTAGACCGAAGTCATACATCATAGTTGGATTTATATCCCTTAGTTCTCAAGAGAAAATTTATAATCCCAACCCCTTATTACATCCTTTTCCTATAGATCTCTACCCAACCCTATAGAGTTCCTTGCAGTATATCTACAGAGCTCTGCTCTCTACTAATCTATATCCTATCTATACATATCTTTTCCTCAGTCCAAGACTTGTATATATAGGATTCTTGAATCACCAACTTGCCTTTATGTGGCTTTAGATCCATTGCCAAGTGTCAAATGTGGTCCTCCATGGGGGCATGCTCCTTCAAGCCTGAGATCTCCACTCCTTGCAATGATGGTCTTTTGGAAACTTCCATCACAAGGTATATTCCTTCTTAGGCCAACCTATCGCTAAGCTGACACCTTATCCATTCTGCATGCACAATCAGGTCACACTTTTCTCATGTTCTACCTGATGTGTCAAATATGGCTAAGTCCTGAAACCTTTGTTCTACCTTGTGCATGTGCCACTTGTTCTATTAAACCCTCCTAGAACCTTGTCCTGCACACTTTCTCCTTACACGCCCTTCCTTAACTAGGCCTTGCGTGCCCATGTGCCTTCTTGTACTTAGCCAATAAATTAGGGTCCCAACATCACCCCACACTACACCTGTTCTCCATCTGCAGGAACATGTCTTTAAAGAATAAAGAAAGAGTGAAAAGAATGATGGAAATGAAGAATATGGGAAGAATGAAAGAATAGGGGAAACTCGACTACCGCTGTAAGAGGAGAGGGAATTCCTTCCTTAAGTCTGCTTCCAATTTATCCCAAGTATCCACTTCATTTTGTGCTTGTTGACAAAGGTTGCCAACCAGGGTGCTCACTTCATCAAAACCCAGCTCCTCTCCCTTGGTACTCATAGTTTTGACAACCTCATCTAACTGTTTTCCCATATCCTCAAGTGCGTCCATCCGATGAGTGATCTATGGATATAATTATTTAAGCTAGTTTTTAATTGAGCCTCACAAGGTCTCAATAGCCTCTGATTTCTTCTCCACTTCAGCCAGAATTTTATCCCTCTCATCCCTATTCCCCTTGTTCTTTTCCTAAAATTATTTGAGCTCTACCTCATAAGTGGTGACCAGGATACTTGCCACTCTATCTCTATCTCATTTTAGCACAGCTTATAATAGGCAACCGCTACCAAATAAGTAAATTGGATTAATGGCCTTTACATTGAAAATATCTTGTTGTATTGAGAAAAAATTTCCACCACCTTCATTCTATCCTCCTTTTTTTGGCATGCCAATGCCTCTTCTGTAGACTCCAGTGCCAAAGGTTTCCTCTCCATGGTGAGGATGTGAGTTAGATCTTCTAGGCACTATAGGCTTGATTCATATTTCTAGGTGGTTGGAGTCAATTCTGGATGCTTCAAGATAATAGCGCTTGTGATCATCTCCACCTTCTTGGATACTTCACGTACCCTTGCCTTTTCTTCCTTTAACTCCTACCTTAGCTGAGCACTAACTAATTCTTCATGTTTTAACTCCTTAGTTCTTTCCAGGAGCTCTTCATCCTTCTTCTCTAGCTCTACCTCTAGAACCTTCACTCTGTCATTCCTCCCAAGAGTCTGGCTTCAATCTCGACTAAGACTTTGTTTAGTGCATTGCAGATTTGTTCATCGAGATAGTCAAACATGAGTGTTCACTAGGGGTTGGTTCCTTTAGACTTTAGAATTTACATCAATGCCCCTTAGCTCACTTCGAATTTGGGCTCGTCAAGGTGGGACTCAAATTCCCATGAAAGCATATTCCTTGTCTGCAGGTAGGCACCTTCTACATCAAACGATGTCATGGCCAAGAGTTGTTCTATTGGAATAATGCTTTGGAAACGTGTGTGCAACACCTTGTTTGGATCATCAATATAGTCCATTCTTGGTCTCTAGATCTTCATGCACCTTCCTCCTATGTACGTGCCCTTAGGAATACATACCGTCAAACTGGGGCCTCCTCTTGTGTTTCCATGATCTTTTCCCACACTTTCTTCTTTATCTTCATTCATTATTAATTTAGTGTTGTGCTCCAACTCTTGTACTACCAAGGCTTCAATGATTTTCACCACTTCTTTTTTTTTTCACCTCATTTATCTACTCCTGTGTGAGGCTTGGAGTCTAATTTTTCATACTCACTTCTTCACTTTCTCCCTTATCTTGGGTGCCTTCCTCCTCCTAGCTACCCTTCCTCCGCACAAAGAGATAGTCATTTTTCTCTTCTTCACCTTCTTCCTCCAAATCATGCACTTCAAACACTAGTGGTCCTTGGGCTCCTTCAGGTTCATCTTCTTCGTCATCATCCCTCTCACCTCTATAGGCCTCCAAGCTCTCTCTGTGTCCTCTAAATTAGCCTCCTCCATCACCTTTTGTTTCTTCCTAACTGGGGATTCCAGTATAGGAGATTCTTCTCTTTCTTCTTCCTTCTCTGGTGACTTCTCTTTTGTGATAGGATTTTCTTGTTCTAGTGCCTTTTCTCTGACTCGGGTATCTCTTCCTACGTGTGTAAGTACTAGTCCTAGTGCTTGTCCTTCCTGGGCACCCACCATTGGTGTATCTTGGACACTTGGTGCCTTTTTCCCTTGCACCTCTTCTTTTCCTTTCTTTGTTGGTGTGGGATTCCTTCTTCCCATGGGGTCTTCAGGAATGGAGACATCACATTCCAGGTATGTGCCCTTCTCAAAATTTGGTCTTATGCATAGTTATATCCTCTTCGTGGTGCTTCTGTTATTGGGAAAGTAAGGGGATTTTCCATTTGAAATTGTGGGAGACATAACTCTCCACATATGCATGCTTCTTTGGGTAAATGAGATATCTACGCAGCTCCCTGTGGTCTTGATCCACCTCACTAAGGTCAAACCTTAGTCTTTTGGCCTCTGTAAACTGGTTTACCCCTACTTGGAAATATAATGTTGTGAAAGAGAAGGGGAGTTTGCATCGGGGCTCATAGTTTCATCTACCAACTTGAATCTGCCAATGCAGAAGTGTTGGTACACTAAAAATTTGGCTTCTCCATCAATGAGTCTTTGGCGGCTACTAAAATACTCCACTCTACCCCAAATGCATCCCTTAAGTGCTTATACCATTTCTCTAGGTGTGCCTTATGAGAAGCTATCATGTTGTCGCAAGTGTACTTTGCAAATATTTTCGTGGGTGAGGGGTCTTCCTCTAGATATTCCCAAAAAAATTATCTTCTACATCCGCACTCGATTTACGAAAACACAATTCAAGAGGATATTGCGAAAGAGTATCGTGTCTCCTTCCTACACGCTAATGATAATTTCATCTCTGTAATGAAGGCAAACAAGTTACTGAGATGGTGCCTTTGATATTTTCTGCGCACACATTTAACTAGGCCTTATTTACTGTTGTCACCGAATCACAAAGACTTCGGATGCGGATCGAGGCTTCTAGGTTGATCACTCTAGCATCCAAAGTGTGATTGCACAACATGGAAACCTCTCCCCAAGCGTGGGACTTGTGAAACCGAGAGAGGAATCTCCAGAGAAGGCTGGTTCCTACTTCTAAACTACCCGCCACGAGCTATTCCAAGGGTGCACAAGCTAATCTAATCCTAATCTAACCATGCTAAGGAGACAGAGAGAGAGAAAAAAGGGAAAATAGCAAAAGCCTTCACTAAAATGGTGATACACTAGAGAAGGAGAATGTTGAACATCCATCAAAACTGCCATGGAACAAGGAGAGGTGAGCAATGGGAAGGATGGACAGACGCATCACAGGCCCAAGGATAGATTTCACACAGAAAATGTCCCAAAACTCCATGAACACAGCTCCAAACCTGTAATGAACATTAGAACATGCACAAATACCTACAATGAAGAGAGGCAAGAAGAGAACAAGCAAAAATGAGCAAGGATGGACAGATGCATCACAAAACATGTTTTTGTTGCTCCAGAAGTTTGCACAGAACATCATTTCAATAGTAAAAGGAAAAAATGCCATTACAAAGCAAGGGAGGAGGTTCAAACTCCATTTTCAACCCTGGAGAAGAAGAGAAGGGAGGGCAGAGCCGAAAAGATGAACAACTTGTTTTTTTTTTTAAATGAGCCAAATCTGGCTTTTACATTGCATGGGTCGAGCCCAGGAGAGAGAAACATGGGAAAACATGCAAGCCCATTCCTCATTGACTGCAGATGCATTAAAATAGCATGGGGAACCTTACAAACCCATACCCTATCATTTTTGACCGATTTGGAGGAGAATGCGACCCATTCTGCATTAAATTGGTCACTGAAATGTCACTTCTAGCCATGAACATGCGTCAGAGCCATTTCTCAACTTTCTCTCTCTAGACTACACCAAAATTCAAGATTAACCTAGAATCATGTAGATAATTTCATAAGCTTTCCGTTGATATAAAGAACGTGCAAATCTGAGCTCTGGATCGAAAGATATGGAGATCTGAAGATTTAGGGCACAAAATAGGCAAAAAGATTTTTTTAAATTTCTTCTCGCGCTCTGCCACCTGGATGACACGTGGCATGCATTGATTGGTCGTCAGGGGGCATGGGGTAGACCTTTACTTTTAGCTTTTGGGTGAACTTCTTGCCAAATTCTCTAACTCCTCCCCGAGCTCCGAGCTTCCCTTCCTCATTGGACACGTGTCCTCTTTTTATTGGCTCGGGTTAGTGCTTGAAACCTCGCCCTTTGAACTTTTGGACTTTTCTCCTTGTGACACATGTCATGATTTGGTTGGTCCACAGGTCTGCCGGCTCTTTCGCGTCTCCCACGTCTTTTTGTCCTGGATGTCCCAAGACTGTTTGGGACAAAAACCTCCGATCCACCCGAAATGGGCTTCCTTGTCCCTCATTCGGCCAATGACGTGGCGTTGCTTGATTGGCTTTCGGCTCCTTTGGCTATCCATGTCCCACGCATCCCTTTGTCCCAACTGTCCCAGTGCGAAAGTTCCCCGTTTCGGCCGAATCGCCGCGGCCAATCGTGTCCTTCACGTCTTTTTGTCCCAAATGTCCCAGGAGCAGGTGTGATTTTCTTCTCCTTTGGCCGAACCGGCTTTCGCTCCCACGCGTCCCCACACGGCCTGGATGTCCCAAATTCTCTAGTGTGAAAGTTCCCCATTTTGGCCTTTCGGCCGATTCATGCCCTTTATGTCCCTTTGTCCCGACTGCTATTGCGAGGACTAGGACTTAGCCATTTTCATGATTTTTCCTCTGCCCAAGCTTATTCTCTGCGACTTTTTCACCTTTTCTCAGAACTTGCTCTTTTCTTCTTGGACAGGGAGTTAGAAAAAATCTGAGGGGACCCTAGAAACATGATTTTTTTCCCTAAATCAATCTATTTTCCTAGGACTTGAGAATTTAATGCATGTTATCAAAATTACCCTGGGGTGAATTTTGGATAACAATTTGGTGACTCAGCGGGGTCATCTGCCTGCTAGATGAAGTTACCAGTTGCCAGAAGCATCCATTGGGCATGGAGTCATGGGTTGTAACCTGCAACTGATCTGAACTTTGAAAACTTCCCTCTGAACCACTTGAATCCCACCGGACATGGAGTTGTTCTCACCAAAATGCCACTGGGATGATCTGTGCAAGAGCAAAACCAGCACCACAAAACTATGTACATAACTGAAAATCATACATGCTCCAAATGGAACATGCAGAGTGTGCACAAGCACTTCTTCTACTGAAAGCAAACCTACCTACCCTACTCTAACTGGAGCAAAGGCAAGCTAAACAAACCCTGCAATTGGTTGTGAGAAATAGCTTCCCTTTCTCAAAAGTGGCAGCCATGCAATTGATTTGGCACTGATCATGGCTGTTAGGATGAGTGGAAAATCAACAAGAAGCTGGTCTTCTACCCAAATCATCAAGGTATCTGCTGAAGGAAAATTCAATACCTCTTTTAGTTGCTCTGCATTTGGATTGAAGAGGTATGACAGCTGATCCTCGGTACTTTGTAGCTCATCCTCATGCTCAGAAGCAAGCATGACTGGTTGTGACTTCTCCTTTGGCTCGAATGAAGCCAAATACCTGATTGGGCAAGGTCTGATCCGTTTGATATGCCCATAGCTCTGACTTTCAACTCCAAAAATGGAGTCTTTTCGTAGACCTTGAATGGATGGTGTGGAAGAAATGGTGAAATTCTTTTGTCCTTTCTCCTCTTCCAATGAAGAACATGAAAGATTAAAATCTTCCAATCTTGGTTCCAAAGAGCTGCTATAAGATGCAGGCTGCTGCAAATGAATGTTCTCCTTCATGACAGCAGACTCTTGTGTTTGGAATATGGATGATGAAAGAGAGAATGGTGGAAACTCAACCGGCTCTTCTCCATCAAAACAGTCCTCCAAAACTGACAGATAAACTGCCTCATGACTGTCCTGCTGCAAATGTTCAATCTCTCCCATGGTGTTCTCTTGATCTGCAACTTGACCACCATGGTTTCTTTCTCCCTCCAACATTGAGTTTGAGAGATCAAACTCCTCTTCAGTACTAGAACTTGAGAGAGGTGAAGTAGAAAGAAGAACTGAAGGTTCTCCTGTAGCCTGCCTTGTGCTCAAAGCCCTTGGATCTGCACTCTCCTCCTCCACAACTAGAATGTGCTCCTCTTCTTTTGGATTAGGAGCAGCTTCTCCTTCCTCTAATGTTTGAAGACAATCTTGCTCTTGATAGAACTCTTCCTCCAGCATGAAGTTTGTCAAGTCAAACTCTTCAATCTGCTGCTCTAGAGGACAAGTTGGGACTGCAAGAACTTCTTCTTCTGCTGCAACAAAATCAGTCCTGACCACCATTTGTTCTCCGACTTCAACCTCTTCTGTAGGTTTAACCATCAAGGGGATCTTTGTCATCCCAAATTTGGCAGCCCAAACCTTCAAGTTGTCTATCATTTCTTTTCTTCTTGGCTCTTCCTCTTGCTGTCCTTGATGACTGATTTTTGCAATTTCTTCTTCCCCACATGGAATTGGGAATGCAAGAGGAGGGATGGGTTGTAACTCAAATGGCTTGGAAATTTTTTGTGGTGGTGGAGGTAGAAACTCTTGTTTCTTTGGAGGAGGGGGTATTTCTATTAGCTCTTGTGGAGGGGATGACTGTTTGGAAGGAAAAAGGAGAGAAGAATTGAGGTGTGGTGGAAGACTGAGAGGTGGAGACATGGGATCAACACTCGGGACAGCAGATGGGGTTTGCAATTCCAAATGAGATGATGCTGCTTGAGTAATGGGAAGAGAAAAACCAGATGATGGTGTAGAACTTACCCATTGACAAGGTTGTTCAACAACAAGTGTATAGGCCTCTATTTCTCATTGTCCATTGTGCAAGTTGGGGCAGCATCTTCATCATGAAGTCCAGCTTCTCCTGAGGGCTGAAGTGTCTTGGAAAAGGGCCTCCCCATGGACAAGGAGTCCTACAACCAATTCTGAAAGCTCTCATTTGAGTTGTTGCTCTGGACTGCACCATCTTTACCTCCATCTTTTGGATTTTCTCCAACAGACCAACATCTTGCATCTGATTGTCTTCATTATATGCATACTCTTGCTCTTGGAAAGCTCCATAGCCAAACTGATTTTGGCATTGCTGCTCATATGGGTATGCATGCTGATTTTGAATTTGTTCAAAATGCTGATTTGGAGGATCTGTAAAACATGTTGGAGGTGTGATATATTGCTGCTATTGTAAATGTGAGTTCCATGATGGAAATGAAGTCATGATTGCACAACTTCATGGAATGGAAAAGAATGAAAGAGATGGAAAGAAGGATGAAAATGGAAATGGATGGAAAATGGGTCTGCAACTTCAGAAATGGGTTGCTGATCAGATGGAGTCACCAGATGTGTTTGCAAGTGCCTCCAAAGGCTGAAATCTTCACAGGAACACACCAACCTACAAAAGATGAAGTGGAAGACCTCTAAGGTCCCACCGGCATGCCAGCCAAAACTGTTGTTGCACCGAATCACAAAGCACCCCTGGATGCAGATCAAGCTTCTAGGTTGATCACTCTAGCATCCAGTGTGATTGCACAACATGGAAACCTCTCTCCAAGCATGGGACTTGTGAAACTGAGAGAGGAATCTCCAGAGAAGGCTGGTTCCTACTCCTAAACTACCTGCCATGAGCTATTCCAGTGCAGAAAAGCTAATCTAATCCTAATCTAACCATGCCAAGGAGACAGAGAGAGAGAAAAAAAAGGGAAAACAGCAAAAGCCTACACTAAAACGGTGATACACTAGAGAAGGAGAATGTTGAACATCTATCAAAACTGCCATGGAACAAGGAGAGGTGAGCAATGGGAAGGATGGACAGACGCATCACAAGCCCAAGGATAGATTTCACACAGAAAATGTCCCAAAACTCCATGAACACAGCTCCAAACCTGCAATGAACATTAGAACATGCACAAATACCTACAATGAAGAGAGGCAAGAAGAGAATAAGCAAAAAATGAGCAAGGATGGACAGATGCATCACAAAACATGTTTTTGTTGCTCCAGAAGTTTGCACAGAACATCATTTCAATAGTAAAAGGAAAAAACACCATTACAGAGCAAGGGAGGAGGTTTAAACTCCATTTTCAACCTTGGAAGAAGAAGAGAGGGAGGGCGAGCTGAAAAGATGAACAAATTGTTTTTTTTTTTAAATGAGCCAAATCGCTTTTACATTGCATGGGTCGAGCCCAGGAGAGAGAAACATGGGAAAACATGTGCAAGCCCATTCCTCATTGACTTAGATGCATTAAAATGGCATGGGGAACCTTACAAACCCATACCCTACCATTTTTGACCGATTTGGAGGAGAATGCGACCCATTCTGCATTAATTTGGTCACTGAAATGTCACTTCTGGTCATGAACACGCATCAGAGCCATTTCTCAACTTTCTCTCTCTAGACTACACCAAAATTCAAGATTAACCCCGAAATCATGTAGAGAATTTCATAAGCTTTCCATTGATATAAAGAACGTGCAAATCCAAGCTCTGGATCGAAAGATATGGAGATCTGAAGATTTAGGGCACAAAACAGGCAAAACGGATTTTTTTAAATTTCTTCTCGCGCTCGCCACCTGGATGACACGTGGCATGCATTGATTGGTCATCGGGGGCATGGGGAAAACCTTTACTTTTATCTTTTAGGTGAAATTCTTGCCAAATTCTCTAACTCCTCCCGAGCTCCGAGCTTCCTTCCTCATTAGACACGTGTCCTCTTTTTATTGGCTTGGGTTAGTGGTTGAAACCTCGCCTTTGAACTTTTGGAATTTTCTCTTTGTGACACGTGTCATGATTTGGTTGGTCCACGGGTCTGCCAGCTCTTTCGCGTCTCCCACATCTTTTTGTCCCGGATGTCCCAAGATTGTTTGGGACAAAAACCTCCAATCCGCCCGAAATGGGCTTCCTTGTCCCTCATTCGGCCAATGACGTGGCATTACTTGATTGCTTTCGGCTCCTTCGGCTATCTGCGTCCCACGCATCCCTTTGTCCCAAATTTCCCTAGTGTGAAAGTTCCCGTTTCGCCGAATCCGCCGCTTCGCGTCCTTCGTCTTTTTGTCCCAAATGTCCTAGAGCGATTAGTCGATTTTTTCTCCTTCGTTTAACCGCTTTCGAACCCGACGGCCCGGTTCCTTTGCTCTGCAGACTTCCTTCGCCTTTTGTCCCAAATGTCCTAGGTCCCGAATATTGCGAGGACTAGGACTTAGCCATTTTTCATGATTTTCCTGGCCCAAGCTTATTCTCTGCTCGCGAATTTTTCATAGTTTCTCGAACTTGCTCTTTTCTTCTTGATAGGGGAGTTAGAAAAAATCAGAGGGGACCCTAGAAACATGATTTTTTTCCCTAATCAATCTATTTGCACGGGACTTGAGAATTTAATGCATGTTATCATAATTACCCCTGGGGTGAATTTTTAAAGTGGTCCTCATGTACGTGTGACATTAACCATTGATAGAGGTGCTCAGGTTTTCCAAAATAAGGCAACTCATAGAGTTGCAACAATCCTGCCTTCTCCAACTTTACTTTTACCTCGTCGTTATAGATAGGTAAACCCTCTAGTGTCCTCTTATTTGTTGGGCGCACTAACTCTAGAACCATTTCCTTTTTTTCATGTTTGTGTGATGGTTGTAATCACTCACCATCATTTTTATTAAGTGGGACTCCCATTCCTTCTGAGAAAAACCCCATCTAGGGTATTACATCTCTGCGTACCATTCTTCATTCATGCTTACAGGGGTTTCTAGTTATTTTCCCTTTCCCTTTCCCTTTCCCTTCGGCTTCTTAGGTGATATAGTTGGTTTCTTAGGTGCCATGGTTTAGGTTATCTTAGCACTTCAACTTCTCTTACTTGCTCTGCTTTTCTACCCTCTCCAAGCTCAAACCTCAAACTTGTGAAGAAACCCTTTTCAGCCCATGCCCTAGCTGCCAAACCCTAACTGGAATAACCTCTTTCACAAGATGATGCTTCTCCACAATTTTTTTTCTATGCCCATGAACTTCTTTCCTTCTAGTTTGCAAATCAAATCTAGTCACTCATGCCTTAATTCCTCAAAATTTTCTTCACACAGATCAACTCTGAAACCCTAGTCCGCAAGAGATCTTTTTTTCTTTGTATTTGTAATGTCAATAATGAAGTGCCCAACCTCCTATTTATAGTTTTCCCTTATTTTTAGCATTAAATGATACTTCACCTACCACCTGTACTTCAACACTTATTGTGTATTTTTCCACTAATCCGAACTCTAGTGCCCCCACTCACACACCCAACCTTGCACGATAATCCTACAACCTTCTAGACGCAAACACTCAATCTGATAGAAGAATCTTACATGTGCGTTACCAGCTCCAAAGGTAATTCTTCCTCCCTTGTACATGGAACCAAGATGTAGTCTTATCCTGACACCAACCATCCTTGTTCACCTTTTTTTTTCATGCGCTTCCTTCCACAGGGCCATTCAACCGGCTTTCCAATGCAATCCTTCTGGCACTTTGCATCTTACACTTTCTTTCACATTATTCCACCCCACACTAAAACAATGCATGGTCCTTTGCACATTCACAACCTTTAAAAAGTAATGAGGTTACTAGTGCCCAAGGTGCAACACAAAATAGAAACAAGAAAGGGAAACACAAGAAAAGAAAATGCACTAAAGGAAATCCTAAACTATCTGGCAATATTGCCTTATTACAAACACCAAGAAGACTTATTTATAGTAGGGCTTCAGCCTACTCCCATTGAAGTGTCTTAGCAATCTCATCCCATCCAATGCCTTATAACTGGCATGTGCCTGAATCAAGGATGTACGAGATGATGTAGGGACCCAACCAATGGACTTTTAACTTCCCAGGATGGCGCGAAACTTGGAATCATATAGTAGTACCATCTACCCAACCTCAAAAAACTTGTTCTTAATGTGCTTGATCATGTCATGCATTTTGTTTTTCATTTTCTATCTTCCTGACTCCACCTAGTAAGTGATGATCTTTTGTCAAACTTCATTAAATTATCAACTCTTTCCTCCAACACTTGTTCATTGGCTAATCCTCCTGCGCACGCTATACGCAGGGAAGGTAACATGAACTCAACTGGTAGGACAACATTTGTGCCAAACACTAATTGAAACAGGTTTGGACTTATTAAACCTCTTTTAGGTTTTCCTATATGCCCAAAGAACAGCTGATACTTTGTCATCCCAATCTCATCTACCAACATCACAAATTTTGGTTAGGGTATGAATTAGTATTTTGTTAAATGCCTCCGGTTCCATTTTCTTGTGGATGGTAAGGGGTAGTCTTGTGATGTTACACCATGAATTACGCTAAACAAATCCTTATTGTCTCATTTAAGAAATGTGTACCCCTATCACTAGTCAAACTCAAAGGGCACCCATACCTTGTAATAATGTTTTCCCATAGAAACCTTGCTGCAGTAGTTGTTGTACAATCCTTAGTAGGTGCTTCTTCTTTAAACCTTGTCAAGTAATTTGTGTAAATGATTATATAACGTGACCTATTCCTACTCGCAACCGTGCAATAGGGCCTATGAAGTCTATATCCAACTTTTTGAATGGCTCGGCACTAGGAATAGGGTACAAAGGCATTTCATCTCTTTACCCAAGGTTTTCCAAAGCCCGACAATGATTGCATGACTTGTAATACTCCTTGTAGTCTTGATACATGGTCTCCCACCATAATCCAACCATCAATATCTTGTGTGTAGTGGCATCGCCTACATAGTTCCCACCTGCACTACCTCTATGTGCCTCTTCTATTATGGCTAGGTGCTCATGTTCTAGCACACACCGGCACAAAATCTCATCACATCCTAATTTGTATAAATCCCCACTAATCAACATGTAGGGCATGACACGTATAACTAATTGCTTTTTATCCAATGCCTTCATTCATTCTTATGCGCCACACCTATCTTGAGAAATCTTTACTTGCAATATATTCTAAGTCTCGAGGTGTGTGTTACAAACCTAAATAGTTGTGCATTTGGCATGGTATCCTCAATGCTTTACACGTCCTCCCCTGAATCAATTCTAGACAAATGATCAGGTCTGGAATTACTTTTTCTTGGTTTGAAAACCACCGTGAACTCAAATTCTTGGAATAATAGTACCCACTAACATATGCACCCTTGTAGAATGGGCTTGTTCACTAAATATTTCAATGCCATATGGTTAGTGTAAAATATAAAAGGGGTTGCTAGAAGATACTGTCTAAACTTGTGAAGTATGTAGATCATTGAAAATGCCTCATGCTTAGTTGTAGTATAATTCTACTCCACTGTGTAAACTTCACCTTGTAAAGCACAAGGGATGATACAAAATCCCTTCACTGGATGTGCAATCTTGATCTAATGGCGGTTCTGAGGCATCCACATGAACATGGAAGGGCTTATCCCAAGAGGGGAATTGTAGTATGGGTGTGGTGACAAGCCTATCCTTTAAAGTGTCAAATGCCTTCATTGCGCCTCTCCCCAAAGGAAGGCACTCTTGTGTCTAAGTAACTCTTCTAAATGTGTGGCGATCTTGGCATATCCCTTGATGAAATTCCTATAGTAACCCATGTGTCTAAGGAATCCATGCACTACACTTTGACTAGTAGTCTCCCCCAATCCCACAATTACTGTAACCTTGGTAGGATCTACTAACAAGCCTTCTTTACATATGATATGTCCCAACAAGGTTCCAAATGGGGTAGCAAAGACACACTTCTTAATGTTGAGGGATATCCTCAATTGCTGACACCTTTCAAACATCAACCTTAAGTTGTCACAATGGTCCTTCACTAACCCATATATTGTCCAATCATCTAGGTAAACTTGAAGAAATTTATGGATGAAGTCCTAAAAATATTACACCACAATGTGCGAGAACATAATAGGTGCATTCTTCAACCCAAAAGGCATGACCGTATAGGAAAAACTTCCCCACTTAGTGGTGAAATTTGTCTTCCTCTGGTCCTCCTTTGCAATCCTTACCTGGTGATAGCCCGAGAATCCATCTGTGAAAGAGTAGACCTCACGTCCTACCACTCCCTCTAAGATTTATTTAGTAAATGGGGTTAGGAAAGGATCAATGACACATATTGCATTTAGGTCCCTGTAATCAACATAGATCCTTATCCTCCTATCCTTCTTGATACTAATCACCATTGGAATTATCCATTCGACTCTTCCACAACAAAGAATGATACATGATACTATCATTTTATCTATTTCCTCCTTGACCTTTACATGTAAATTAGGATTCATCTAGTATGGTATCTTTCTAATTAGGTGTACACCTTCCTTCAAATTTATCCTCATCTCCCCCAAGGAATGATGGACGCCTTTAAGCTCATAGTACCCAAATGGAAACAAATCTTGGAATTCATGTAATGATCAATGATTTTAGAGACTTCTTTCTTCAAACAATAGTCTCTAATAATAGCTCCTTAGGTCCTATTTCGAGACGATGTTAACCTTTTTCATCTTTAAAGGTTCATGGTAGGCGCATGCCCATTCATCAGCACTATCTATGACTTTGCATGCATCCCTACAGAATGGTTAACATCTAAGCTTTCTACCTCTTCCCCATCAATAACATACACCATCTTCCCTTTTTATTTTTCCATACATGCATGCTCAAGTTGTATCTCTTTTGTTTATTCTTCCTCAAAGTATGCCTCCAGGCCAGGTTCACCTAGAAATTCTTGTATTTTGTCCTCTGCGCCATAGCACTATCTCCTGTTGTAAGGCACTTGAAAACCTACAATGCCTTATGTACTAATGGATTTGTACTCCGATACTCAAATGTTTGAATGAGATCAGCCACCAATTCTTGCCAATTACCAGTTTGACGATGTGTCTCTGAGTGGATATACCATGTGCGCATATAACCTTGCAAGGTGGAGTACAACTTGTGAACCCATAATGAAGGTGGCAATGCTTCTATGCTTCCCATCCAGGTTGTCTCACATGCTTGGATATGGAAGGAAGTGGTCTCTTTACCATGGTAGTATTTTATAGTCGTGGGCGTGTTGCTCCTACAAAACCTTACAGAGAAGGAAATTCTCACCTCACGCCATTCCAAGAGGTTCTCCCATGTGTTTCCCACTAGTGCGCAAAGTTCGAGTAGGTTCTCCCGATGTGTTTCCCACTAGTGCGCAAAAGTTCTGAGTAGGTTGTAATTGATCATTTCTCTTCTTTCCTTTACATTTCTCTTAATAAATCTTTCAGATTAGCCCCTCCCAAGTAACTTGGTAGTTTTCTTCCTCCTAGGTGCCATACTATATGTGCCTTTGTTACCTTGGTTACTGATCCTCTTAAATGCCATCTGATCAACTCATAGGTCCCATGCACCCAATTATCACACGTTATACTAGTAGTGTCACTTATGGACTGAGCATCCTCAAACTGGATAACTCCCTCTGTGGGATGAATTATCTTAGGATCCCTGATTGAGCACACATATATTCTATCAAGGACTTCTTCTCCCAAGGGTTTGGTATAGGGTGTTGATTTCCCATCAGCCAGGGGTATAATGACCCATTCCTCCTTATTTTCAAAGCTGATGTATCCCTTATTGAACCACAGGTCAACATTATTTTGGTAGCACCAGGGGCACCCAAGCAATGCTAGAAATTTGTCTTCCTCGGTAAGCACCAAGACCTCAAAGTCCCCAGTAAACTTGGCCCCTTGAATGGTGATAGCTGCATCTTTTAAGACATTGATGGGAATTTCCTTCGTCTTGTTCACCATATATAGCACATTAAATATGGTTATAATATAAGTCTTCCCATTTGATGCCATGCATCCAAGGTGAGAACATTGACCTCTGCTCCTATGTCAATGAGGATATTACTAAGGAGCCACCCATCAATGACTGCATTTAAGGTGATTTCCTTATCATAGTCAAGGTTGTGAGGGGGAAGGTTTACATGCAAGACCTACCTCTCATGCTCTACTCCAGTGCATGGTACCTTCTCCTGTAACCATTCTCCTAGCAAGGGAATAATATTCTCTTTCCTTAGCATCTTACATACTTCCTTGACTTCATCTAGGTCATCCTTTGGGGCCTCGACATTCCTTCTTTGCTCCTCCTTCCTGGACTGCTCCTTTAGACATTGGATTTCTCCTTGTAAACTCTGAATGACATCCATGGTTTCTTGATATACCTCCTTCTGATGAGTAGGGTCTAGGTACTTCCCATGTACCACTTCTTCTCTTGAAACTAGGGTCCTCTGCTTTGGTATTTCCTTGGCGCGTGCCGCTTCTAGCTCATGTTGTTACCAAAATAGGCTCTAATCCTGACTCATGCATTACCCATGGCATCCACTGTGTCATCCTTCTTTATGCTTACCATTGCAGCACCCTTGTCTTTCCGGTGTTGTTGACTCATGTGCTCAAAAACTCAGGGAACTCCTCATATTTGTGCTTCTTCCCACACCATGAGCACTGTAATAGCTCAGGGCACTCACACTTGTAGTGGTCTATAGATCCACAATTAAAATAGGTTCCTTGAGGGAAATCACTTCTTCCTCCTTCGTGGTTACCACGACCATGGAATCCTCTATAAAATCCCCTTCTACGCGTGCCTCCATCTGCATGCTCTTCATAATGGTAGTCATCACCCTTAGAACTACTTACAAGGCTAGTCTAGCACACACCAAGATCAATAACATCATGAATATGATCAATCAGCCTATAGTCTTTGGTGTCATGCAATGTGGATGTACAGATCTTGCAATAGAAAGATACATTTTTGCATTATGTGTTGTAGTAGAGGCACCTACTTGCATCATGGTCCCCGTGATGATTTCATATTCCACCGCTATAGTATGTACCAATTTTGAGGGTAGCTATCCTTTGCATGCCCCTCTACTTCATAGTTTGTACACCACATACCACTGTGAGTCTCATGGGATGAGTTCGCAAATAAATTCTCCAATTGCTTAGCCATAGCAGCAATTTGAGCTTCCAGAAATGGGATAACTCTAATATCAATGCTTCCAATAGCTTTAGCATGCAAAGAATCTTCTAACGTATCATGTGGGTCTCAGAAAGTCTTATGAAATAATGCTCTTCTAAATGGAGTTATCAACCCTCAAAAAAACCATTGAGCATACTTTTGTGAAGGGTGAATGTCATATGAAAACTTTGATAGGAGAGTTTTAACCATGCATCATACTCCTACACACTATCTCGCCATGCCCTACTAGATCTCTTTGAGAGCATTGATGCTCTTCTACTCAAAATTAGGGATTTGGAATTCTCGCTTTAGAAGGCATTTTTAATGAGGTGTAGTCTACCACCGTATTATGGGGTCATACTTCCTATACCAACTATGTGCGTGCCCTTGCAACATCATTGAAAATTGGATTGCCTTCCACTCTAGGGTAGTGATTCCCTTTACACACCATAGCAGCCTCACATTTATGCACATGCTCATGAACATCTCCTATATCTCTATAATCTGCAAGTGTACGGACATTTTGAAAAATACCGAGGAGGGGGCCGAGGTCCTGTCCTTCTAATCTAGATCCTTGGTAACCTTTGGTGTTTCCTCCACAACCTGATCCACTAGATCCACCCAATCTTGTGCCCCCGAGATCACCGCCATCTCCATCCTCCTACAAACAAATTTTGTGGGCACAAGTGGTCGTACCTAGTTTTCCCAATGTCCCACTCGAATCAGGCGCCAATGGTCTGCAAGATTGTTCCATTGCTAGATGTATGCCATGTGCCACTCTCGATACATTTCTCAAACCTTGTGTATTTTCACCTTGTACAAAAATTCCTCCAAACTATGATGCCCATAAAAACAACCCACTTGAGACCCAAGAAACAACCTAGGGTTAGTTAGGAAAATTATGGAATAATTTTTTTATTAGAAGTGTCTAAAACCAGGTTACAAGACAACAATGAAACTATCGGGTTTCAAAACAATTTTAACTCGCTTGAACATACTTTTACTTTTATTAACAATTATCGGGGTCACAAGGTCCAAATTTTAGGGTTAGAAGTTTCAATTAGGTTCAAGGGGTAAAATATCACCATACCCACTCTCTAACAAGCTCATATTTTCAATTTTATTTTCTCACACTTAACACATTCAAAATTTCCCTAAATCATTCCCATTGGATAGGAAATTTTCTCACCTTTCCAATGATATAAAGAATTCCTCCTAACTCCTTGTAAAACTCCAGTTATGGACCCAATGGACCTTAGGGGTCAAATTTTCCCAAAAGGGACATGTGTCGAGGGGTGAAAAGCAATTTTTGGGTTGGTGGGTCCCGGGCGGTGTTTATCAATTTTCCCACATGGGTATAAATTATACATTTCTCCCGCACCTTCATGGGTCCTCCAAGGACACGTGTCGAGGCTCTAAGCCAAGGCAGGAGAGGATGAGGGAAGAGTGGGGTGGTGGAGGCATTTAAGACATTTCGCCCAAGGGAGGAAAAATTCCAATTAGCACCTGCGCACCCATAAGTCCACTAGGGACATGTGGCACTCCACAAAGCAATTCGGGAGAAAGGGAGAGGGATGGGTAGAGCAATGAGAGAAATTTGGTGAATTTCACCAAAGGGAGGGAAAGGGTTAAATAGTGCGCGTGGGTCCAGTACACCACCCCGCTAAGGGTCACACCGTGGAGGTAAGGGCGGGAGTGCGGGGCCGCGGGAAAAACTCAAATTTTCCCCAAACAAAATTTCAAGGGAGAGAGTTGCAAGGTTTTCCCCACCCCGTTGTCACCCCATGCTACCACGTGGCAGCCTCTAGTTGGTCATGCGGCTGGTGGGGGTAATTTTTAAAATTTTCCGAACAATTTTTCAAAAAAATTCTAAGGATTTTTCAATAGGAAAATTTCGGGCTGCGGGCCCGCCAGGGAAAATTTTCCCAAATTTTCCCGCTAAGGAAGGAAAACTTCGAGGGTTCATAAATTTTTCTAGAAGCTTAGTTTTGGGAAAACAAGGACTTTCTGGAAATCTCTCAATGCCCTCTTTGCACAGGAATCATAAATTTTACATTTTGATAAAGTTTAAGGGGTCAATTTTACAAAAATGGCTGCAGGCTTTTAAACAACCAACTGGTAAATTTTAACTTATAAATTTTATTCAATTTGGTCTCCTCCTTCACTCAACATGCCAAACAGACATGGAGGATTGTTCTAGGAAGGATTTAGAGTGTTTTAGGAAGGTAAATTTTCTCAATTGATTCCAATTTGAATTTTTCCAACAATTGATAGAAAATGACTGTGAAAAGGTTTAGGCTTGGATTTTGCAATGTTCTAAATTAATTCTTAAGTGTTCTTTGTCAATTTGAGTTCCTTGATAATACAACATGCTAAATTTTAACATTTCCAAGTTGATTATAATGTGTAGGCCCGAACTGTACATTTTAATTAAATTTATTTTCCAGTTTTAAATTTACAACAGAGATCCATTTCTAGAAAATTTGTTTATCAATTTCATCATTCAAGTGTGGAATTTAATTTCTATTCTAGTCCAAGGCATTTATTTGTTTATAAACAAATCATTTAAAAGCTAAATTGTAAAGTCTAGTTTCCAATTTAATATATTTCCAAAAGAGACAAAGTAATATAATTCCTTCATACGTATTTCTTCTTTTTTCCATTTTCCAAAACAGGGATTTCAAATCACAATTTTATATTCCAATTCAACTCAACAATGAAAATGAGGAAAGTCTTGCAATTCTTTATTAATTCAAAAAGAAATACATCTTTACATTCTTCCATTCCTTGAATGCAATTAACAGAATTCTATTTCTTTCCAATAAATAGAACAAAATATAAATGTCTTTCACAATTCAAATAAGTAACTTTCATAACCAATTACAACATCTTTTCTTCACAAATATATATTACAATTTCATCCACATCAAGTGGGAAAGGTTACAAATGAATTTGTTTCACAAGGGGCTGGAAAACTGTCTTCTTCTGCTCTAGAACAACAACATGCAAGTTTTCTTTTTCTTCCAAATTGATCACAACAAAAGTGGGGGAAAGGAAACACTCTCCACCCAACCAAGACATCCAATGAAAGGAGAATCCATCCTTCATCATTGGCCCCCGAGCCCCAACCACAATACAATAACATGTGTGATTCAACCCATGGAAACAACTAGCTTCCACTAAACACACAACATTCTTTCAACATGCATAATTCAATATAAAACACAGTCCAAACAAAAACAACAGTTTACAACTGCATTTGAAAACCATTCAAATAGAACTCAAGCTTGATCATGCAAGCCAAAGGAGCAAGGACTATGGGGAAGCTACTTATGCCTCCCAATGGGAATTGGGCATCCACCAAAACAAACCACCAATAAATTTCACCACACATATCCTTATGCCCCCACAATCCCTCCTTATGCCCCCACAAAGTAATAAAAGTAAGAAATGCAAGCTATTTCTTTTCCATGGTGGATCCCAAACCCAAACTCCCTCCACAAAATATGATGCCAATGGCATTCCCTTATGCCCCCACATGGATTCCCCATAGCCTTCTCCTACACCATCCCTATGGCAATCTACCCAACCAGCCAACAAATAAATCAAAAACATGCACCATTCATTCATACACAAAAGAAATAACAATCACAAAAGAAGAGCTAAGCTCCTACCTCTCCATGGTAGCTTTTTTTTCCAAACAACAAGCTTCAATGCAAAAACACAGTCCCAAAATAACAATACCAAGTATGAAATTATCTCCAATCTCCTCCACAATCCACAAGAGCTCCAAATAGCAAAAATGTGCCCCAAAGGAAGCATGCAAAATGATTCAACAACCCAAAACAAGAAAAGAGTTAATGGTAAATAGTTTTTTGAGAGGGGCCTATACCCTCGAACAAAAAGGCTTCAAAAAGCCAGATGGAAAGTAGTCAGCACAAAAGGAGCCAAAAACCAGCATAGAAAAGATGAACACCAAATGGGCCCAGCCCATAACTGCCAAAACAAAAAGAGCACAGAAACGGAAAAAACCAGCAAAGGAACAGCCAGGAAACAGCAACGAAACAGCGAAGGAGCAGCAACTAAACAGAAAAAGTCAATTGGTTATGGTTTTCTCCACAGCCGCCTTCAAAGCGAGAAAGGCCGAGATGAGGCCAAGAGCTGAGATTTGCGCAGGATCATTCTTGTCTGCCTCTTTGAACACAATGTCTTTTTTAATGCCATGTATCCAGCCAGTTGGAGGGAGGTTGCTCAGATTGCATATATTTTTGATTTGTGTTTCGTGAAAGGTGAGAATCGCCCTCATTGCCGTGCTGTGCCTGAGATGAGAGGCCTGAATTCTGCTATCCAAGGAGAAGAGTTTCTTGTAAATCTCTTCCACCTGGTTGGCCTGTAAGTCTTCCTGATCCCGCACTTTGCGCTTGCCGGTCGACTTGGAAAAATTTGCAGTGAGAGTCTTAAGCGCAGCAACATCCTTGGAGAGATCATCCAGGGAGGGACCAGTGGAGCTAGCTATCACAGGGGAGTGAACAGGGGCATCAGGAGGAGAAGAGTCCAAGGCAGGAGACTCATGGTGCATGGTGAGGAGGTCTTGAGCCACCTGAAGTTCAGCCCTTTTCATACTGCGCAGGATGCGCCTCGAGGGAATAGGGACCGGGGACGCAGGGGGAGGCACAAAAGCCGGGGAGGGAACAGGGGTAGGGGAAGGTACAACGGAGGAAGAAGCAGGGGCAGGGGAAGGAACAATGGCAGGGGAGGGAGCCGGAACACTGGAAGGGTCAGGGAGGGAGGGCGACGACATGGAGGGGAAGGCAGTGTGATGAGAAGAGGGAGACGGCATGGAGGAGTGGGCAGGGGGCTGGACAGCGGGAGGGTGCGGAAGGAACAGAGCAGGCGGGGGTAGCAGTAGAAATAGAATGACGGGGGAGTGCGGGAGGAAATGCTGATGAAGGAGGAGGATAACCCCCTGGTGGAGGGGAAGAGAGCCCACAGAATGCTTAACAGCAATGATAGAAGCTTCTAAAGATTTTAGGATGAAGTGTGGGAAACAAACCTTGAAGCCTCTGCGAAAATGATTCAGAAAAATTAAATGGCGAATAGGAACAGTGATAAACCTGCCTTCCAACGTGATGTAGCGCACCATCATGCGGGCAATTTCGTCGAAAGGAGGAGGGATGGATGAGACGAGGATACCGCCAGTGGTGAAGATTAAGTCATCCCCCTCTTCGACAAACTTAGCTTCCTCCACCTTCCTGTCTATCCTCTTACTCGAAAATTTAACTCCATCCATATCAAGACCCGATAACTAACGCAATCAGCTCTTCATTCACAGCATAGCTAACCCCTCTGAAGGTGATGGAGCCGTCCTTCCACAGGCGCGCGAATTTAGCAGAAATGCGCGTATCATAACCACTGATGCGCTCAATAAAGTTGCTAACCCCCCCAATTTTCAGCAGGTTCCAGAGAACCTCATCCTGTTTCCAGCGGGGATCACAGGTGGGCTCAGTTTGCTTCGGGGCACCACCCATTGTTATGCTCAGGGACTGCGAAAGCTTGATATTTCCCCCAAGACTCCGCTTAGCTGCTGCGACCTTGCTGCCACCGAACAGCGCACAGGCAATGTTTTTAGACACCCAGAAAGCGTGCCAGCTGATAACAGTACTGTGAATTTTCCAATGCAGCGCAAGAGGTAAATACTTTTGATTGACCCACTTAGAACCTGCCAGCTCAAGGGCTTCACACGGTAGTCTCATCAATACTAGGAACGCGAAGCTGATCATTGATAAGGCAATTATGAACGTTGGGGGGAAGGGGTGCTCGATCATTCCAAGTGGTAAGGTTTGAATGATCATTAACAACCCCTACATTAGCCAAAACGTCGGCAGTTCTATTTCCTTCCCTGTATGTATGAAGAAAAGAAGCGATTAAAGCATTCACTAATCTTCATAGATTCATGAATGAAGGCTGCGAATGGTCCAACTGGGAGGCTGCTTACCTCTGAGGGTGTTAATAATATTTAAGGAGTCCCCTTCCACAATAAGCTTATCAATATTCATCCGCTTAGCAAGGCGAATCCCCAGAGAGCAGCCAAAGCTTCCGCATAATGATTTGTTTGAGACCCCATTTTCTGCATAGGCCATAATAAGCTGATCCTTGATGATTTCTGATAATGCCCCCGCCCCCCGCAGGTCTTGGGTTACCTTTCGAAGCACCATCAAAATTCAGCTTGAACCAGCCGTGAGGGGGATCCATTTAACAGTAGATCTATCCACTTTAGAGCTTCTATAGACTGAATCATCCAGATTCAAATTCCAATTTTGGAGAATGAAATTTTCATCCTTGCTGTAATTCTTATTTTTTGGAGGCTTGATAGATTCAGCATTGTCTTTCACAGCAGAAATTAAGTCCTTAATTAAGCTCTCCCCAGAAGTTCTGATATCTCTAAAAATAATGTTGTTCCGAGCTTTCCAAATACTCCAAAGAACATGAGGAAAAATTAAAAGCCAAAGCCTACATAAAATGAAGTTTTTGAAAGGAGGAAGCCATTGATTCCAAGCTGAAACAACATTATCCGGAAAGGTCCAAGTGACATTTAAATTAGAAATGACCCGGCTCCAGATGTTTCTAGCAAAATCACAGTGGAGGAGAAGATGATTAATATTTTCATCATCTCCTTTACAGATGCAGCATCCATTGGGCATAATGAAACCCCTTTTGATAAGATTATCAATAGTGAGGATTTTACCTTTTAAAACTAGCCACATGAAGTGATTTATTCTTGGCGATAGCTCTTTCATCCAAATCCTATTCCAATCAAAATTTCTGCTAATAGACAGGAAAAAGGAATTATAACCAGCTTTAACAATATAGTCACCTTCAGTGGAATCTTTCCAAACCAGCTCATCAGCAATATCATTCTGATCCAGAGGAATAAGGTTTAGCTCGTCTTGAAAGGAGGAAAGAGTAGCTTGATTATTACAACTTTGGCGGCTTCAACATTTTCCATCTTTTCGACCATCTATATCTTCTATGTAATCCTTCACTAGGCAACCATATTTTTGGATGAGGGTCTTTGATCTGAATAAAATCATTTTCCAAATCCAGTTACTCCGGTTGTTACTGCGAAAACTAATATTGGCTCCGTTACCTAGATTCCACTTAGTGCCTTTAATCAACAGGCTCCTAGTATCAAGCAAATTATTCCAAAAGATGGAGCCATAAGGGAGGGGCTGTTGAGAGAGGAAGCTTTGAGGCTGATTGTTCTGCAGATATTTTGCTCTAAGAAGATCAGACCAAGGTTGATTATTTTTAATGAATCTCCACCCCATCTTGGCCAGCAAAGCAGCATTGAAATATTTAAGATTCAAAATACCCAAGCCCCCCAGCCGCTTAGGAATACAAACTTCCTCCCAAGCAACCAAATGATATCTAAAACCACTTTCAGATCCGTGCCAAAGAAAGTGCTTTTGAATTCTATCAATACTATTCAGCACAGCAGCAGGAAATTTATAGAGAGACATAAGATAAATCGGCAGATTTTGGAGAGTGCTTTTAATCAGAAGACATTTTCCAGCAGAGGAGAGAACAGCTCCTTTCCAACTAGCTAATTTTTTTGAAAAGCGGTCAAGAAGCAAGTTCCAGACCTGCTCAGAAACCTTAGATACACCCAAAGGCAATCCAAGATAAGTAGCAGGAAGGGAATGAATAGGACATCCAAGAATTCTAGCGATTTTGTTCTGTCTCTTCTCTGGGGTATTGAAAAAGTAGATAGAGCTCTTGAGGAGATTAATTTTCTGTCCCGAAGCTAACTCATAGAATTTGAGAATAATTTTAATGCCTTTTGCTTCAGGAGGAGGCCATAAGAAGCGAGAATAGTGTCATCCGCAAGCAGGTGATGAGAAGTTATAATGTCTGAGAAGTAGGCTTGTAGCCCTTTATCCATCCATCTTGATGGCTTTGGAAATAGTTCTGCTTTGAGGCCATCGACCATGATGATGAAAAGTAAAGGGAGATAGGATCTCCTTGCCTCAGCCCTTGTGTGCTAGAGAAGAAACCAGAAGGAGAGCCATTTATCACCACAGAAAATCTTGCTGTGGAGATGCAATTTTGGATGATTTTCCTAAATTTGGGTTGAAAGCCGAACTTCAGCAAAACCATATCCAAAAATTGCCAAGAGACTCTATCAAAAGCTTTGTTCATATCTAATTTAATCACCATACCTTCCGTATTGCTTTTATCCATGGAATGGATGGCTTCGTGAACCATGATCACTCCATCCTGGATGATTCTTCCTTTAATAAAACCGCTTTGCTGGGTGGATATAAGAGAAAAAAGCAAAGGCTGTAATCTTAGGGCCAAAACTTTTGTGAAAATGCGGTAAACGACATTTACAAGACTAATCGGACGAAAGTCTTTAAAATCCTTAGCATCAGCCTTCTTAGGAGCCAAGACTATATGAGTATTGTTGAATTCTTTGAGAAGATTTCCAGTTCTAAAGAACTCATTAATAGCATTCAGAAGATCTAACCTGCAGACCTCCCAGCAAGATTGGAAGAAGAAGGCCGAGAAACCGTCAGGTCCCGGCGCTTTGTCCCCGTCCAAAGAGAAAACAGCAGTCTTTAATTCATCTTCAGCAACCGAACGAGAAAGCCCTTTGAAAGTTTCCACAGACAGAAGGTTGTCAGGAATTGCTCTTAACATAAAGGCCGCTGCTTCATCATTAAGCTGAGAAGAGTCATGGAGAAGACTAGAAAAAAATCTCACAGCCTCGGATTTGATAAACGCCGGATCTTTTGAAGAAGATCCATCCGCTTTAGCAATTTCAGAAATCTTATTATGAGCTCTATCTTTGCAGTGGTGGCGTGAAAAAATTTCGTGTTTCTATCACCTTCCTTGAGCCGAGATAGCCCGAGACTTTTGCCTCCGGGGATTCTTCTCTAGCACATATGTTGTGAAATTTTGAGAGAAGGAGCTTTTCTGATTATTATCTTCAAAAGTCATACCACTGAAATGCTACTTTTTGCTCAAGGTCTTCAAGTTCTTCTTTGGAGATCTTTTTTTCTGGCCATAACATTACCAAAAACTGATTTGTTCCAGATCTTAACTTTTTGCTTGACATTTTAAGTTTTTCAAGAAGCTGGAATTGGCAAGTTCCCACCCATTCCCAGTCCACCATTCTTTCAAACCGTCTGAAGTCCTCATGATCTAACCACATTTTCGGAATTTGAATGAGGCATGGCTAGTTTTGATATCGAAAAGAAGGTTGAGAACAATGGGATTGTGATCCGAGCCAATCCTAGGCGAGAGGGCAGATGAAACTCTTGATTGAGGATCCGTTATTAGAGATTAGAGAGCGGTCCAACCTTACAGAATATGATCGGTCCCCAAACGCTGTTAGACCGGGTAAAAGGATTGCCTTTGAGCTCGAGATCCATCAAACTTAAGTTGGAAATGAAAGAAGCAAGATCCTCCATGCTTGCCGTTAAGGCCTCCTTTCCACCTTTCTTTTCTGCTGGAGTTAGAGGGGTATTAAAATCCCCTATAATCATCCAATAAGCATCCAGAATAGTAGAGTGAAAGGTTTGGAGTTCCTGCCAAAGCTTTCTTCTTCCGGAAACTGAATTTGGGGCATAGATAACGCTAGTAACCCAAGTGAGACCCGAATCCAAAGAACAAAACTTAACCGCTAAGTGATGAGCAGCAGAAAAAATTTTCTCACCAGAGAGGAGATTGGGATCCCAAAAAATAGCAATGCCTCCCGAAGCACCACTGGAGTCTTCACAAACAAAGGAACTTTTCTTCCAAATTTTTTTATAACAGTTAAACATAACCTCCTTCTTCATTTTGGTTTCTTGCAAAGCAATGATCTTTGGGTCTACTGAGGATTTTCTAAGGGCTCTTAGTTTGTCTTTGCTTTGCATCCCCATTAAGACCTCTTATGTTCCAAGAAATGATCTTCATTAAAATAATTTACGGGAGGGCCTTACACGGAGATCCAATTTAGATTGGATACCATCCGCATGATAGGCTTTTATGTTTCTTGCAATCGAAGAAGAGTTTTCGGCGGTGATGCCCTTTTTTTGGGAGATCTTCCAAAATCAACCTTATCTTTTGCTTTAGATCTAGTTACCCGAGAGGGGTAGCAGACCGATTATCAATCATTTTCTTTTTTTCCTTATAGAGGATGTCTGGAACTTCTTCAAAACCTTCCATTCGATGCCCGAAATGACCTTGCTTAAAAGATTTTTGGATAAAGGGGTGATTTCCCCTTCCTCTAAAAAGCCGAAGCATCTTGCCGAGCAGAGGGAGAAGAAAGTTGTCTTAAATGCTTTGAAGATTTGCTTGAAGGCGAATGCTTTAAAACTGAGCGAGAGGAGGAAGAAAAAAGTCGAATAGGAGTTTTGATAAGCACACTCTTGCTCTAGAAGAGAGAAAAAAGTCTTCTGCCACACTTTTACCGAGAGAGAATCAAGAGAAGCATCGAGCCACAATGAGATACAGACAGAGTAGGAAGCTCGGAATAAAAATTGATGATCTCGGTCTCATATTGATTAAAACAGTCTATTCTTTCAAGAAGATCCGATTCCCAAAAACCACAAACTTAAATGCAAACTTTAACCGGATCCACAGGTAATATCGGGGTTTTGATGTAGCCAAGGGGAGCTCGGAATATTTGAATCCCCTCCAGAGGAAGACTGATTAAGCATCTTAAATTTCATACCGCTCTGTTTAGGCCTCCGGACATATTTGAAAGATTTTTCCTCGCGGGAATAGAAAGACCTTTATGCCCGAGAAGCGAAGGAGGATAGACCACTGAACAATCCACACCAGCCGAGAGGGGTTCGGCCAGATCATCCTTAAGGTTAACATCAAGGGGTTCGACTCGGCCTTATTTGTAATATCTTTTTTTTCAGACATTTGCTTGAGAAGTGACCCGACTTACTACAAGATCTACAACGCAAATTAAAGGCTTCATATTCAACTTTTTGCTTCCGGGGTCCAAATTTGGAATGAAGCGTGATGAAATCTGGCAAAATCTTATCGAGTCTCACAGGGAGATACGAGAAAGCGAGCATAAAGAAATCTGGATCTGTTTCGCGTTGAATCATCAAGACCCGAGAGGAGAGCCAATGGTTCTAGAATATTCAAGAGGGTCTCATTATCCCAAAAATAAAGAGGTAAGCCAGGGAGCTGCACTGAGATAGGAATAATATGGATATTTTCTGAAATAGGATCAAAACACAGGTGCCAACGTTTTAGAAAAAGACCCATATTTCCAATACACCATGGACCTCCCAGAAGAACCGAGTTTAGATCTTCCAAAAGATTGAAACGAAAGAGAAGAAAACCCCTTGGGAGGGCAGATATAACAAGATCTCCAACCGGATGCCATCTTCTTAAAGCCCATCTTCTAATATCATCAATGTTAGGTCGTTTACCAAGAAACTTACCAACAAGAGAGAGGTTTGTACATACCAAAGCACGTTGAATGCAGTCTTCAGGGACATGAAGGTGTACTTCTCCATCTTTCAACTCCTGTTGGAAAATGACAGGTGTGGACCCCTTTGAAGAGTCGGGTCCGTGACTGGTCCCTGCCAGACTGACCGAGGGTTTTTTAATAATATCTGCCCACGAGAGTCCTTGTTTTAACTTTTCTCCTTGGAAGCTAATAGCATCCTTTTCATTTATCCCGCCAGAGTGCGGGGAAGAAACAGCTTTGTAACGGCGAGGACGCAGGACTTCCGCAGCAAAAGAGGCTGCGACCACATCTGCAAAAAAATACACAAACCCATGGTCACATATAAAGGTGATCCCCCCCATGGGAATCCCTAACAAAAAACAACACAACACAATAAAACAAGTTGCCATGGTGACCTTGTCAAATTCACCTAGAATTCCATTGTGGTTGGTCTCCAATCCCCCGATGTTTGTTGTGATTTTTAACCTAAAACAAAATACCTCCTTTGGCCTTGTGGCCATATCAAAACATCCAAAATGAATATAAATATAATCACAAAATCATCTAAATATGTGAATCACAACAACATCAAGGAAGTTTAACATTATCACATACAATTTATATCAACAACTATATCATCATCATATAATATCCATTTTCTAGATCTACTCATAATATCCAAAATCACATGTCCGAACAACATCCATAAAACATACATGTCAAATAGTATATCATCATCCACATATGAGTGTCTCTAATAATCATCATGTATCATAACCAAATCAAGATCAACAATAATCCATGATCAAATGTCTAACATCATACTAAATCAAAGCATAATAATGTCCATAATGTAAACAATGTATCAAAATAAGCATCCAAAGGGGTCAAAGGGAAGCGGGCACTACACAAACACTGGAATAGAGTGTGCAGCCATATAAGTCCCAAACGAGAATTATATCTCCTAGGCGTAAATTTTTCACCTCGACCGATACTAACTAGGTTAACATTAATTCTCCTTGATCTCGGAAAACCAAGTGCCAAGGTTTGGTCACTAGGTGGGTTTAGATGTGTACCAACGACTCTTCTCTCTCCATGTGACAAACTCTCATCGGGAAGCCAAAGGAGTCTCTCTCTTGCTTGCCAAGATGTGCTAGCACAGAATTCTCGTGTTCCATGTCCTCTGCGTGAACCTCAATTCCTTCCCACAACGTATGCCTCCATAGATCCATCACACTTACAACCTCGCGTTGTCTAGAAATCTCCCTTTCACGCATTTCACTATACTTGAGTCGTCTCTACTCACTTTCACTTCTTTCTCAATCACAATTTCTACCATCTTCCTCCACCCTAGCTTCCTCGCCCATTGCTCATAAAGGTTTAGCCAACCATCGGAAATGCCTCTAAACTCAACGTAATGATCAAGATCTTCACCACTAAAGGAATAACATGTAGAAATGATCCTCTTGGCTCTCGCATGAAACTTAAACTTAGCAAATTATAGACAATAATATGTAGAAATAGGGTATTCTAGAGTGTAGCTAGCCATTACTCCTTTCCACCAATGATCCACAACATGAGTCCACATCAAATCTGCATCTTCCAAATTCCTCTAGTACTCTTCTTGGGTCCATGTGCATGATCTATAATACTATCTTGATTTGGATGCATATCTTTGAGATCCATTCATACAACTCTAATGGGAAGCAACGAAGAAATTTTCATACAACTCATTGTAGAGGTTCTTTTCTACCCATCTTTGTGCATCAAACTCGGGCCCGAGTTTTAATCTACCGAGAAAATTCTTCCTTTGTACTCTTGAACCATGATTCAACACTTTCCAGAGTTAGAAGTTTTGTCATCACTCATTGCACATATCATGATGTATGCCATTTCCCACTACAACTTTGAAAAGAGTCCCGAGAAATAGAACCAAGATGTAGTCATTTTTACACCCACCAAAGAACAAGGGAATCCCATGTGCATCAGCTTTCTGTCCAGTGGTGTCTTTGAACTCACCTGAAGGCAAGCACAGTACTGAGTTTCTCTTTTATGTGAGTTAAGTGGGGAAACATCATCTATGATAGGAACTTAAAAAGAGTGAGTGGAAATGAGACATACATTTATCATAGAACTCAGAATGGCTTCTAGACAAATGCAGTCATCCCAGACCGAATGGTACTTAACAGATTATAGATAGGAACCAAAACATAAAGGAAATGCATAAGGATTTATATTTATTCCATAAAAATTCATGAATCAGAATTGTAAGCTATAAACATGGACCAGAATCATTAATAATCATATTCAATCAAGTTTGGTAACCTCATTACATCCATTATAGACTACCAAAACTATGCAAATCAAGTCATACATCATAGCTAGATTTATACCCCTCAGTTCTCAAGAGAAAATTTACAATCCCAACCCCTTATTACATCCTTTTCCTATAGATCTCTACCCAACCCTACAGAGTTCCTTACAATATATCTGCAGAGCTCCACTCTCTACTAATCTATATTTTTCTATCTATATCTTCTCCTTAGTAGGCGCTTGTATATATAGGCTTCTTGAATCGCCAACTTGCCTTTATGTGGCTTCAGATCCGTCACGTTGTCAAATGTGGTCCTCCATGGGGAATGTTCCTTCAAGCTGAGCTCTTTACTCTTTGCAATGATAGTCTTCTGAAACTTCCATCGCAAGGTATATTCCTTCTTAGGCCAACCTGTCACTAGGCTGGCACCTTATCCATTCCGCATGCATAGTCGGGTCACACTTTTCTCGTGTTCTTCCTAATGTGTCAAATATGGCTAAGTCTTGAAACCTTTGTTATTCCTTACACATGCGTGATTTGTTCTATTAAACCCTCCTGAACCACTGTCTCCGTATGCTTTCTCCTTCTACACCCTTCCTTAACTAGGAATTGCGTACAACTCACCTTTGTGTAATTAGCCAATAAATTAGGGTCCCAAATAATCTCGTAAACCCCATGAAAAATTTAGACTAGCATTTTAATAACAATCTAAAGAACCTCTCCCACCATATTTCTCTCTCATAGACATTGATCCCCTATCTTCTCCATCCCACAAGGTTATGGTTATGGATGACACCATTTCCATCTCCTCCACCTTTTTTTTAATCTCCACTATCACCTTGGGACCGGTCACTTATCAGTGTGACTCAAATTAGGTCCCTTCCTCTTTAACATCTAGATATGATAGAAGAAGACTATTCTACCATTGAAAATTTTCAATGCACTCGATGATGATGCCATTCTTTCTTGTTTGGGGAAGAAGATTCCTATCTTCATAATTCCTTACTACCAAAACATCCACCCTTCTTAATGAATCCACTATCGACATTAACATAGGGAATCCATAGGAGCCTCACATTCTCAAAGTGGTTCAATCCCTCGATCTCCAGGATCTCTAATATTTCACCAACTTCCTTTCTCATAATGGAAAATACTTTACATGGTCATACTCGACATGTAAGGCCTCGATCAATCCATCATCATCCATAACATTTTCACCTTTCCTAATGCCAAGTCGGTTAAGTAGAAGCTTCTCTACATGCACCCTCAAGTTTCCCTCATTGTCAAAGAGGATTTGAAATGTTTCCTTTTTACTAATTTCATAATTCCCATTGATTATCCATAATGGGTTTCAACATCATACCCATTTCCAAAGCTTCAGGGAAATTTTCACATTTTCATTGATTTTTGAGATCTTAATCTTGTTTTCCCTAAATATGACTTTCCCCTTCCCAACATCAACCAACTCATTGACCTTCTGCATACCATGAGATGCTCTCTCTTATGGATGGGTTCTTTAGATAAAATAAAATCCTAATCGTACTAGAATACCAACAAAATAATTCATTCATTACTCCTTGGGGTACCTTTTTCTATTGTCTTATGCCTTTCGGTTTAAAAATATCGGAGCCAAATATCAATGTGTCATGACTTACATCTTTCACAACCTCATCCATAAGACTATATAAGACTACATTGATGACCTCTTGTGTAAATCCAAACATCTCCATGACCATCTCGTCATCCTTAAGATCATTTTCAAATTCCTTATTTTTTTTTCTTCATCTCAATCCAGCCCAAATGTGTGTTTGGAGTGCTTACTGATAAATTCCTTGGCTTTATAATTTCTATCGTGGGTATTGAAGTTAACCCCACGAAAATCAAGGGTATCTTAGAGATGTGCCCTCCTTCTAAATTGAAGCAACGTTGCATTCTTCAAGGCCTCCTTCAATCAATCTATTGTTTCATCTCATAAATTTCTGACCGTTGTTAACCCTTTGGACATTCTTCATAAATATGATGAATTTAGATGGGATAATAACTACCAAAAAGCATTTGATTATCTCAAGTAGTATCTCCTATCCCCACCTGTGCTTGCACCTCCATACAAGGTGGACCATTTCTATCTCTATGTCTCTACCTCCGATCATGCTCTAGGTTCCATGTTGGCACATCACGGTGAAAAGGTAGGGAGCAAGTTGTTTATTACATCAGTCACACCCTTCATAATTATGAGACTCACTACAATGAAGCTAAAAAGTTGTGTTACACCCTTTTCTTCACTACCTCTAAGCTTCATCATTATCTTCTCAATCATAAGAATTATGTTGTCACTAGATTTCACCTTCTCAAGACCATGCATTTTAAGCCTTATCATAATGATCACATCACTCGATGGCTTATGCTCATGAAAAAGTTTGACCTAAAGTTCATCTCTCAAAAATCAATTAAGGGCCAAGCTATCACAGAGATCATCTAGTCGACACCCCTCTTTATGATAATTTCCTTCCTCACAAATAATTTCCAGATGAATCCATCAACCACTTTGAACATGAATTTTCTCCTCTCAAGATGACTCTCTTATTTGATGGCTCAAAATGTCAGCAAGGGGGAGACACTAACATCATTATCATTTCTCTTTGGGACACTCCTATTCCTATCGCCAATAATCTTAATTTTGAATGCACCAATAATATGACTGAGTATGAATCCCTCATCTTAGGCCTTGAAACCACCATATTACTTGGCATTGAAATAATTGACATCTATGAGGACTTTCATCTTGTTATCACTAAATTCAAGGGTATCTATCAATGTAAAACTAAAATCCTTCAAAAGTATAAGGACATCATTTACTTCCTCCTCAAGGCATTTGATTTCTACATTATTAAAACCATCCTCATTCATCTAATAATTTTTCAGACACTATGGCATCTCTCGTATCTCTCATCCCATGGACAACTAAGGAATCTAAGATTTCTGTCATTTTCTCGTGTCAAGATCAACCATCCCACATTCATGAGCTCCCTCATATCAACCATATTGATGTTAATCCACATGATCTTTGGTATTATCAAATATTTGACTATCTTTCTCAATCTATCATCCCCTCCCACCTATCTAAAAATGATAGGAGGTCTTTCCTTTAATGTGTTAACCGTTACATCATCATGAGCGGAATCCTTTACAAATGCGGCTTCGATGGAATTTTTTTTTTTTGCCTTAAATCTCATGAATCCATTCACGCTATCCAAGAAGTCCATGAAGGTATATATGGTGGAAATTTTAGTGGTTTTGTTATCGCATAAAATATGTCATTCGCATGGGTTATTATTGTCCCTATATTAATCAATACTATTATGAATACATTAAGAAATGCGTCAAATGCCAACAACATTCCAATCTAATGTACATTTTAGTCACGCCTTCAGACCCATTTCTCGTGACCTTTGACCTTTCTCACAATGAAGAGTGGACCTCATTGGCCTCATCAACCTACGTTCTTCCCAATGCCATCATTCTATCATCAATTCTACCAAATACTTCAATAAATGGGTGGAAGTGATTCCACTCACATCAACCAAAGCCAATCAAACCATCAATTTTATCTATCAGCATATCATTTTTCACTTTGGCATTCCTCACAAGCTCATAAAAACAACGAAAGTCCTTCAAAATAAAGATCTCATGAAGATTTATGACTCATTTAATATTACTCTTAGTTTCTCATCACCATACTATCCTCAAGCTAACGGTCAAGATGAAGCCACTAATGAAAATCTATGTAACATTCTTTCACAAACTATTGATAAATTTGGTTGTGATTGGCACCTTCATATCCCCTTTGCTCTCTAGACCTATCATACTAGCATCTACACCTCTATGGGTGCTACTCCTTTCTCTCTTGTCTACGGTTCTGAGGTCGTTCTTCCTCTTGAATTTCAGAACCCTTCTTTGTGTGATTCTCTTCCCGACTTCATCTCTAATGAAGATTATCGCCAAGATCATCTAACACAACTTGAGTTGTTAGATGAACTTTTGCTTCATGCTATTGACCATCATCATGTCTATCAAGAGTACATCAAACATTCCTACAATAAACACCTCAAGGAATGTGACTTTAACATCGGTGACCTTTTCCTTAAGGGTAATAAAGTTTTTAATCTAGAGAGGATCCAACGTAGAAATTTTGATCCCAACTAGATTAAACCTTACATTATGACACATAAGTCTTGTTAGAATTCATAAGGACCGATAGGGGTGAATAATTACTTTGTAACAAAAAAATTTCTTTTCTACTTCAAATAATGAATATACAATATATGAATCACCTACACCAAGTGCTTTATCACAATGTAATATGCATACATGACAATAACATAGAACAAACTCAAATATTTTCTTTATTGATATTCGAATACAATACAATGACTTGATCCTTATCAGCAATTTACAAAACACAAACAAGATCTCAGCAATATGAAATTCAATACAAAATAGTAAGATTTTTCTTCTTCAAAATTTGAAATTACAAAACTTCAGCTACTTTTCTGATCCACTACATCTAGGTACAAACCTAGAAGTGACTTCCTGTGTTTTGGACTAAGCCTAAGAGGTTTTTCTTTGCGACAAAGACTTATTCAATAGAAGAAAAAGGGGGAGGGGTTCATCTACATCTTGACATGCTAACAATTTTCTTTATAAAACATCCTAACACGCATATTTTTCATCTTCCCCAGGGAATCAAGATTACACACTTTATCAGTATTCCCACCGTTTGAATTCTCCTTCTCAAGCTTTGAATCATACCCTTATTTTGATGTGGTTATACTATGAAACTCTTAAAATACCCCCTTTTAATATTGCAACAATTTTTTTATATTAAAAAGGCCTTCTAATTTATTATGTAACTCATTAGCTCCAACCATGCATCTTGACCTTTTAACTTCTCCCTCACAAAGAAATAATTTTTACCTTTCTTGAGAGTTCAACATACATTTGAAAAGGACAAAAATTTGAACTTTCGACTTCCTTTTAAGATGAATAGATATTTCATAAATTGATTTAGGATTGTGGTCATATTTAATGAATTCTCACTATTTATTCACCATTGACACTTCATACACAATGCTTGGATTTCAACATACTAAATTGATATACCCTTGATACCTTGACTTGACTTCCAACTATGCATGTTTTCCATACTCTAGCGATTTTGCATTGTGCCAAGATTTTCTTGACCCTTACTAAGTTTGAAATCATTAATGTGAGATGAGATAATGTACTCACAGTCTTGGAGTGGAGATATGATGATGCAAACTCAATTCTTTGCTAGAAAACATACAACCGTGTGAGAGAATCACATTCATTTTCACCATTTTGCATGAGGAACCACCGATACGCAGTTAGTTGAAGAAATTCTTACATTTGAAGATATGGAATCCATTCAAGCATCAAATAAGATTCATAATCCTTGATATAGTTCTTTAGATGGTGATTCAACTAAGAAACTATTTAAACTCCAATAAAGTTTTGAAACCAATGCGAAATATTGATCTTACCAGTCTAAGTTGAGAGACTTATGGTAGAAAATAATATTTGTACACTTCACCATTTGGGATGATTAATTTTGAAAACTATTCTTAGACCCTTCACAGAGATATTTCCAAAATTTTAAGTTCGTTGTTAGATATTAAAGGAAATTCGAAGAAAATTATTCTCCTAAAACCCTAGTTCAGAGTGTATAAGACTGTATAGGGCCGAGAGAAAAAAATTGATTTCTTTCTCATTTCTTAATGAAATTATAAATTTTAAAATTATAATGATTTTAAAACACGTTCCCCACCTTCATAAACAAGATTCAATCTTGAAAAAATCATAAACTCCAAGTAATGAAAGATACGGTTCCACAGAGCTCTTGGAGTAATCTTCATTGTCATGAAAGTTTCCTAAAAAAATTAGGCATTGATTCAAGTTTTTATTTGCATTCCATATGATGCAATGAAATTCATCAAGATATTTTCAACTGAAAATGTTTCAAGAACTGTGGATTACCTTGAAGACATAGTAATGCATTTTATACGAGAAGAGAGACTGGGTAGTCTTGTTAGAGCATGAAACAATTGATTCAGACATTAGAATTGATCTCAAAATTCAATTAGGACCTTGATATTATGGATTTGAGAAATTTCATCTTCAATATTAGAAATGGATACCTTGAATCAAATTGAAATTGTACCTCAATTTGAAGCTAACTCACTTGCGTATGCTTAAGTGTGAGAAAAATAAGCCTTGAACTCCAAGACAACATGGTTAAAGGGTATTATAACTTGATCTTCATTTGAAAACTACCTCAAAATGAAATAACACTTTTATAAATATTGGTGAAGAGAGACTGATCCCTTCTTGTGACAAATTCACCATTACAAGTTTGTCTTAGGAGGCAGCACCCATCGACAAGCTCTAAGACATGAGATCCTATATGCCACTTCATAGAGATTGACCTTCAGATAAATTCTAGGCTATGAAAACATTGATTTAATATTTAGTAGGGATCATGAGAGAAATTTGAGACCAAAACACCTTTTTCTCTAGTTGACTAAAACCTTTGCTTTGGCACGAAAAACATTTGCACAAAAATTGTTCATAATTTTCTCAAAACAAGTCCAATTGTCCTGAAACTATTTGCATTAATTTGGGCTTGGATTTATATTCAAAAAATATATATGATATATCCAAAGGAGACACTATATTTTTACATGACTGCTAAGAAGCGAGGAAGCTCAAAATGAGATTTTCAATAGACCAGTTTTGTAAACACTTAGACAACTTGCTCAAATGACCTCCTGAGGACTTGAAATTTTGCATGAAGAACAAGGACACATTCCTCCATCATCTCCCATGATTTTTTTGACATGAATATCTCTGAAATTTTCTCTCCCATCCCATTTTCATTTGAGAATAGTAGGGTGTCTCATATAAAATTTTAGATAAAAGTAGAATTTTGCTCCAGAACCTGTTTCTTGACTTTCTAAGCCTTATAATGAGCTCATTAACATGTTATACATATGATACAAGCATTTAATTTCTTCACTTTACACCACAGATACTTAAATGACTCACATGCACCTAAAAGGCATCAATTGACTCAACATGGAATGAATTAACTTTGGAGACTCCTAGATCACCTAACCAACATGCCTAGATCACCTAGCCAACACACCTAGTTCACCTAGACATGACATCAATGGAATTGACATCAATGACAACACAACTAACACACTCTTCCAACAAACTCCCCCTTTTTCATTAATGGAAACTACCTAGAAACATTGATGGCACACACACTTAGATATCCCTCATTTGCATGTTTCTTGTCACACTTATCCCCCTTTTACATCTATGAAAAAGGCATGCATTGACTTGACATGAAACAATGACAACCAAAGACAATACAAAATGGTAACAACACTCATACAATGACTTACTTGACCAAGAAGCTCCCCACTGGAACTGAAATGTCTTCACTTTGATTCCTTTAGCATATGATGATCCTTTGGACCTGTAAAGGGCTCCCATGAGTTGATACTCCTCATATTAGGACTTCAATGATGTTTTACAGAATCTTATTTGTTTATTTCATGCTCAAATCATCAATTTCTCACCCTAGATTCATCTCTCATATAGCTAGGACCTCCATAACACCATCTTATGAGCCATGAAGAGATACCATTTCAATGTTTTTCATCACTCTCTAGTTCATTGACAAAAATTTCACAAGCTATGATGTCACATGTTAGAGTTTACAGTCCCTAAGATCCAATTTCAATGCCTTCTTATGATTTCATAGTCTTTTCATGTCAAGCCTCCAAAATACTCCCCGAGCCATACTACCTCTGTTTTATTGATTATGAAATTTTATAGCTCCTTCTCTTGCTTTCTTAGCTTAATATCATCATGAATTATTTTTCTCAGTACCCAATCTCAACTTTAGTCTATAATAGTCACCAAGTATGAAGTAAAGAAATTAAAGAGAAAGAACAATTTGAGAAATGGAGCAAGTACCCTTATGATACCAATCATACAAATCTCCAACTCACCATCAATTGCTTCACACAAGCTCCCCCTATCATCTATAGTACAATATCACTTTGAGAAATTTTTCTCAGTCTCAAAGTACTATGATTTTATCTCAATTCTTTACTTTGAGGTCAAGAAACCACTAGTAAGTCTCAATATGATCACAAAAGATATGAGATAAACAACTCCATATAGATGCATCGAATAATTTTAAGAAAGAACTGAGAAAAAAATTGTGCCTTACTTCCACCATACTAATGAGATCCATCTAATCTTCCATATAATCCTTTTAAGCACCTTACCTATTTGAGTCAAGAGATATAAAAATTTCACCTATTCCAATAGGTTTTGTTTTCTTGCATTCTCATTCACTTGTACTGTAGATGCATAATTCTAGCTTAAGACACAAATGAGAATCACACATCCTTATTCACACCTAGAATGAGTCACTTAACATACTTTAGACCATATAGAATTCATCGTTTTTATTTACTTGCTTCATAGGACTCTTATCTATCTTGGATGATACATACTTAGTGGTCACACTTGAAAGTGTGCATTATTTCTTCAACACAAATTAGAGGTTCCAACAGTCAAAAAAAATAGAAAAGGCCACTTCATCATGAAAAATAATAACATCAAAATACCATAGGAATACTTTAACACTCCCTTTCTTGTCAAAAACTTTGAGGGTTAACATAAATATCTTTGTACCTTCTATTTTTCATCATTAAGCTTACTCACAGTAGCCTAGATCAATTTTCCCATGTCATAGAGACTATATAATGCTCTTAAGCTGAAAATTGTGCTCTTATATTGATGCATATTTCATATAGTATCATCTTAATAGTATTTCAACTGAAAACCCTTCTATCTCGAGATACCCTTACTAGAGCCACTAATACAAGCTTCAAGATCTTAATAACTCTACACAATGATTCACTATTCACACTACATACTTATTTGACATATTTAAATAGATTGTATTAGGAAACTTCTCAAACCATTATCAACATTTGATCCTTCATGAAACTCTGTATCTTTCCACTTATTTTCAATGTTTGAAGGATGCCTTCATGCTCATGAGCACACTTGTAAATGATCTTCAAGACCATAATGTTATATCCAAAACAACCTATATAATTTCCTTGTATCCTGTAGGTATAATTGTGTGCCCATTTGAAGATTCTTATCCTTTCTCTTTACTAGTCATACTCATCTTTTGATACTTTTAGCAATTTATGTCCTTCTACCTCATTTTCAAGCTCGATCACGAGACTTTGAAAACATCTTAGGGTCCACTAGCTTTATAGGATTCTCTAAATAGGATTATGACCATATAGAAGCCTTAAAATTCTTGTATATATCAATCACGAGAGATAGGGTTTTAGTTCCTAACCCTTATTCCAGTCCATGATCGATTTTTGAAATATCTCATTGTTATCAAGAGCACCAAACAACTTTATGAACCTTAAGCATTCACATTTTATGACCCTTTGCTTCTTGATAGACCTGTAGCATACCATGTTTTTATCTAAATGTTGTCAGGATTCTTGAAAAACCATTTTAGTGACATCTTTGCATAATCCTTCTCACAGGGATTCTCAAACACGCTTTAGAGAAACCATCTAAACTTTCACTAATTCTCTGGTATGTTGATGATAATTTTATGCTCTTTATACAATAAGACATTAAGAAGACGTTGGAAACACACTTATGAACATAGAGATATTGTGATAGAAACCTTGGAGAGAAAAATCCCTTTGATCCACCTTAATACCTCAATATCATGCTCTGATATACTTTGAGGGAAACATATACTTCTAAGACCACCTTACATAATGTAATTCATCATACAAACTTAGAAAACCTTTGCAAAGACTTTTGATATGATTCGAGATGATCCATAACCTAGTGACAAACCTTTTTACATGGAAGAGACTCATCGACTTAAACAACTCCCCTCACTTCAAGGATCCATTTTCACCTATATACCTGGAGGAGCATGATGAGAGACCTAATAAGGTCTTAAGCTCTATTTTACTTCTTAACTAATTTTTATTTTTCTAATTCTTTGTTTTTCATAGTAGACTTCTTCTTTTGATCATTCACACTCTTGGAATCCTCTTTATCACCTTAACTAGCTTCTCCCTTCTTCTTGTATGTTTGAGTTTGTAGCTTAGGTCTTTGAGGATCTTTCTTGAACCGACCTGAATTACATAACCTCATAATGTGCCCTATTTTTTGAAACCTAAGGCACTCCACTTGTCTTCCTTTCTATTCAAATGACTTGTTTCCAAACTCATTATAAGCATAGTAATAACAATTAAATTTTCTTTCATACCTTCTTATGTTTTATGTCTCATTGTTGTAATACTTTGTTAGATGTCCTTTCTCATGGAAGTGATAAAAATCAATTCCATATATTTTTTCTCTTCCTTCTATCCTTGTTCTTGAGTTTCTTCTTTAGAATATTCATTATTTTCCACATTAGGATTACATGCACTAGCCATGTGGCCATAAGCACCACACTTATAGCAATTACCATGAAAAATACCATGCTTAAATGCATTTGGCTACCTAACAGGTGATCTTTTATGAGATGAATGCTTTGTACTACTTCCCTTGCTTGACTGCATTTCTCCATTTGACCCTTGACTTGATTCACCTTCTATACTGCATGAGTTTTCTATGAAGCCTAGACCTATTCTATCACCATATACCTTTTGTTTTCCTAACATCCTATCCAATTTTTCTGAGCTCTCTTGAAAGGATGATAACTTACTTGTCATGATTCTTAACTCTTTATTTAACTCTTCTTTCTCAGATAAAACTTCCTTGAATTGAGTCTTCACACATTTGATAACTTCCTCCAAAGCATCTCTACAAAGTTCTCTACACTTCTCCTTATCTCGATAAAGATCTCTATCCGTGTTCTTCAAGATCTCCTTTAGCCTTTTAAGATGACTTCCAGGGCCTACTTTGATACCAAATTTTAGAATTGACAAGGACTGAGAGGGGGGGTGAATCAGTCATGTAATAAAAAAATTTATTTTCTACTTCAAACAATGAATATACAATCTATGAATCACCTACACCAGTGCTTTATCACAATTTGATATGCATACATGACAAGAACATAGAACAAACTCATGATCTTTTCTTTATTGATATTCAAAATACAGTACAATGACTTGATCCTTATCAGTAGTTTACAAAACACAAACAAGAGCTCATAGATATGGAATTCATTACAAAATAGTAAGAATGTTCTTATTTAAATAAAATTCATTTCAAAACTTTAGCTACTACAATCCACTACAACCAGCTACAGACCTAGAAGTGACTTTTAAGGATTTTGGGCTAAGCCCAAGAGGTTTTCTTTTTACAGCAAAGAGATCTTCAACATAAGAAAAAGGGGGTTTTCATCTACATCTTCAACATGCGCATAATGTCCTTTATAAAACATTCTAACACTCATACTTTTCATCTTCTCCAAGGAAATCAAGAGTACACACTTTTTGTATTCCCAATTGTTTGACTTCTCCTTCTCAAGATTTGAATCATACCCTTATTCCGATGTAGTTGTACTATCCAAGCTTTAGCCACCCCTTTTTGATATTGCAACAATTTGTTTATATTCAAAAAGGAAGTCTAAGTTATTGTGTAAACTTTTTATCTCCAACCACGCATCATGATCTTTCAAATTCCCCTTGAGCTCAAAGAGATACTTTTTACCTCTTTTGAGAGTTCAACAAACATTTGAAAAGGACAACAATTCAAAAGTTTTACCTTCCTTTTAAGATGAATAGATAATTCATAAATTGACTTAGGCATGTGGTCATCTTTAATGAATTCTCACTTTTTAGTCACTATTGACACTTCATACACATTTATAGGATCTCACATATCTTGAACTAAGATACCCTTCATACCTTTGACTTGAATTACAAATATGCATGTTTTCCATAGTCTATTAATTTTGCATTGTGCCGAGATTTTCTTGACACTTACTTATTTTGAAAGCATTAATGTGAGATGAGATAATGTACTCATAGTCTTTGAGTGGAGCTATGATGATGCAAACTCAATTCTTTGCTAGCAAACATCCAACCGTGTGAGTGAATCACATTCATTTTCACCATTTTGTATGAGGAACCATTGATACAATGTCGGTTGGTTGAAGAGATCCTTTCATTTGAAGAGATAGAATCCATTTAAGCATCAAATAATATTCCTTATCCTGTTATATTTCTTTATATGATGATTCATTGATAAATTTTTTTAACTCCAAGAAATTTGTGAAACCATGCAAAAACATTGATCTTACCAAATCTAAGCATGAATTGTGAGACTTTTGCTAGAAACCGATCTTTGTACACTCCACCATTTGGGATGATTCCTTTTGAAAAATTTCTTAGACCCTTCACAAAGATATTTCCAAAATTTTAAGTTCTTTGGTTGTATATAGAAGGAGATTCAAGAAAAAATCTTCTCCCAAAACCCTAGTTCGGGGTATAAGGCTGTATAGGGCCCGAGAGAAACAAAAAATTGATTTCTTTCTCATTACTTGATGAAATTCGAAATTTTAAACTTTTGAGTATTTTTGAACATGTTATCCACCTTCGTAAATAATATTTAATCTGAAAAACTTCCAAAAATCTTAGCAATGAAAGATACAGTTCACATGCTCTTGGAATAATCTTCACTATTATGACAATTTCCTCAAAAAAAACTTAGGAATTGATTCAATTTTTAGTTGCATTACATATGAGGAAAGGACCTTCATCAAGATATTTTTAACTGAAAAATTTGCAAGAACCCTAGATTATCTTAAAGACATAGCAATGCAGTTTATACCTAAGAAGAAATTGAGCGAGTCTTGTTACTGAAGATAAAAAAATTGAGGAAGACCTTAGAATTGATCTCTAAAGTAAATTAGAACCTTAAGAGTATGGATTTTAGAATTTTAATATTCAATATAAGAAATGGATCATTTGAATCAACTTGAAATTACACCTTAATTTGAAGCTAACTCGATTGCATGCTTGAGTTTGAGCACAACAAGCCTTCGAGGACTCCAAGATAACATGGTGAAAGGGTTTTTAACTTGATATTCATTTAAAAACTACATTAAAATGAACTAAAACTTTGAGAAATATTATTTAAGAGATAATGATATCTTCTTGTGAAAACTTCACCACTGTTTGGCCCTTATACATGTTTGTCTTAGGAGCACCCATCGACAAGCTCTAAGACATGAGATCATATATTCCACTTCAAAGAGATTGACCTTCAAAAAAATTATAGGCTATGATAGAATTGATAAAATATTTAGTAGAGATAACAGGAGACATTTGATACCAAAACACCTTATTTCTCTAGTTGACTCGGTAGCACTTGCTTGGGCACTTAAAAGCTTTCTCAAAAATGTTCATAATTTTCTCAAAACATGTCCAATTGTCATAAAAAAATTTGCATTACTTAAAGCTTGGATTTATCTTCAAAAATTTATTCTATGAATTATCTAAAGGAGACACTATATTTTTACATGACTTGCTAAGAAGCTAGGCATCTCAAAATGAACTTTTCAATAGACCATTTTTGCAAACACTTACACAACTTGCTCAAATGACCTCTTGAAGACCTGAAATTTTGCATGAAGCACAAGGACACATTCCTTCATCATCTTCCATATTTTTTTCCATTAATAACTTTGAAATTTTCTCTCCCATCCCATTTTCATGCAATAACAATTAGGTGTCTCAAAGACAATTTTGGCTAGAAGTGGCATTTTGCTCCAAAACATGTTTCTTGAATTTCTGATCCTTAGAATGAGTTCATTCACCTATTATACATATGCTCCAAGAATTTCACTACTTCAATTTTCACCACAGAGACTTACATGACTCACATGCACCTAGAAGGCATCAATTGACTCGGCATGGAATGACTTAACTTTGGAGAGACAACTAGATCACCTAGCCAACATTCCTAGACCACCTAGCCAACATTCCTAGATCACATGGCCAAAAAAATACTAGATCACCTAGACAACACACATAGTTCACTTAGACATGAAATCAATGGACTTGACATCAATATCAACACAATTGACACACTCTTCCAACAAGTACGGGTCTAGAGCATATCGTTTGGTTTCCCTTGATGGTAAACCAAAAATGGAACCTCTTAATGCATTACACTTGTTTCCTTTCTATTGTTAACATACCTACCATTATGAACTTAGTCATCTTATTGGTCATCCATCCATCTATTATCCATTTCCATATTTCATCGTAATGATATGGAATTATGTGGTCTATCATCACTTTCCTATATATGACCTTGAATATGGGCACCACGAATCTTCCCATAGCATATTACTTATGAATAGATTTTTCCTTTTTTGGTGAGTAATATGTAATCATTACATCCATCACCCTCTTATTTACCTATTGAAACCACGTTAAGGGTCTATAGGTGTCACTTGTACATTCTTCATCCCCTCCTAAGTGGACTACCTAGATATCCCCAACTCTTCCATAAAAATTCAAAAATGATGGATGTTCATTTAAAAGTCATCATATCACAAATAAAAATAGAATACTCCCTCGAAGGATGGTTGTATCTGAAAAGTAAATATTAAAAAGTATAGACTAATCACTCAAAGTAAAACTCTGTCATGCATATCATATCCTACCATCCATAAAAATAAAAATCCAAAAAGCATAAAAGAAAAATGTAGACCACTCCCTCAAAGGATGGATACCATCTCATATAATGGTAGAAAAGGCTTCCCACATTGATCATCCTTCTATATATTCAAAATTAAAAGCATATATCTCAAAATCAAACATCCTAAGAAAGCTTCCCATCAATCATCTTTCTCATCCATAACAAACTTCCCACATTGATCATTTTTTTCATATTTCTCGAGAGATGGGACATAGACCTAGGAACACCTATTATGGAGAACATATATTCCCACATATGATTTACATATAAAACCCCTTATGTCGTGTCGATATTTATGTCTATAAGTTTGTTGGTCCGAAAATCATCGCGTGGACGGATCTATGGATAAGGCGAGCCAACAAGTGTGCGGGGCTTAGCCCTCTTTGAGGCAAAGGCGAAACTGGTTTATTGCTATTTCTACTAGCGGGGAACCTATGCAAGTCTCACATTCTTCCTTCGGGGTTGGGATCTCATCCCAATAGAGTGTTCCAGGCTGCAAAAAGAAAGGAATGAAAGAGGGAGAAGAGAAAGAACAGATCCGAAGGGAGAAAAGAAATGAATTCCAAAGCGAGAAAGGTCGGAAGATTTATGTTTTTATTTTGGTAGTAAACAGCCAAACCTACTTGCATAAATAAACAAAGCAATCTTGATAAACAAATGACGGAAAAGTAGATATGAATCCAACAGATTAAACACATACGAGATCTAACGTAAGAAAGATCTAATGTATAACATGACTATTGAGCACAAAGTCTCGAATAATTGTATTACTTGTTCTTTTACATTCATAAGAAAGCTCAAAGTCTTTCTCTCCTCACTTCTATTTCTATCTAAAAAATGTTCACCCTGAATATAACAAGTATTCTCATATTTATAGAAGATGAGGGAGAGAGAAGGAAAATGGAGCCAACCACTTATTTACAAAGATATTTACAAAATATCTAAAAGTCATGTTGACTTTGACAACTTGGTGGATGACATCATCCCATGATGCAACATGGATGATGTCATCATTTGTGCTCAACACATTTTAGACATTTCAAAAGAAAGTCGGAGAATAGAGAGAAGAAGAAGAAGAAGAAGCTACTCATCATCATCATCCTGCGGCCGAAAAGGGGTTGCCTGTTTCTGATGCTTGTGCTGCTCAGGTGATGATATGTGGAACTGAGCGCGGTATTCCAAAAACTTGCTGATCATTGGCCCAAATTGATCCTGTGATGGATCCTTGTGCCGTTCACTGATTGCTTCGCAAGTCTCCCGCTCGTCTATGAGCTTTTCCGGGAGTTTGGAATAATCTTTCTCCGCCTCGATAAGGAACCCGATGAAGTCCCTACAGGCCAGTAGGTTGTTGATAGATTCAGTGTCGAATGTGACCTCTGGCCCTGTCCCTTGAGAAGCTATCTCCTTGAAGATCCGGATAGTGTCATCAGCTGATCTCAAGGTAAGGGAAGGAGTGAGCAACCAGAGTCATGGCGAGGACAATTTTCTCCATTTGGTGCATTGCATCCAGGGCCTCTTCCTTTACCTTGTCTATCTTTTCTAAAACAAATTCCAGCTGATCTATCTGATAGTCCAGAGTGGACATAGTTTTGTTGAGGGCCCTTGGATGACCGAAGACTCCGAACTTGACCAGATCTTCGACTGAACAGTCGAACATTTGTTGGAAGGTCTCGTGCTGGAGTCTAGCATGTTCTAACTCTTCTGATATCGGACCTGCTAATGCTTGGAGTTCCTTATTCGCCTTCTCGATGTTTAGGTATAAACTGATATACTCGGCGATTACTCTTTCACTATCCTTGAGGATCTGGCTCCTCCAAGCAGAAACAGCCATACCCTGCTCGCCGATCTTTGAATACTCATTGATCTTCTCCTGACTGAGCAGCTCAGGAGTCTCGGCGGTAGTTGTGGGAGGTGCACTTCCCATCTTCTGTAAGGCTTGAAGCAGGTACTTGTTCTGCTCCTTCAGTAGCCTTTTCTCCTCTTTCATTTCCTGAAGCTTTTTGCAGAGTGCATCAACTGCGGAAAGAGCTTCCCCCTGGAGACTTTCTGAGGATGTCCCCATTGTGACTTGGGTCACGGTGAAATCTGTCGGAGACAGATCTTCTTTCTCTTTGAGGGGGTTGGGGTACGCTATTTCCATGACTCTCTCACTGCAGCGCTCTTTCGAGAAGCGTGTAACCGGCTTGTGCTTCTTTGCTCCTTTAGCCGGAATGACCGAAAAGTCCATCGGAGCGATGGGGACTTTCCTCTTTTGTTGGCTCAGCTGCTGAGAGATCCAAGCTGGTCCTATAGAAGAAGGACCAGAGACAGAGAGGGAAGCGGCAATAACGGTAGAAGAGGGGAAAAACGTGGAGACACGCGGCGGTGGCATGGAAAGAATAGCCGAAGAAATGTCCACGGGAGGAAGGGAAACCGCAACTGCAGAAGACATAGGAAGGGAAGGGAGCTCGGAGATGAGGGAAGAAATAGAGGAAGACAAATCAGCGAGGGAGGAGAAGATAGATGAAGAAGCAGGGGAAAGGGTAGAAGAAGGGGCAGAGGACACGACCAAAGGGATGGTCGTTTGAGTCACTCGAGGAGGGGAAGGAAGAGAAGAAGAAGGGATAGAAGGGACCTCTGAAGTTGTAGCGACGCCGACATCCTGGGTGGATGGGCGTATAGGACTATCCTCTGTCAATTCCTCATCAAGAGTTATGACTTGTTCTGGCTCTGAGGGAAGAGGACTTTCAGGGGCTTCCTCCTGAATGGTGCTAGGTTCACCTTCTGCACCTTTGCCTTTCAGCTGCTTCTTTGACCTTGGAGGTGCGTTGCCCAAAGGGGAAGTTGTGAAATCTACCCCGAGGTAGATTAGTCCGTTCATGCGGCACCAATGCTCTGTTCTCCGCATAGTCTCCTTGACCCTCTCCTCAATTGTTTGAGGAGACTTATTCCTGTCAATGGCCGGGAAGGGCCAATTGTCCCCATCTGTGTCATTATACACCTTATCTACTTCATCTTCCGTAGTCTGGAAGCCTTCGGGGACAATGGCCACTCCGTATTGGATGATTTCTGCCAATGCTAAGCGAGAGTGATCCTTTCTTCTGAGTTCCGCCTCATGGAGAACGTCAATGTAAATATCCTCAATTTGAGGGACATGGATCGGATCGAGCTTCGCTTTTGGCAGGCAGCTTCTTGGGTCGAAGGTAGGCCTAGCTGGGAAGTCATGCTTCAAGTTGAGTAGCTCCAGCTCTGCGAACATTTCCTTCGCCTTATGGTGGGTGGAGCATGTGTATCGGCCCACTTTGAGGGGGAAAGGAGTTCCACCCTTCTTTCTTTTGAGGCACTTCTCATGGTATGTGACCAGCTGCCTTGACAGTTCTAGTAGAATCAGCTTAGGCCCAGCATACCTTGGTAGCCTGGTTGGCTCTCCCAAAAAGTTGGCAGCCCTCAGATAGGTGAACGTGGGAAATTGGGTGAACAGGGCCCCCCATTTCTCTGTGACTGCCACTATGTGTTTGGTCGTCCGGCTATGAGTCATGTTTGGCCTCAGTAGGCAGATGACATGATAGAAGAATGCATCGTTAACTTTTGCGAAATGTTGGATGCTATTCTCCAGCCTCAGCTCTGGGTAGTAATCAAATATCTTGGCCTGAGGCCATACTCCACTTCGGTTCAGCCCCGGATAATCCCTCGCCGATGCTGCAGCGTAGACTACATAGGAGTTCATATGGAACACTCCTGTTGTGGCGAACTGTTGTAGCTGCTCAGATATGGTGCTGCTTATTATTTCCCCCCAGCAAAAGCGCTGATCGGGCAAATTCTTATTCATTGTCTCCAGGTACCGCAGCATCCACTTATGGAAATAGTGGGCATCTGAAAGCCCGAAGACTCTGCTCAGGAAGGTGATAGTATCACTGAGTTCCTCTGAGAAATCACTTCGGTGGATAGTCTGAGGCCACCGGGTCACCACCTTCTTATTCTTTAGGTAGACCTCATTCATCAACTGCATGCACTGGTCTTCGTTGTCTTCCCAGGCCTTGATGCATTCTCGTTGGCTAACAGCCACGTAGTTCCGGTGGTGAGGGATGCCAAGCATTAACTCAAAGTGACGGGCAGTGAGGTTTATGACTGCCTCGCCCTTCTTAGTTTCGACACATCTTGTGTCTTTGTTGTAACATTGCGCAATCACCATCATGAATTCGTTGTTTACAGCGCTGACGGGGATTCCTCCGGCGAAGTGCAGGGCACTGCCTATTAACTTGTCCATCCATGGACTTCTTGTAACTTTTTGAGTCCTAACCCAGAACTCATCCATGTCAATGTGACCCAATTCAGAGTCTCTGACATCCATACTGCACTCAGCCTGTGATTCGGGCATCCTGACCCTCTGATATTTGTATTTCATCTCTTCTTCTGTCAGCTTAGCCTTTCCTCTTGGTTTGGTGGGCTTCTTGCTTGACGTAGACATGTGTTCTTTCGAACTCAGTTGCTGATCTGCACGAAGAAGAAGTGAGACCCAATCCAAAAAGGTTGAATTAGTCATTTGATCTTCCATTGGAAAGCTAGCAGAAGAAAGAGTTAGAGATTTTAAGGCTCAGGGCGCAGGGAAAAATGCAACTGGCAGGCCAAATAGATAAGGCGCACAGAAAAGGAATGTTGCAGAGGTTATCTTTGGCGCGAAAGCGTGGCGCATGGATGAAGCAGGTTGCATTTTATAGCAGGGCGCACAGGAAATGCGTGTTACATTGGGGTTCGGTGCGCCTTTTGGCGCATGGGAAGATTGTGTAACATTAACAAATGGTGCGCCAAAGGCTTTGGCGCGGCGCATGAAGGTTTTACACAACATCATGTTACTGCAATGGAGGGTGCGCCCGCGCCTTTCTAACTTTATACTCGCGCGAATAAGGCTTGTGTTGCATGAAAGCTGGGTGCGCCCTTTGGCGCATGAAAGCGGGATGTAACATGGAAAGAAGGTGCGCCAAAGGGTTTTAAGGAAGCGCGGGATTTATACTTGTAGCATGCAAAAAGGGCGCGCTTTGAGGGCGCATGAATTCAAACTGCAGCAGGATGGAAGGGTGCGCCCTTTGGCGCGGGTTTTGAGGATGTAACATGGCGGGTAGATGCGCCAAAGGGGCGCAACTGTTTTTATTGCTACAAGGCGCGCCAGTGCGCCACGGAACTACACTTAACTGCTCAAATATTTTCTTATTCTTTCTCTACTTCAAAAGGCTGCTTGGACAAGTAAGGTTTCACAAAGAGGTTCCAGCAGACCAAGCCATGAAAAACAACTCCCTTCCAGCAGATCTGGAAAGAGGGAGGAAGGAGAAAAAAGAAAAGGAAACAGGACAGCACAGGGGGGAGACTAGCTCAAATATACTCCATTAAAAACCGACTAGCAGCCCAAAACAAAGACCAAGCACACCAACAGAACCGAAAATACAAAACAGCGAAGAGGGAGAACCTCTTACCTCGAATATATAGCAAAAATCTGAAGAGCGGGTCCACAGGGCGATGACAACGACAGAGCAGAGCTGACAAATCGAGAAGCAATCACGTGCTTGAAAAAAGGAATGAAAATGACATGGGCGCGCATGGCTGATATTTATAGAAAAACTTGTCATCAATCGCCAACCACTTTTGAAATGGTGCATGAAAAAATGCTATTGTCGGCGAGGGAAAGTGTGCGCCCTTTGGCGCACGAAAGTATTTGACAACAGAAGATTGAGCGCGCCTTTGGCGCACCATATGTATTGTCGACATGAAGTTATGTGCGCCCTTTGGCGCACAAAACTTGGTGTTGCAGAGAGATTATGTGCGCCCTTTGGCGCACCGAAAGACGTGTTAACATGGAAAACCATGCGCCAAAGGCTTTTAAGGGGGCGCACCAAAACTTGGTGTTACAAGGCAAATCCATGCGCCCAGCCAAAAAAGGCTCAAAAAGACTAAGTTCGAAAACTAGATTTCCCGGGAAGGGATTTTACAACGTTTCGAACGCAAGGGATCCCTAACGAGGGATCGAAACAAAAGTTTCGGTATGGTTATCGGTAAAATTGCCCTTGTCAATTTTACGGGATAACAAAGTTCACCTTCCATACTTTCCTTCATGATCCTTGAGATCACTAACTAGCGATGGTTATGTGTTAACACATGTTATTGGCTGCAAGTGCATTGCCTTAATTGTATCCTTTTCTTATTTACCCTAATCCATTTTGAAGCATCATTCCTTTGTGTGCTCATTTTATATGATCAAGTTTCATTTATATATTTTGGGTCATCACCTATTCATGTCACATTGTGATTTTATTCATATCATAATCATTTTATCTATATTGATGTTTATACTTTTTAGTATCACATCAATCTTTCTTACATTTAACACAGTCATATCCATCATCTTATTCAACAAAATATATCCATCTTATTTTATACTTAATTTATAATCAAAAGTCATCATCTACACATCATGATCTAAAAAATAAACTCACATCACATCATAATTCAAACATCCAAATCAAACATCTACGCCATAATCATCCAAAATATTTAATTCATCATGAACCATCATCATCTACATCTAAATCAAATTTGTAATATCATAATTCTATATCTACATCACAACATAAGCATGTATATCTATGTCATAAACATCTATATTTGATCCAAAAACATTCATAACCATCATAAACATGTCCATCACATCATGATTCTACACCTACATTTATCATCAAACATCTAACACTAACATAACACAATCAAATCCATAGTTTACATCATCAAATATCCATAATCACCATAATCACATTTGTAATCACATCTACATCAAACTAAATAATAAACCATCCAAATTAAATCCATGACATCCATGACCATTACATCTACATCTCATGAGAGCATCATCAAAATTCATGAATCAAAACTCATAACACATAATAAACCACAACAAAAATCATCTATATATATATATATATATATATATATATATATATATATATATAATCTAAGTACATCCATACATTAAGTTACATGCCACTATGGGTCTGTCTCAATCTAGATACATCATCAAAATTTGTAAAATATACATTAGACAATCTCAATTATTTCCCTCTTGGGAAGGTGCCTATATCAACCCCTAGGATGCATCATGGCCCTCATCTCGCAGATGGTTGTTCCATGCTCACAGTACTCCCGAGAGGTTGTTGCATCACTCGCTCTTGCTCTCTCAGTATAGCTAGATACTCTACGTATCTTAGCGTCCATGGAAACTTATGTGTCATAATCATCTCATATAATATATTTCCTCAATAGCTAATGTTATGTATAGAATAAGGGCATAATCCTAGAAGTGTCATATTTCCAACAGCTCCTATTATGCAAAAATCGGTGCACAATTGGTGACTCCATTGCTAGGATCAACACAAGACCTAAAAATCATACTCTATATGCCACACTTTGTCTCTTATATCTATCTCACTACTCTATTGATGTATCCCTCTCTGACAAAGAGCTAGCACCTCCTTCCTCACTACCTATCACTCCTAGCAAGTGGTGTCTCTCTCCATGTGAGCTAAGTCATGCTCTGTGCTTACCCGAACTAGCTCCCCTCCATCATATCCATCACCACCACCACCACCTCTAGAAGATTCCTCCTCCTCTTAACCATCATCCTCATCCCCCTCCACCACCATCCGGGTTGATCGGGCCCTCGTCATCGATCTAAAAATCTAGCCCCAACTCCCACATCGTCGTCCTCATCCCATGACGCCCTTGCCTCCTCTAATGGGTCTGTCATGTTAGGGCTTGTTAAATCTCTCTATGCCTCATCACACATGTATGTAATAGGCTCTTCGGGGCCTATCTCAACAACATCAAATTTTTGCAAGACTTGTTGGATGGACAAAAAGGGGCTAAGTGTTGGGTGCGTGAATGTAGGATGTTGGAAGAGCGTGTAATGCTACAATATGGCTGAAGTGTCAGGATCGGGACTTACTTTTTTTTCTCATTAAGTTACTTTTGGAGATAGCGTAATGAGTACACAAAGACATGAATAATTTCATTCCACTCAAGGCTATTTTGTGAACAAGCATCAGCCAAGCACCATACATAGTTCAGGCTAATAATGTAATTTCTACTCAGAGTTAACTAAAGGAAGTCTATTGTTAGGGAACTTGTATGTTTTGTATCCCTTTGTAAAGGTACATGGATATTATTAGCATGTAGCCTATTTTGAGATAGTGCATGGGTGGTGAAGTGAAATTCCCCACCCCTATATATATATGTGTGTGTGTGTGTGTGTGTGTGTGTGTGTGTGTGTGTGTGTGTGTGTGTATGTATTGATTTATACAATTAAGAAAGTGTCAAGTATTATAGAGTTATGTTGTTGGTCTTGTCACGTGCATGACTCATGAAGATACCTTTATAATGTATGAAGATTTTGCATTTTACAATATTTAATAAAATGGATCATATTGGTTGGATAATGGTGTTGAACATGACTAAAACTGGTTCTTGTGTGGTAAATCTTGTTATAGTCATTGTTTAGTTCATCTTTTATATATTCTAAGATCTAGATCTGGTTTATGCATTGTGGACTATTTACTGTTGGTTATGAATTTGAATATACATATGCACTATCATGTTAACATTATATACAAACAACTCTAAAGAGGGACTTGGTGCCTTTTTCCACTTTGTATGAGTGCTCAGCTTAGGATAAGTGATGTGTTAGTGCACCTAGGTCATTTACTGAAATTTTAGGTTGCATCATTGGCTCCATTGTTGGGACCTCTTTCTCATTATTTTCAGGATGTTGTGTGATGAAGACATATCAGTTGACCTTAACAAGTGTTGAGGAGTGGATAGTAGATATGGAAGAAGAATATGCTTGGAGATTTAGCACATGATCCAAGTTTGACACACGCACGTGGGTTGAGAAGAATCTGTATGACTACTTATATGAGAGATCTTCTTTTATTTTTCCCATATAGCTATATGAGTGGTTGGTTGCTTATGTGTCTAAAAGGAATTGAAGGTTTCGTACACTTTTCAGAAACAAGAAGAATTTTAGGCCCTCTATGATGCTAATTTGATTTAGACGTGTGACGTGCGGATACTTGGTTCCATGGTGTTCTAAATAGCTATATTTTTGAGTACTCAATCTCCACTTACTCTTTCTCGAAGGTAGCTGAGTTTAAATTTTTACGTTATCCTAGGGATCATATCTACATAGAATTCCACTGGCGATCAAGATCTTGATGGTAACCTTGAATTTGGAAGATAATTGATGGCTATCTAAACCCCACCATGCATGGGGACAAGAGCAGGTGTGGTGAAGGATGGCAGACCTAGTGGTAGAGAGGAAAGAGAAAGAAAGGCATCTTAAGTTCAATGAGGCACATGAGAGGGATTTAGAGAAGCAACATGAGGTTACATAATGGATGGCATTGTGGAGAGAGATGGTTCATGAAGGATTTGGAGCTCACGTAAAGGACATGGAGCCAGAGCATCTGGAACTCCCCATTTGAGAAAAATGATAGGGAACCCTCATCACTCTTATGAGAGTGCACACCAGAGAAAGACATTACATGGGCTATGGGCACACATCTAATCTACCTAGTGACCTAGCCCTTGCGCTTGGTTTTACAGTTTCTAGTATAAACCATTAGACAAAAAGATAGTTTTTTGTAGAGTAGTAAGAGGTAAATTTGACTTATCAATAGGTTCAGGAGTAAATCAAATAGAAAGTACATTTATGGTCACGTAGATGCCTTCCTTTTATTTGGAGGTCCGGTTGGAGGTACTTTTTTAAGTGCATCATCGACACATAAAACAAATGCCTAAAACTTTGGACTCACATCTAGGAGTAGTGCAACTTTGTAGAATGTGGGAGTTTAGTTTAGCACCACTATTGGGACACAAGGTAAAGTGCATCCTCTAGTTTAATTCCTATTACAGGGGAGGATCAGGAGGCACAAGTAGGTGGCTCGAGATCCGGCGGATCTATGATGGATTTGGAGGTAGAGGTAACACATGAGGTTATATTTCTGGTGGGCATGGTCCTCACCAGCCCTAGAATATTTACATGGAGATGTCACTTCGTCTCCCGAGTATAGGGGAATAGAAGATGCTGTTGAGCATGTCCATATGTGTGAGATATTTTGGCGTGTGAAAGTAATTACAGCTTCGAGTGCAAGGCCAGTTAGTTTACAACTACATTGTAGGGACACACACACAATTGATACAGAAGTTTGACCCTAATCAGACTTGTGTGGATTATATGGTGTTATGAGATGCTTTCCTTAAAGAATTTTATATCCCTAAGTTCAAGAAGAAAAGTATAAGTGCGCTCAAGGATATCAAGCAAGGACACTACTGAGAGTGTCGGGAATATGATTCTCATTTCAAAACACTCTTGTCTAAACTATCTTATGATATCCATGCAAGTCAACATGCACAATGGTTCATCGGAGGCCTATCACACCTTTTAGAGGGTGCTCTCACATAAGACTTATATAGGCCCACACGAGGTGCTTGAAGCAGCTTTGTGCATGCTTGAGGTAGTGGGAGCATAGACATTGAGTGAGCCCATTCTTGGAAGCTCAGATTATAGAAATGGAAAAATAGTTGGAGAAACTATCTTAGCCAATACAACACATGAGACATGCACTGGAATTCGGTGCACATATTGTGAAGTAGAGGGGCATACTAAGGATAGTTTTCCTCACAGATCGATGCACTCCTTATTACTAGATTATGAGATATGTCATTTAGACCATGATGTGAGCCATGTTGCTGATTGTTACAACAATGTATAAGGAAGAATGTGTCTTATTATTGTAAGATTTTTCTAGTCCACAACTCACAATACTAAAGATTGTAGGTTGATTGATCATATCCATGATGCCATTGATATTGGTGTATGATAGAATGGAGTTGTGAATAACTCTAAGGAAAAAAGTGAGCAACATGATCATGATCATACTCAAGGGCACTATGATCAAAATGAAGGGCGCTTTGAGGGAGGCCATGGTAGAGGTCGAGGATACTATGTGGTGGATTTAGAGGCCGAGGTGTATGTAGGTGGATGAGGTGAGTTCCCTCATGGAACATGTTATATGTGTAGATCTCCTGACCATTACAGGTGTGAGTTTCCTTAGAATGTTACTTGTTCTTTTTGAAAGAATCATAACTATGAAGAGTGTCTCGGATTTATATGAACATCTGAGAAAGAAGCACAAACAGGAGAACAAGGGCACATGGATGGTTAGAATACATTGTGCCATGGAAAACCAATGGATGCTAAAGTTAGCACCAATCCTGAGATGGTACTTGTGAAGATTACTACATGTGTTGAGGTTGTGCACTAGAGAGAAATGTTGTAACAGAATCCTACCATTACTAAGGAGGAGGTTTTACATGAAAATATCTAGACCCTACACATCAGAAGGAGGTTTATCAAGAAACCATGGAGGTACTCATAAATACGGGTGAAATACAATCTGTTTAAAGGAACAGTTATGGAAGTTGGAATAGAAGAAGGAAGCTGAGACTTTCCATAGTCGATGTTGATGATCTGAAGGAAGTATGCAAGATGTTGCATTAGGAGAACATTATTCCATTACTAGGGAGTTGGTTAAAGGAAACACTCCATGCACTAGTATTGAGAATGGAAGAGATTTTTGCATGCTAATCTCCCTCCTCATAGCTTGGATTATGACAAGGAGATCACTCTAAATGTTGTTGTGGATGGATGGCTTTTGAGCAATATTTTGATTGACACAGACATGTGAAGTGAATGTGCTTACTTTAGATGCATGGGTTCAGATGGGTAGACCTCCATTACAACCATCTTCCAATGTACTGTATATGGAAAATCAGACTAAGGCCACACCAATTGGAGTCTTGAAGGATGCATCCATTACTATATAGGGACCAAGTTCACTAGGGACTTTGAGGTCTTAGTGCTTGCAGAAGTGGACAACTTCCTAGCTCTACTTGGGCACCCTTGGTGCTATACAAATAATGTTGATCTATGGTTCAATAAGGGATATATCAATTTTGAGAACAAGGAAGAATGAGTTATTATCCCTTTGACAGATGGAAATCTGCACCTTATGTTGAGCCCTTAAGTGAAGAAGATCTGAACAAAATTTATGTGCACACCATTCGAGACCCGGAAGTACTTGAGCCATCTAAGGAAGGAGTTCTCTAGTGGGATGATGCACAGTCCATCAATGATACTACAAGTATTTCCTATGATAATTGGGCACATGAACCTATGAGATGGTTGGGCATGAGGTAAAAGAATAGCTACATGTAAGTAAGGAACACGTTGTGTTAGGTGATTAGGCAACAACCATGTACCCTCAAAGACACTCGGTGAAGGAAACCCTGAGGTATTCCTGTGAGCCATGGAAGTACTAGTGGAAGGATCAAGTGGATAGAAGGAACATGTTAGTTTATACCCTACGTGGACAACAACATGCTTTGGTGGATGGTTCATAGGGATAATCTCATAGAATGGAGAGAGGTGAGAATTTCTCTATCAACAAGGTTTCTCAGAAGTAATGCACCTACTCAAATATGTGAATATCATGGTAATAATCATGTTCAACACCACATTCAGTAGTGTGAGAGACTCTTGGATAGAGGGGCAGGAAGCTTTACCACCTTTTGTGGGTGCACAAACTTTATTTCACCTTGTGAGGTTGCATGCACATGGTATGTTTATGTGGAGTTGAATAGAGAGACTGAAATTGGCAAGACTTGACTATAGGTATGATCTAGACTTTTGACTACTTCTCCACTAAACCTCCGGTGAATGAGGCATTACAGGTTATGAAGTGCTTGACTATGGGAGATAGTGTAAAATTTGAAGAACTCATTCAGAGTTACTTGGTGAGTTAGACCTAGAAGCACATTTTGAAGAAGTAGATGAGACAGATGCAGAACTACTTGAGCATGCTTGCCTAGAGAAGGAGAAAGGAAAGATGGTCTACATGGTGGATGATGAAGAAGTGGAAAATTTGGACATAGATCATTCAAAGGGTACACTCAGGTCTTAGATAGTGCAGATGAGAAGGCACGCGCCTACCATGAACCTATGAAGATGAAGAAAGTGAACATTGGAATGGATGTTGAACCTAAGGAGGCCATAATTAGAGATTACTAGTCTAACTCTGAAGTGGCTAAGATAATTGAGTTATTACGTGATTTCTAGACATGTTTCCTAGAGGCTACCATGAGTTTAAAGGAGTGCATGAATCTTTGGGTGAGATGAAAATTAAGTTAAAGGAAGGTGCACACCTAGTTAGGAAGAGACCTTACAAGGATGAACCTAACCTACACGTAAAAGTTAAAGAAGAAATTGATAAGATGTTGAAATATGACATTATTGAGCCCATAGAGGAATCAAAGTGGGTTAGCCCTATGGTAATCAACATAAATAAAGATGGAAGAATCAAGATTTGTGTGGACTACATGGAGCTGAATGCTACATGTGTGATTGATCCTTTCCCTACACCATTCACTAAGAAATATTGGAAGGCATTGCAGGGCATGAAAATTTACTCTTTTACAGATGGATTCTTTGGTATCATCAAGTAAGAATTGCTAAAGAAGATCAAGAGAAGAAAATTTCACCACTGAATGGGGAAGTTTTTCATACACGGTGATGCCCTTTGGATTGAAGAATGCATGTAGTATTTTCACACATTATTGTTCAAGCATTCCAGGATTTTATTCACAAATTATTATAGGTTTACTTGGATGATTGGACCATGTATGGGCTTGTCAAGGATCATTGTGACAATTTGAGGTTAATGTTTGAGAGGTGTAGATAGTTAAGCATCTCTTTAAATATCAAGAAGTGTGTATTTTCTACACCTTTTGGAACTCTACTAGGGCATATCATCTATAAGGAGGGTTTGTTAGTAGATCCAGCTAAGGTTGCAGTCATCTTAGGCTTGGAGGAGCCTACTAGTCAGAGTGAGGTGCATGGATTCTTAGGCCACATAGGTATTACAAGAAATTTATCAAAGGATATGCTAAGATTTCCGTGCCCTTGGAGGATTTATTAAAGGGTAAAGGAAAGTTCTATTGGGGAGAACCATAGTAGCAATACGTATTCGAAGCGCTGAAGGAAAGGCTTACTACTACGCCTATTCTATGTTTTCCTTCATGGAATATACCTTTTCACGTACATGTGGACACCTCTGGCATGGCCATTGGCGTAGTTCTATCTCATCCTAGAGAAGGTATTGTAGATCATCCTATTTTCTTTACTAGTAGAAAGTTGACTCCTGCAGAACAAAATTATACAACTACAGAGCGTGAGGCTTTGTCAATGATCTACACGTTTTATAAGTTTGACAAAGTACTTGCTAGCAACACCTTTTTTTTTATACAGATCACATGGCATTGAAATACTTGGTGAATAATCCCATCTTACAGGGTGCATATGCCGATGGGTTCTATTGTTCCAAGAGTTTGAATTTACAAGGTGGTAAAGCTAGGTAAAATAATTATAGTCCATATCATTTGTCAAGATTCACTTAGAAGGACACATAGAACATTGAGGATATGATGTCTGGATACACAATTATATAGTGATAAAACGCATTTCCTTAATTAGAGGATATTTTTGTATTATTGGATGAATTTATGGTATGACACCATAAAGGAATGAAGGCCTTATCAACCTCAAGAAAATGGGACACACATTTCATGTTTCATTAGTGATATTATAGCTAACTTTGACAATGAAAATTACGCCGTGATGTACACTAGAATGAAGATCGAATGAAAATAAAGGCTCATAGCGGTATTAAGTGGACACTATGCAAGTGAAGCCTACCATGTTGAATAAGGAAACACCCTTTAGTTGGTTTATTGTGGAAGAATTGCACATGTTATGCCCATGGAATTCATGTTACCTTCTTTGTGATCATTGTCAACACCTTGGAAAACTGGGCAAAGAGATGAAATGCATTTAAGAAATACTAGTTAAAACTTTTGAGAAGTGGGAAATTTACAACTATATGAGAGACACAATAGTGCATAATTATCAACTACATCATCACTAGGAAAAAGGCATGACATGATAGGCACATCGTGAAAAGAAGCTTGAAGTTGGGAAATGGTACTCTTTATGATTCAATATTTTTGCGCCACCCAATGCAAGTTTTAAGGTGCATTGAGTTGGGACCGTATGTTTATCACTCATATACTTAGACTTAGTGATTTTAGTTAGAGGAATTTGATGGAACATGGTTTCTAAGTTACTTTAACGTGAGGAGGTTGAAGTCCCTACTACTATAAATAAGCCTTCTTGGTGTTTATAATAAGGCATATTTCCATTTAGATTATATTTCCCTTAATGTATTTCCTTTATATGTGTTTCCTTCATCGTCACTATGACAAAAAATTTAGTTCAAGGTAATAGGTAATAAAGTTTGCATGTGCTTTGGGCATATAAAACAACCTCTAAAGTGTTTTCATGCATAGAGGACTGCACATACCCTTAGTGTGGGGTGGATAAAGAAGGTTAGTTTGGTACAAAAAATAAATAAACTCACAGGTGACCATAAAGGGAACATGCTTTCAAAATTAATGAAAAATTTAGGAGAAATTTCTCAAAGTTAACACCACGTGTAAGGAATGATGAGCGCTTAATATAAAGTAAGGAGGTTGTAGCATTAGAGACTACATATGTTGGGTCACATTGGATAAACTACTTCGGCATAAGGAAGCGTAGGTAGGAGATTTTGTGATAGATAAGTAGTGGCATGCCACCTTGAGAAAGTTATGATTGAGGTGTAAAAGTTTGAGGCACGAGAGATTGGGGCACATGACAAAAAGCAGAAAATGCACTCAATGGTAATTAATGTCATGTACGGTGGTAGGTGGAGAAATTAAGGAAGGGATTTTTGAAACTTATTAAATTAGATGTTTTCAACGCATTTGCCTTACCTTGTGAGTTTAAAGAAAATTGAAAGTGTGAAGAAGAGTTGAGACGATTAGCACTTTCCCTTCGAGTAAACCTATCGAGATTCAAGCATGTTGTTGAGCATCATAAGCACTAAGTAGAATTCAAGTTCAAGTGGTGGTGTGTGTGTGTGTGATGAGGGGGTGACTTAGGTTTTGTTCACATGGAACTAGGGTTTCATTCACACTTACATGCATCAAAGGAGCAATGACACCACGGAGGGCTCTATGGATGAAGAGGTTGAAACCAACAAAAAATAATGGTTGGTTGAAATGTTATACCCAAAAGAGGTGATTGAGGGGTGGCCATGGAAGAAAAAAATAACACAGTGTAGGGTTTTCAAAATCAACCACCGAACTGAGAAGTGTCCTTAAAGGACATTAGGGTGAAGAAGTCTATAGGAAAACTAACCAGTGGTTAGTGGATGACACTAGGGTTTTGATGCCTCCATGAAAAGGTTACTTGATAGCATGGGGGTCATGCAAAATTCTAGAATTACCCTATTTTTAGGAAGCCCAAGAAGTTGTATCAATGGCTCATGTCACACATGCATGAAGAATTTTTCTACTTCATGGGTAGGAGAATGAGGATCACCACCAAGCTGATTGGGAAGGTGACAGGTTACGTGACTCGGGCTCAAGATCACTTGATTTATCGGATGATGATCAATTGATGTGATGACCACCATATATATGTATAAGAAGGTGGGTTGAGCCTTTAAAGTAACCAACATTATAGACATGGCCACCAGGGTTTCAGTACACGCTTAACAAGGAGAAAGTTGGGTGCCACTGAGCGATGGAATGAGGTAAATATGTGTTGGTTGCATATAACGCACAAGATGGTAAATAAGACATACTACAACATCTTGGGTACATTGTAGAAATCCTAGTGAATGAGGCAACGTCCAGGCAGATAAAGGTGAGAAAATAACTTGGGTGCCATCTTATTGTTGATTATATTTAGTGAAATTGGTACCCAACGGACCAAGGGAGAACATCTGGGAGTTTCCATTGGAAAACAAATCCCAACAAAGAAATATGCTAAGTATACTCTACGTGGGGCTATTTCTAATACATATAAGGAGTTTTGGAGAAGTGGTTCAGGAGGTTGTGCAGGGTTTGAGGGAGAATGACACATTCCATGTGAATTTCCCAAGGTGTTGGATGGAGAAGCTGAATTTTGGTTTACCAACACTTTAGCTTAGGCGCTTTCCATATGAAGTCTAGTGAGAAAATCCTCGTGGTGTAAGTTTCCATTTGCCTTTACTACAAGGTACTTTAGAGACTCTGTGAATAGATTCCATGACACACACAAACTCTAGTTTGATGTAGATAAAGTAGACGCATATGTTCACATTCTGTGCAAGACCTATGTATGGCAAGTAAAGAGGCCTATGTTGAAACAATGGAGTCTGACAACGTGGACATTACGCCGGAGAGTTTGGCCATAGGAAAAATTGAACCAACACACATGTACATCTATCTGAGGCCAAGGTTCAAGGATGGAAAGGTGGTGAAGGGTGTGGATATGACACTTTTGGGACCTCCAAAGAAGGGGAAGATAGTAGGAACCTCAAGGCAAGTTGCATCGGTGCACACCTACTCAGGAAGATCTAGTGCCTACCGGGTTAGAGAATGTCCTAGAGCAAGAGGAACCAGAAGACAACATCGAACTGATTCATACAAGGAGAGTTCTATGGAGAAGGAACACATCAAGAGACACTAGCGTAGGACTTCACATTGGTAAGAAGATCACCATGTGTAACTCCTGTGAAGAATGAGGAAGAAGAAAGGAGAAAGCACAAAAAATATGTTCAAGTAAAGGATAGTGAGGAGGATTCCCCACCCAAGTTAAGTGCAAAGAATGAGGAGGCCACTCCAAGTATGGGAGAGCATAGAGTAGAGGCCACCCCTAGTGTGGAAATGTAGGAGGATGAGGATATTAGAGAGTGAGTAGTCTATGAGACTATAGACCAAAGCATGAGTGTCCATGAACAATGCTCAGGTGAAGGGGAAAGTAACATTGGTGGAGACACGAAAGTCTTAGTACGCCCCATGCCAAAGGAAGGAGAGAATGAAGAAGAAGTAGACCAGAATGTGGGTGGTATTGTGCAACAGGATGCAGGCATTGTGGTACAACAAGATGAGGGCAACATCTTCATGAGGATGTTGGGGAACATACAGTCAACATGAAGATGAAGAGGTAGTAGGTACTCAGAATTTGGGCTATATGGATGACCCATCAAAAATTATTCACACCCGCTTTCAGAGCACTCTACCCAACAAGCAATTATATGGCTAGGATTGGATGGACCCAGAGATGGAAAATATGTGCACTCATAAGCAACTATCATGGAGTATGTAGACTCACATGGATGAGCCCTATTTTGATGTCTGCGAGGAGGCATGTAGTTCAAGAAGATGAGGAAGGTGCCACATACACACCATATGACCATCAATCCCACGTGTTTTAGATGAATAGGTGAGCAAACATTGGTTAAAGTGTCAAAAAAGTAGCACATTGGAATATTGATAAGGTGAAACAATACGGGCGTTGTTGGATGATAAGAAGGATAAAGACACAGAGATCAAGTGACTCACCCAGGAGTGGGATAATGCAGTGGCTGAGGCACAAAATGTTAAGAAGATGGCCGAACAAGATAGCGGATGAGATCTTACAGAAGAGGCCCGATTTTCAGGAGAAGGTGTCATATGATTTTAAGTTTTTAACTACATTATCTGCGCACAACAATTCATCTACTTCTGGAGGAAGGACCAACACACCTCCCTAAACAAAAGGATGTGCGAAAGAAGCATCGAGGGCCAAGGCTTCAATTGCAAGGAAGATATCTAGCTATGAGGTTATTTTGTAAGCCTTAAGGGATGAAATGAAGAAGGCAGATTCAGTGTTGGCCATGTGTACAATGCCAATAACTTAGTACAGAGAAAGAATGAAAGCAAAGGAAAATGAAGTTCTATAGGAAGCAAAAGATGAAACACTCAGGCACAAAGAATGAGTTACCCAGTAGAAAATGAAGTGCGTGCGATGCGCTAGATGTTGTAAGGAAACAACATATGGATCGAATCAAGAGCATTGGGAAGCTCATTTCCACAAAGATGGATGTCATGGAAGGGATGGTCTCAGGTATGGCCAACATCCTTAGAATTTTGAAGAGTGAGGGTGGAAACATGACTCTAGATGAGTTAGATGGCGTCGTTTTGGACATCCTTGATAAGACAAATGCAATGCTTAAGGACTGGTATGAGTTTGAAGGGGAAATTCAAAGTGAATATCCAAAATTCATTCTACTAGAAGAAGAAAAGGGTACATAATAAGATGACTCAACGTATTCTTTATTCTTTATTCTTTCATTCATTATCCTATATTCTTTGGAATGACAAGGTGATTACCCATTTTTGGGGCAACAATCCATTTTAGTGTGGGGTAATGTTGGATGGAAAAAAAGGGGCTAAGTGTTGGGCATGCAAATGTAGGGCACTGGAAGAGCGTGCATCGCACTACAATATGGTGAAGCACCCAGGATCGGACTTATCCATTTCTATTGTTAAGGATATTTTTGGAGATAGCACATAGTGAGCACACAAAGACATGAAGAATTGTAGTCCATGCAAGGGTATTTTGGGAACAAGCATCAACCAAGCACCATGCATAGTTTAGGCTAATAATAAGATTTTTACTCAGTTAACTATAGGAAGTCTATTGTTAGAGCACTTGCATGTTTTTCATCCTTTTGTAAAGGCACATGGCTATTATTAGCATGTGGCCTATTTTGAGATAGTGCATGGGTGGTGAAGGGAAAGTCCCCACCCCTATATATATGTATTGATTTGCATGGTTAAGTAAGTGTCAATTATTGTAGAGTTATGTTGTTGGTCTTTTCACACACATGACTCATGAAGATACCTTTATAATGTATGAAGCTTTTGTGTTTTACAATATTTAATACAATGGATCATATTGGCTGGATAATGGTGTTGAACATGATTAAACTGGTTCTTGTGTGGTAAATCTTGTTATAGTCATTATTTAGTTCATCTTTTATATATTCTAAGATCTAGATCTAGTTTATGCACTATGGACTATTTACTTGTTGGTTATGAATCTGAATATACATATGCACTATCATGCCTAGTGTGTCACATCCCCATAAAATCAATATTAACTCTTATCGCTCTGAGGAAGTTATGGTATGGCCACCATCTAGCCTAATCTATCTCCAACTCCATAAATCTATCCCCATACCAATTTGCATTCCTATTACCCTTATCACCATGAGCACGATTAGCTCACCACCTCAAAAATCCGATTGTCACTCAATGTGGTCATCGGTAATCCATAGTATCCCTAGTGGCCTAATGACTATGATGTGCTTGTAAGACCAAAAATGAAGTAGGAATCCCCCATATAATAATTTCCCCCTCCTCTTCGAATACATGCAAAATCATGTTAAATATATCCCAATAATGTCGTATAAAATGAAAATATAGTATTGTGATTATCAATATCTGTGATAACTCCTACCAATTTCTATGGGAATCTCACACCCCATTAATTTGGAAGTGTGGAACTAGATATGGCCATCATCACCAAACAAATAAATTATACTCTTGACTATAACCCTCTCGTATCTAGTCTCAATGTGAAAGGCCCCATATACAAAATTGATACACAAGGCATCGTGTCTAAACATATGTATCAAAACCCCTAATTTTTTGTCAATTATGATGGGCACTTTCTTCTCACCCTAAATCAAACCCTAAGGATATAGTATACATCCTCCAGGTGACATTCATCTCACTCTTCCAAAATCAGAATGTTCCCATCCACACATCCCATCGATCCACCAATGGTATCATCAAACCAACATCTCGTGGAATCCATTGGTAATGCTAGAAACCACCCAAACCAACTACTTCTAAGTGATCCCACTCTGGGTCTATCACATCACCTCTCATATGATCAAATAATTCCGATACTCTCTCTCTCTCTCTCTCTCTCTCTCTCTCTCTCTCTCTCTCTCTCTCTCTCTCTCTCTCTCTCTCTCTCTCTCTCTCTCTCTCTCTCTCTCTCTCTCTCTCTCTCTCTCTCTCTCTCTCTCTCTCTCTCTCTCTCTCTCTCTCTCTCTCTCTCTCTCTCTCTCTCTCTCTCTCTCTCTCTCTCTCTCTCTCACAAGTATAAGGTCTTGCATACCTGCATAACCAATCAAGAACATAAAAATTAGGTACTTCATCATAAAAAATCCAACATCAAGAAAAAATATCCATCTATCCTTGGTCGATGACGACCGGAGTCAGGTTTAATGCCTCAAAGGTCGGGTTAACACCATTTTAGGCATGTTTGATGGTGATCGTAACTAGGCACTAGAGACCTCCCTTTGTTCCCACCCCAAAATTTGAGAAAATGCAAAAATTAATTTTAAAAACATAAAAATGCTTTAAAAAAAGCTAGGGTTTAGGCACTCACCCTCTTACGGGTCCTCTGGTGCTTCCTCGTAGCTCTTCTAGCCTCCATTTCTCTCAAAATCTCAATCTCTCTTTATATCTCAAAGATCTCAATCATCACTTTGTAGCATGTAAATGAGCTTATTCGGCTGACCCATGGGCTTATATAGCCCACAAAACTCGATCACCTGCCCACCCCCTTGGTCATTGCCACTTTACCCTAGTCACCATTGACCACCTCCTATCATCATCAACCCAACCCTATCCTCTTAGTTCATCTCACTTCTTACATTCTTTGATCAATCCTTCCTTTCAAATTATATTTTCTTCTAATTTTACTTGAGTGGTTCCCTTATCACATCCTTGTTGTGTCTATCACGCAAGCTTCATTATCCATTGTATCATCCTTTTGTATCCTTGCCTTCATGACAATCCTTATGTTCCCTTTTGGGGCACCATTATTTTACATCTTTATTTTCCCCTAGGATTCATCATCTATCATCTTGCATCATCTCACCATTATGGTCATCTTTTTGTTCCCTCTTAGGGCACCATTATTTTACAACTTTATCGTCCTACCTCGGATGCATATTCCCACCTAACCCCCTATCCTTTTTGTCATGACCTTTGTCTCGACCATGTTTCACAATTTTTGGTGCATACTTGATGTCACCTCGACTGTTGGTCCTCACGGCTTGCACATTCCTTTGAGCGATTCAACATTGGATTCCCTACATTTTGCGGTGGTATTTCCCATCTCACAGTCGATAAGACATTACTGTCATCTCCATTGAGGTCATACTTTGTTCCCTATCAAAGTGACTCCGAAATCACTACCATGTTTTTATTTATTTTTTTTTTTAATCCTCGTCAGGATATCTTATCTTACCCCTTTCTTTTTCATCCTTTCTTCATCCATCTCTTTCAAACTCTTTATTGACTTCCTTTTTGTCATCGACCATATAAAACCACCTTTACCCCTCCTTATTAATGGATGTAATTTTGATATTTTCTAAGCTCTTACGATCTTTCCTTCATCTTGTGACCTCGTTTGTAGTTTTCAAGCCATTTGGAGTCCTTCTTGGAGATATTGTGTTCATTTTGGGAGATTTGGAGTCCTCTTTTCGTTGCATGGTTTGATCCATCATCATCATATTTTCCAACCATTCTCATTGTGTTTTGCGGGTTATTTAGTCATCTCTTCACCTCATTATTTCACCCCCATATTCATCTATAGGATTTCATCTTTCCCATTTCATTCATTCAAGTATAAATCAACCACTGGTCATCATCGACCCTGCCTCTCTGTTCTGTTTTCTGTCACTTGCCCCATGACACTCACGATCCCCATCATTCATTTTCAAATCTAGTAATTTTTCCCCTCTTCCATCTCATATCCATTCTTTCAGCCCCTAGTCATAGCTGACCCATCCTAGTTTCCTTGACCCAATCCATTTTCATATTATTTATTATTTTTTTCTTAATTTTATTTCATCCTTTATGTTTGACTTGTTCAGGACTATCTATAGGTTCTTTTTGTCATCAAATCCAAATCCAGCTACATGAGAACTTGTAGGCCTATTTCTCTACATTTTCTTCTCATCCATCCTTGGTTTCCGTTGATTATTTCTATCGATGACCATGGGTCACCATCGACCCATGTAGGTTTGGTTTATTTAGCATCTATTTATATCAAATTTTAACTTTCTTTACCTTTCTACATTTTAGTTTTTGTCTTATCTCAGATTCTACATCATATCCTCTTTCACTACATCTAATTTATCAATATTTGATTTTATCTTATCTTATCAAAATGAGGGTTGACATCTATCCTAGGAAGTTCTTACTTCTCGAGGCTAAATTTTCAGGAAACCCTCCCATCTATCTACTAATATACCTCATATTTTAGTCTTCTTTTTTGTGCATGCCACTTAGCTTAGAGTGAGGAGGTGTTCATATTAGTCTTGTATCCATCCATATCATCTCAAGGTACCATAAACCCTTTCATAATTGGAGTCACATGTTTTATTTATTAATAGTTCACTAATCTGGATAGGAGTGAAGAAACTTCATCAACACTTATATCCACCTCAAAACCCACCATCTCCATTATCTTTTCCTTCATTGGGATGGGATTCACGAACTTGATAGCTACTTTCCATAGTCACTTGATGTAACATAGTCTCACATGCCTCTTGAATTTGGTATATCGGAGACAATATTTTGTATCATGAGTGTGAGTGTATCAATTTTTTGCGTATATAGAGACATTCTTCATCATTACACACTACAAAAGTGGAAAATTCTGGACATCATGATTCTTGTGGTAAATATCAAAAGACTCTAATAGTGCGTGCACATTCCTACATGGAAAACTATCCTTAGTATGTCCCTCCACATCATAATCAATGCACATAACCCACTTACATACCTCATGCACTCAATTCACAAAAATATTCTCTAATTGTTTGACCATAGCCATTATTTGCACCTCTGAAAAGGGCTCACTCCAGGTGTTTGCACTTCCAACTAATTTAGCATGCAAAGCTACATCTAAAGTGTCACACGAGGTCTTAGTATGTCTTATGGGATAAGGCCCTTTGAAATGGAGTCAACAAGCCTCTAATGAACCACTAGGCATGCTTTAGATCTGGTGAATATCATCATAAATCCTAGATAGAAGGGTCTTAAACCACACATCATACTCCCTCACACTCTCAGATAAGCCCTATTTAATGTCCTTGAGCATTCTAATACTACATTTCTCAAACTACGAAATGTGAAATTTAGATAAAAATATTACACGTAATACATCATAGTCCACTACAATCTGGTGTGGATCATACTTTCTATACCAACTATGTGTGCACCCTTGAAGTGTGGTGGAAAATTGACTTTATTTTCTCTTAGGGTCTATAGTGCCATTTTCTCTCTATATAAATTCACACTTGTGCACATTCTCAGCCACATCCTCCACACCTCTATACTCTAGCAAGTGAAGAGACATCTCAAAGTAGACTTGAGGTGTCTACTACTATGGTTGTTAAGGTAGTGTTTATTGAGGTTGATTTAGTGGTAGTTGTTAGGGAGGTTTTTATGGTGGCATACCCTACCCAGGTTAGGGCGGACCGAGATCTTGAGCCTTCACCAAGATTTCCACCACATGGTGGTGACTAGAAATTTCTAATCCTCCCACCATGATATTTGGTCTAGTAGATGAACTCCACTTGTGTCTCGGTTGTTGTTACGAACTAGAAACCTATTATATATTCTATCACAACACCTATAAGAATGTTTCCAACATTTTTACACCAACACTTTTTCTTGATGATGTGCTTGTAAAAACTCCTCCAAAATTACTTCCAAACACTAGCGCTTGCAGTGCGCTTCCATGTGCGTATCCTTGATTTGTCATGTTTCTTGCGGTAACTAAAACATGTCTACCACACCTCATGTCTCCCCTACCCAACATGGAGATTCTATTTTCTCACCTTCACTATGGTTCTCTTCAACAACTACCTCTAGATCTAGAACATCTTATGGAAGGGTTAGGTAGCCAAACAAGGTCGGATGTGTGTGCGTAGTCCTAATTCTCTCCTCTCAGACGGACTCTCATAGAAGCCAATGGGGTCTCTCTTGCACTTTTAAAATTTCGAGAGGACATGATATTTTGGCTCTTAATCTTCCATGAGGCTCTCATCACTTCTGCTAGTCATCATTCTTCTCGATCTCGGCCCCTTCATACACTTCCATTTTTCACGCCTCATTATACTTGAGCTATATTTCCTCTCTCTATCTTTCTTCCACTAGGAATGCCACCATCCTCTCCAAACCTACTCCTTCCCCTATATGTAGTGGGGCTTTAGCTAATAGCCATAGATAAATTCTCCATTCCAAATTCTACCATCAAGGTCTTAATATCTAAAGGTATTGCATGTAAATAATACCCCCTTTGCTCACTTAAGAACTAAAACTATGCTTCATCATGGAAAGAATACATAAATATTACGTACTTAAAGTATAGTTGTGGAGTACACCTTACCACCAACAAGATACATCTTTATTCCATGTCTCGATTGAATTAAAGAGTGTTTGATAAATTCCTACATCCAAGATCTCTTTCCTTGGTGGACACCTCTATTTTCACATAAGCTACCAACCACTTTGGTACAAATCTATGAGAAAATTTTGAAAACATCTCATACAAGCATTCATATAGATTATCTTCCACCCACTTTTGTGCATTAAATTCAATTCCAATGTTGCATCTCTATGAAAAAGTGTCTTGGTCATCTTTTATCTAGCTCTCGAATACTCTTGAAAGAGAGTCGATATGCTATCTTCTTACAACATCTTGGTAGAAAAATTGAAAATAGGTCCTAGCAACATAACCAAAATGTAGCCTTTTGTTTAACCAAACTAGAGCTAGGCGCCTGACACCTCATCTATAAAATTTTGGATGCTCACTTAAATCACACACAACCACCACGGTCCATCCTTTTTATGCTTATCATATTGTTAGCATGCATGTTCATCATATTCATAGCCAAATATCCATTCATGCATAGAAAGTAACATAACCATGGAAATCCAAAAACACATATAATAAGGAAACTTAATCAATGTAAAGAATGATTAACAAGATCTGAATTCTCATTACTCCATACTCAGACATAGTAAATTTAGCAACCCAAATGCAGTTATCCACTACAAACCATAATTAAATACAAAACAAAGTATTTTATTATAATAACCTCAATACATCCTCACGGTGGAGCATGCACGCTCTTAACAGACTCAAACCCTATAATTTTAAACCCTCCATTCAAACTTCACTCTATCATACAAAAGCCTCAAGAACCTCTCTTCTGACAACTAGGATGCATTACCTATATATAGGGGTGGGGACTTTCCCTTCACCGCTTCATGTAATTTCCTAATAATAGGTGTGCATACAAAAATAACATGCCTTCCTTCCTAATAATAGTTTAGACTAAATATATAACATGCTTTATCCTTCTCTACATGTGCTTTCTTTTCCCTTACTTGGCTGCTAAATATTCGTTCTTTTCTCTATTTCTAGATCTTTACTTGAGCGGAACTCCAACTCAAGCTTTTCTATTTTTATCCATTATGGAAAATTGGCTAAGTCCACTGGTCTTCGACGAATGCATACACATAGCCTCACATGTTGGATTGTTTTCCCTTTACGCACACCCTTACGTGCTACTCTTATCCTCTTCTCGTGTGTCCTCTTGTGTATAGCCTTTTTGCCCCATTGACACTTAATAATTTTCTCTGACCAACATCGTTTAAAATTTTAAAAAATCAAATATGTTTCAAAAATACAAAAACCATTGAAATGTGTTAAAAACCCCCAAAAGCATAAAACTAGTGAAAATCCTAAAAATAAAAACATTCTAAAATGTTCAACAAAAACATCCATAGTTGTATAACTCGGTTAAATCATTTCATCATCTAATTATTATAAATCTTTTACCATCCACTTTTGTCACTTCATCTTAGATAAAAAATTTTATCCTACCTCATGTAGCTGATTTAAATACCCATATATTTAAATCCAACATAAGTCTTAATGTAATCCATTTTCGATAACTATCATGAACCATGTGCAATTGTATGAGAGAATATTGAACTTACTCATTCTCCCTCAATGCTCTTTACGATCCATACATAAAATGTATCCCTTTGGTTCTCCTTTAACATGATATGATATATAAGTGATAACCCCTAAGTGTGTACCTGGGTTCCACCTATGAAATCCACAGGCATCTCACAACTTAGACAATGGTGAAATCTCGACAATGTAATCAGTAGTTACACTACCTTACGTAAGGTTTTTGAGTCATGTATACCATGCTTGGTTCCATGATGGCACACTCACCATTGGAATATTTTCATCTCACCTTAATCACTTGTTCAGTTATATGGATTTGCAATCAATGATGTTGTAAACAGCTACAAGTCTTGTACAAGGTACAAGTTTGGATTAACCTACATGAAGTTGTACCTCGATGTCATCCTATGATGCCTATGGGAAATAAAGTGTCTTTGTAATGATTCAAATCATTACTAGATGACTTCCCTTCCCATAGCCATCATATGTTGGCATCGGAGTACCAACCCATGAGGTTCCATCCACCCTTGTAACTTTAACAAGCTTGTACTTAAGTAATACCATGCCACATTTTAAGGTCTTGAAAAGGGAACTCAGTATATTTGTTAAATGGTAATATTCAAATAACAAAATTATCATTAAATGGATACAACTACGTAATGGTGGTAGTGATTTGACCTATCAAGATTCCTAAAATGAAACACAATATCTTAATAAATTAAACATGACAAGTTGTTCTAGTTCCCATGTCTTCATCACTTAGTGAAGTGTATCTAGAGTCTGTCCATAGTATTATGATAGGTCAAATGTATTTCGACAATACTCATTTCTACCTATCTGTTCTAGATATAAGATAGATCACCTTTTAGATCTAAATTCCAAATCTTGTTGTTATTAATGATTCAAATTCAATAGAATAAAATATTTCCTCACCTTTGTCAAGAGTAATAATCATTAATGTTGTTCTTACTACTATAACAAATCATGCAAGCTACATAAATACTCATCATTATGGATATAAAGAGTCATTCCTATTATCCTTCTTTCAATAACAAATTTTCTATTCATTAGAATCTTGTTATTCAGTTTTACTTTAGCATTTATATTAGCGAGTCTAATTTATCTATATATGAATCTTACTCATTTTAAGTTTCTTGCTTAGTAGTAATCCCAATTCTCTGGAGGACTTGTACAACAATGCCCAAAACCATCTTAGGTTTATTTACATGTTTAATATCACCTTGGCAATATATTCATTTTTCTTAGATCTTATACCAATTTCCTTAGCATCCAAAATATATTCTATGCATTCCATCTATCGGATTGTCGTTATCCTTTATCATATCATCATTATCCTTTATGTGACTACACTATCATATCTTAATTATGGTTGATTTCAACTCACTAATTTTAGGAGCATACATAAAACAATTTCACCATGGATCTCATAATAAGTTCTCAAGGTGAGCACAATATGCATGTTCCTAATAGTAATTTCATCATTTGCATTAGGCATCATAACCAAGGGTTCATATAAGTTTGGTGTCTAAGAGTTTAGTCTCCCATAAATTTCTTCACCAACTTCATCCCATACCCTATGGGTCCTTTTAGTATTTAATTTTATCCCAATTGACAATGAATTTTCTTCATTACACCTTGCTAGTTGGAGTAAACTTCATCATTAACGATCATCACATCATATTTCAAATGATGGTAATCTGATAGATCTTATACTTCATTCCTCCATTTTATGGAATGACAGTTTGCCTAAGCATCAAGGAACATCCATGTTCTAATCTCATTTAGTGTTTCACCTTGCAGTATTATGATGAGCTTCCCATCATGTTACGAGGATTGGAGTAATTTTACATAGTATATCAACTTAACTCCTTTAGAGGTTGGAGTGCTGCCCAAAAAGGAACATCTCTTAAGTTTCAAGGACTTAACCCTTATATGTTGAACTTTATCTTATCATTCAGAAGTTTCATCATATTATTTTCCTCTAGTATAGTTACTCAAACTTTACTAGAAGAAGCTACCAAAACGTGTATACATATGCATATACATCAAGGTTCATAACTAGATGATTTCTCATCTACCAAGCATTAATCCTTTAACTTGACTAGTGAGGAATCACATCCTCTTACTAACAATACTATTAATTTCCCATAAGTTAATCGGTTTAAATTAAAAATAATACTTCAACATTTCTCCATAATGTATTCCATTAACCTTTCAGTTATATTACTGATTTTTAACTTCCCATTTCAATCATTGAAATTACTAGGTTCATCTAGTCCATAAGGTAGTTAATATATTGTTGAATCAAAGAGTTATAACAGCCCTCCAATACGATCATCCAATGATTCAATTTTCATAAAATATCACAGGCATATAGCCATATCTATACCGATATTACTACAACTTAGTAGAAGTTGTTATAGAAATTACAGAGAGGGATCAACAATATTTCAACGATATGAAGCAAGTATCTATTGATCAAAATATGGAATCTTTACCATGTTACAATATATCATAAATGTACTCAGAGTAGATTTTCATAAGAAAACCCTTACTCAATGAAAAAATAACTTCTTTAACATAAATAAGAATATCTCAATTCAAAAATTTGACTACAACTTTATCCTTTAAAAGTAAGCATATGGTTGATTAGATAAGCTCGAGGTATGTCTTTAATTTACGCCTATAATCATCACTCACTTTCCTCTGATGGTTAGGCAAGGTCAATTCCTTTGAGGCCTAGAGAAGGAAAATTCCTTTATCCCATTTATAAATTTATGTCATTAAATGTTAGAATGAATATATCTTTGCAATAATAATCTTATTATTTAAAGTTAATCATGTAATGCAACAAACATCATACTCTATTAACTTGATTTGCATACATTATGTAACAACAACTTTTTCGTCACTTTGTCTCTAGAATTTTTTTAAAACTTTATGCATCTGATTTAAATACCCATATATTTAAATCTACATAAACCTATAATCTTTATCCATTTACGATAAGTCATCACGAACCATGTGCAACTGTATGAGAGAATATTGAACCTACTCATTCTCCCTCAATCCATATGAGCCCTTACATGAAATTTGTGTCCTTTGGTTCTCCTTTGTCAAGGTATGATATATAAGTGAATGTTCCTAAGTGTCTACCTGGGTTCCACCTAGGAAATCCACAGGCATCCAACAACTTAGATTAAAGGGAAAGCTCGACAGTGTAATCAGCAGCTTACACCACTTTGCACAAAGTTTCTGAGTCATGTATACCATGCTCTATTCCATGACGACACACTCGTCATTAGGAAATTGTTGTTTCACCTTAATCACTTATTTAGTTATATGGATTCATAACTTAGATGTTGTAATAGCTACAAGCCTTGAATAAGGTACAAACCAAATTAACCTACACGAAGACGTACCTCTATGTCATCTGTGATGCCTATGGGAAAGAAAGTGTTCTCATAAAATTTCACCTTGTTACTTGACATATCTTCTCGTAGCCATCAAAGATTGATATAACTCTATCAAGGTTTGCATACACTGAGGTCCATATTGATGTCTTGATGAACAACTCATTATAACTTCCTGGTATCCAAATCATACAATCATTCATAGGATATGGTGTGTAACATATGTGCACCACCTTCGTTGCGTTGTAATCTTCATGATGTGTGTCGTTTTGTACAGGATGTGATCTAACTGAAACTTAGATTTGTGGAGAGATGGATAGCACCTTGAAAGGATTTTGATCTAACCCTCACTATTTTAGGTTGTGCCTTTTCAACCAAGGTAAGAGAACCTATATTGTAACCCCCAAATGGTGAAGGAGATGAAGATATCCCTCAATTTATGCAAATAGTATGAAAAGGCCTTGGGAAAATATGATCAACACTCCAAATATGACTTTCACAAGTTGTCACTCCTAGATCATGGAGATATTTTCAATGCAAGGCAAGGGTTACTGAAGACATTGTATAATCCTAATTTGCCTTGTGCATTTTTGTAGATGGGTTAGATCCTTTTGTTGACACACAATGCAATGCAGGGGTAGTATGGGTAGGATTAGTTTGTTTGAATGAATTTTTTTGGTGGGGTGTTGACAAGACAAACTAGGATATATCAGATCTTTGACAACCTCTACAATACTTGAACAACTATCAGATAAAATGCTTCAAATAATCAGGATATTCTTTCAACTAGAAGAGGCATAAATGGAAGCCCAAGTTGCACTCTTCACACAATATTTGAGAACTCACCACAAAATCTTGAAGTAAAGAACTCAATTAAACACAAAAATCCTTGATCAAACCATGCCTAAGGTACCCCAAAGGCTTACAAGCAATCTCTGCAGGTCAAGGAAGGTAAAGTGATTTTAAATTTGTTTATCTCTTTATCAGATGAAGGCTCTTCTAAACATGAGATTGCAAATGCCACTAAACTATCAACAAGAAATGGAGATTATGTGATTTCTAAAGACTTTCAATGCAAGATTGCAACAAGAACAATGAAAACTATTTGCAGGCATTTAAAAATGATAATAGACATCATATTGCCCAAAAAAAATAGATTATTAACTCAAAATCTTGTTAGATTCATCAGCAGGGAGAGTTTCATGAACAATCTCAGAGCTGTGTGATGGCTATACACTTGTAACCAACTCACATACATGAAGATCCAACACAGAAGAAATTATTCTAGTTCTTTGGTGGGTTTTTCGAAAAATGAGCTTTCTCTCAAAATTTGCTCATGATTTTCAACTTCCCCTTTTACAATTTCTCCAAAATGCATTATATACCTCATGCCACATTAGAGCCTTCTTTCCCAAGAAAATAATATGCCATGGGATCAATTTTGTTACAAAACAATCTCATGATTCAATGAAAATGACATCAAACAGAAAAACATTCGCATGTTGCCAGGTGTGCCCAAAAATATTAAATCATTACAAATATCTGGATCATTATCCATCCTGAGGCATGTTTTTCATCATTGAGGCATGCAAACACCTTTTACTCATCATTTTCACCTTTTACCTTTTCAAATTACCTCTGCAACTTTTGATTTTGTCATTTCACGTGTTTGCTCAAGCTGAGGGCAAAAATTACTTCAAAAACATCTCAAATCAAAATATTAAGCCATGAAAGTGATGCCAATGATCTTGGAAGGCCAAGACGACACAAAATCACTATAAATTTGATGAATTTTGATGCAAAAATCATGATTCCAAGCTTCTGGAGCTCCCATGGCGGTCAAAACAAATGGATGCATAACAACCATCGATCTTATCCATCTTTTAATCCGGCCCTCCACGTGGAAGATGCGGACTTAGAAATAAGCTTGAGTTACCTTTTTAAATTTTGGATAAGGCCGGACACATGTGGCAAAAATGATTGGATCGGGCCCAGTTTTAAAACATTTACTTTATGACCTTTTGAAAATTTGAAAAATGGAAAAATTTGACTTTTTCCCCCCCCTCCACCTTTGAATTTTGGAGCTGACACGTGGCACATGGTGGGTCCCATTGGGATCACACTTCAATTCTACACATTTTGACCTTTTTGAAAAATTGGAAAATTTTTTCACTTTTTGCCCCATGTAGGCCCACACCTCCGATTTCTCCCTCACCACATGTCTCCTTGTGATTCGTCACGGGCCAGCGCTCCAAATTTTGATTTTAAGTCTTTTTGCAAAAGGAAAAAAATTCCCTCCTACTCCTCCAGCCCACCCGTTGACCCACCTTGTCCTCTACCACATCGCCATTGATGATTCGTATGGGCCAACACTCCAAATTTTGATTTTAAGCCTTTTTGAAAAGGGAAAAATTCCCTCTGCCTCCTGGCCATTCCGACCCACCTTGTCCTCTACTGCCACGTGTGACTTTAAAATTGATTTCACTTGTCTCACTTGGCCATTCAAATTTTTTTTAAACCTTTTTTTTTCCAAAAAAGAAAAAATCCCCATTTCCTCCATGGCCCCTTCACTTCCATTTTTTCCTTTTGGACATGTGTCCACCTATGATTTTTACGGGGCCATGCTCCAAAATTTTAATTTTAAGCCTTCTTTTTGTAAAAGGAAAAATCCCTTTTTTCTCCATCGCCTGACCCACCGCCCGCTCAAAATTGATGCCACGTGTCCTCCTCTGATTGGAGTGGGGAAAAAATGATTTTGAAACTTTAGAAAAATAGAGCTAAAAAAATCTAAGTCCCCATCGGCCCACTCCTCCCTTTTTGGTCTTTTAGGACACGTGTCCACTCCCGATTGGTTGAAGGGGCTTCGGACCATTTTGACTTTAATTTTTTAAAATAAGGTCTAAAAACCTTAAGGGAATCCGACCACCCACCATCCCCCTACCAATCAAAACATGCCACATAGGCAAATTTGGAAAAAATGGGTCCCTGGGCCCGAAAATGCCCCATTTCTCAAAAAAGGTGAAAAATGAAAAGTTACAACACTTCCCCACTTTTCCTCAGCCAATGAAAACCCGCCACATTGCCAATACCTTCTAAGGATGAATTTGATGGGAAAATGATGCCCGTCTGACCGTCAAAAATGTAAAAATTCAAAGATGCCCTAGAATTCAATTTTTTCACCAAGGATGGTAGATTTTTCAATTCTAAATCAACTGAAGCATGATTTCTGAACATTTTCGACCTTGGGATAGGATTTTCAATTGCACACAAGTATGATTTGATCAATTTCATTTTTCCATGATCTGGCAAAGGGAAAAATGACATAGCCCGCAAAATTGGAAAAACTAGGGCACAGAAAAGGAAAACTTGGATTATTCTTTCAAATTAGGGAAAAACAACAAGTTTGTGAGCATTTTTAAAGCATTTTTGGAGGAAGAATTACAGACCATCAAATCAAAGGATAAAATTTTTTTAGCAGATATAGATTTGAAAATTTAGGGCAACATGGTGCAAGCTCAAAAATGGCACCAACATCGGCTCTTGCTTGGGGATGGGCACTCCCAGTGAGTGCCACAAGGACAAAACATAGACCAAGTGCCAAAATATCCATTAGGCAAAGGAGTCAATATGCAAGGTAGTCAAAAACTAGAACCATCCTTCAAAAATGAGCTGAGAAACCGACCAAAATGGCTGCCAAGAACAAGGGCAAACCACACACCAACAAAATAGCAAAAACAAAGCAGAAAAAAAAGACTATACAACTATATAATTGGTGCATACCTTAGATTTGGGGATTAATCCAAGAAATGCTTCAAATGTCTGCCATTAACAGGTAGCTCCAACAATTCCCCATCTAAGTCCTTGAGAAAGAAGGTATGTTCACCAATTCTAATATCAATGGCATAAGGGCCCATCCATAATGCATCAAATTTTCCATGCTTTCCCTTGTCTTCATGCCTACTATCCCACAACAAAACCAGATCTCCAACATTGAAGGCTCTAGGAGTGACCTTCTTGTCAAACAATCTCTTCAATTTTTCCCTAAATTTGACATGCCTTTGATGGGATGCTCTTCTCTCCTCATCAAGCTCAATAATCTGATTGATCCTTGATTCATATGGGCCAAGCTCTTGATCTTCCAATTGTTGGGAAAACTTGAAATGAAGATAATTGCAGGTGCAAGGGCAGAAAATCTTGAGTTCCATACACCAATTCAAATGGGATTTTACCAGTAGCTCTTTTAGGAGTTATCCTATCAGCCCAAACTACAAATTTCAATTGTTCACCCCATTTCTTCTTGTTTTGCTCCAAGGTTCTTCTAATGATCTTCAAAAATTCTTATTATTGGACTCAACTTGTCCATTCCCTTGGGGGTTATAGTTTGAAGAATAAGTCATATTGATTCCATATTCATTGCACATTTCCATTAAAGGTTTGGCTCTAAAGCACATGGCATTATCAGCTACAATCTTGATTGGGACTCCAAATCTGCATATGATTTGATTCAACAAGAAGTCCATAACTATTTGGTGTGTTGCTTTCTTGGTGGGGATTGCCTCTACCCACTTTGTAAAATAATCAGTGGCTATAAGGATCCACTTATGGCCAACACTAGAAGGATCTGAAATCTCACCAATGAAGTCCATCCCCCATTGCTTGAAAGGAGCTTCAATTGATATAGGCTACAAAGGAAGGGAGCCTGAAGCTTTCAGTCTTCCAGAGAAATGTTGGCAACTATCACATTTTCTAACTAGTTGGGTTATATCTTTGAAGAGAGTAGGCCACCAATAACCAACTCTCAAAATCTTATGTGTTGTTACTCTTCCAGCAAAGTGTCCTCCACAAACTCCCCATGGAAATTAGCAACTATCTTGGGAGCTTCATCTTCAGTTATGCATTTCAAGAGGACACCTTCAGGGTTCTTCCAAGCCAGCCCAAGGTCTATGATGATATATTTTTGAGAAGCCAGCTTGAGGGCTCTTTTCTAATTTTTATTTAAGTGACTAGGGGCATAGGTGTCTGAGGTAGAATATCACATCTTTGTACCACTCAAAACTTACCAAATTTGTAAGCACATCTATCCTTTCTTCCTCTAGCTGATTCACTTCCACATTCTACAAGTTTTCTCAGCCATGAGCTTACCAAGGCCCAAACCACGTACCAAATTTGTGGTTTGGATGTCCATATCATACTCTTGTAGCTTTTTCACCCACCTACATCTTTTGTTTGAGATCTCCATCTCTGATAAGATGTCTTTCACCATGGTGTGGGGAACATAAGCAACAACTTTTGAACTCAATATATAAGGCCTGAAAACTTTTGTTGCTTTCACTAAGGCAAATGCTTGTTTCTCCATGATTGTATACTTTAGCTCAACTACTTGTAAATCCTTACTAAAGAAGGCAATAGGCCTCTCAGTCCCATTCTCATCCTTTTGTAGCAAAATAGAAGCAATGGTATACTTAGAGGCAAAGGAAAAGATTTGGAAAGGCCTCTTATAGTTTGGGGCTGCTAAAACAGGTGCATGTTTAAGTGCATCCTTAATTCCTTCAAAAGCTTGAATGGCAGCCTCCTCCCACCTGATAACTTGGTCCTTCTTTAGCATTCTTGTGATTGGAAGATTTAACTAAGAAAATTTGGAAACAAACCTTCTAATAAAATTAATTTGACCAAAGAAAGATTGGATTCCTTTCTTGGTTCTTGGGATAGGTACTTTGTTGATTACTTCCACTCTCTCAGGGTCTATCATAACACCATCTTTTGACACAATGTGACCAAGCATCTTGGCCTTTTGCATGCCAAAATGACACTTCTTTGGATTAAGAGAAATTCCATACTCCCTACATCTAATCAACATCTTCTCCAAGTGCTGCAAATGATCACCTCTTTGCCTTGAAAACACAGTCACATCATCTTGGTAAACTACAATGAACTCATTGATGTAACCAGAAAAAGCAACATCCATTGCTCTTTGAAAAGTGGCACCAACATTCATCAAACCAAAGGGCATCCTAACAAAAACATATGTTCCCCAAGGAGTAGTGAATGTTGTCTTAAGTCTTTCTAATTCTTTGATAACCACTTGATTGTATCCTAGAGAAACCATCCAATGTAGAAAGTAACTCAGACCCTGTCATAAGCTGCAACATATTTTCCATATTTGGCAAGGATAGTTTTCTTTCATGGATGCTTTTTTATATTTCTAAAATCCACACAAATTCTGATTTCTCCATTCTTCTTTATGGTGCACAAGGTTTGCAACCCAAGATGAATATCTAGTGGGATGAATAATACCTCCATCTCTTCAACTTCTTTAACTCCTCTTGAATTTTTATGGAGAGAGTGGATTAATTGGCCTTTGCCTCTGTTCTGAATGGCTTATTCTTGGCCTCAAGAGGATCTCATGTTTAAACAAGTCTTCTCTATATGCTTTTAGCTTGAATAGGACCAAGCAAGATAGTCTTGATATTTTTCAAGAGTTTGGCATATGATTGTTTTCCTCTTTACTTAAATTGCTTCCCAACCAAATCTTCCTTGGTTTACCATTGTACCCAAGTTATGCTCTTCCACATCCCTTGAGGCAAACATGTTTGTATTTATGATTGTTAATCATTTGACTCAAGTGCAACAAGACCTCTAAGGGAATGGTGTTTGTTTTCAATTGGATGATGTCTTTCTCAAAAAAAGTTTCTCTTCCTTCAGTCATGCATACCATTAGATCCCAATCAATATTCCAATTTTAAACTCACCTTGGTTTTGTAAGAACCTTAGCACTTGAGTATCATCATTAAAAACTTGTCGATGTTTCACATTATCGGGATAGGTTGGCCTAGTTAGCACTTCAATGTTATATTCACAATAAGGTGAAATGGTGCAATTTCCAAATCTAGAACCCAGAACTACCAACTTGTTAGCAACAACATTGAAACCTCTATCATGATACACAATGTTAAAGGAATCAAACATTTCAATTAGATCCCAAACTGCATGCTTATACTATTTCATACACTGATTTTTGTAGCATACAATTTTCTTATTTGTTTGACAACCAGCTCTGAGTCTCCTTTTGCAACAATATCTTTCACTCCATACTTCCATGCAATTCTTAACCCCAACAACAATGCCTCATACTCAGCAATGTTTTTAGTGCATTCAAAATTAAGTTTGAAGGAAAAAGAAAACTCTTCCAAACTAGGAGAAAGAAGAACTATACCAGCACCATTCCCAAATTTGGAGCAAGCTCCATCAAATAGCAATGTCCATGGAGAACCTACCATATCAAGGCACTTTGATTTGTCCATCTTATTTTCTTTTCCATCAGCAAAACCAATGAAATTCTCAGCATCTACATCAGTAAATAACACTTCATAGGAAGCATTGTTGGGATCTTCAATTAGGTGCAACATCTTCTTCTCACCATAAAGTTTAACAAGGATGCCATCAATTGGAATGGTGGAAAAATACATGTCCATCTAAATGCTGCCACCAACACTTGCAGCCCATTTTCTTGACAAAAGCATACCCCATTTGGCAGGGCAGTCAACAATTACAACATCAAGTTTCAAATTCTTACCCGGATAGGTTGCAAGTTGCACTACCAAACCCTTCACATAACCTACCACCAAAACTTCCCTTGAATCCATGGTAGTAAACTTCCCATAGGTAGTTGTCACTTTGATATCCAACTCATTCATGAATTCTAGAGGCATGACATTTCATGATGCACCAAAATCAAACATACAATTGTGAAGTAGCCTATCTTTTATGATTGAAGTTGTGAATAATGGATCAACATTCAATTGGGAATCAACCAAATATGTCCCCAAATATACCTCAGGTGTCTCTCCAAGATCTTCTACTACTGGTGGTGGTGTTTCAAGGTCAACAGATCTGAGGTGGAGTTTCAACAACATTTACATTTCTACAGGAGTAACCTTCTCTTCTTTCAATCCCAAGTACTCAAATGCTCTCTCTTTATGCTTAGGAATTATAAGCAACTCAATGATTGGAACACTCACTTTAATTTGGCTCAATACTTGGGCTATGTCATGGGGACACTCTTTGGCAAAATAGCATTAGAAGGGATACAAGAAGATTCATTAGATGGCAGCCAGTTCTTGGCGACTTCTCTCGGGTGCTTCTCTCCTAGGAGCTTCTTTTGGAATGCTTGTGAGAAAGGTTGTTTTAAGTTTGGATTGAGGCCTAACTCTCTTAACAACCTTGCTTCTAGTGTTATATTATTTCTCTTGAGCTATAACAACATTCATCAAAATTTTCTGTCTTCCTCGAAAGGGACACCACCATCATACTTCTTAATCATAAAAGCTCTTAAGTATTCAAAGTCATTGTTAGGAATTTCAAAAGCTTGCACTACATCAACTTCAAGAGCATGAGGGGAAGAAATACTTGTACCCATTTGATCTGATCCCAAAAATTTGTAGTTGTCCTAGCACTTATTACTTGTTTAGATGATGTTGCTCCTCCTTGTAAGTTTGAAGAACAACCCATCATGCAAATATCATAATCGGTACCATCATCATTATTAACTTCATCTTTTGCTGGTTTTCTTCACATGGAGGATGGGGCAGAAAAACACCTATCACACCAATTAATATCAGACCTCTTGATAGCAACAACCCTAGTAGTAAGGGATGAAGAAACACTCTTCCTTCACATGCTTGAGGATTTCTATTTGCAGATCCAATAGGCCCTTTACCTTTGTCATCAAACCTATACTCATTCCTATGGTGATTGTCAAATCTATCTTGTGCTTGTTTCCTACATTTACCTTGTGAATTCTCCCAATTCCCTTCTTAGCTCTTACTTAACTTGTATGAGATTTCTTTGACATCCCCTGCCAAATTTTCACAACCTCTTCTAAATTAGCACCTTTGCTAGCTTGAGGTTTTTCAAGGTTTATCAATTTTACACCATCTCTCTTGAGAGGTTTCCCAATTGCTTTGATATTGTTTTCAATTTGAAGTGCCATGGTGAAATCTTGTCTTAGATTGGTAGGGTTCTTGTCTCTTAGGTAATAGGTTGTATTTTTATCAAATGCATCTGCATATTTGATTAAATAAGATTCATCATAAGGCCTCAAACTAACATGCAATCTTCTCAAAGTTTTGTTAAACCTTGTGTTGAAGTCATGGACTGATTCATTAGGGTTCTTCTTGATATTCTCATACTCAGACAAAGAAAATCTAGGTTCGATCTTGTCACCATATGCAACCTAAATGCATTTTTCATTTCATTCCACGAATCAATAGAATTTTCAGTAGAGCCTTGTACCAATCCTATCATATTATTCTAGTGTATGAATAAACAATTTGACATACACATCCTTAAACTCTATCTCAAATTATTCCATCATATTATCAAAGAGTTTGAGATGCTAATCACCGAGTTATTGCATTGTTACCTTGAAATTTGGTAAATCTATTTCTCACATCTTGTGGAATAGCATTCGAGGTAACCATCCATTCCTCTAAAATTGATGGGACCAAAGGTGTTAACAACAAATGGGGGTCTAGGTGGAGGATGAGCCATGTTATTTTGTGGTGGTGATCTTGGAGGAGAAACAAAATGATGAGGAGTGAGAGGTCTTTGGGGAATGGGAATGAAATCTTCAAAATAGATCTCTCTTAAGGGCTCTCCTTCTTGATGATATCTAGAAAATTTAGAAAATACAGGAGTAGATTTAGGAGCAAGCCTTTGAAATGCATAAGAAGGTCCCTCACCTGATGGGAATTCAAATCAGCAATAGGATTGTCTAAATCAGATCCACTTGAAGAAGAATTGTAGTCCTCAATAACAGGTTGCTCACTTTCAAACTCAACAATAGGGATCTCCTTTCTTGCAGTCAAGTCTCCAACAACCTTCCACACTTTTCTCCCCTCTAGCTCTGAGTTTCTTGAATATGTAAACAACTTCTTAGTAGATTCCTTGATGAAAGATATCTTCTTCCTTCTAGTTTTACAAGGACTAGCAACACAAAAGTAAATGAAAGAAAGGTAAGACAATTTGGTATTTTTAATATCAAATAAATATGGAGTCGCCACTAAGTAATTTCACCTTAGTTGTGAAAATGCACTAAATTAATGTCAAATGTTTGCTAGTACTAAAACTTTGTGAAGCCTTATAAATCAGACCTTCTTCTTCTTAAATCAATTAATCACAATGCACCCAAAGTGTATGAACTACTAGGAAATGAAAAAGGGTAGATAGAAAACTTGAAACTTTTGCTTAAAACTTGTAGATCTAAAGCATAGAATTATATTTCAACAATGTAGCAGCTCAAATAATTGAATACACAAATTATCAAACTCTTGAAACACTTTAAAACCAAGAAAAATAAATTCCATAAACGTGCAAAAAGGTGTTGGTACCCAAATTTGTTCTCCTTTTTAGTCTTAGTAAACATCAAAGAGATATGGCATGAAGATTGAAGTCGGATAGATCATGATATGTGTCATTTTGTAGTCGGGGATGTTATCTAACTTGCACTCAGATTTGTGGAGAGGTAGATAGCACTTGAAAGGATTTTGATCTAACCCTCACTATTTTAGGTTGTGTCTTTCAACCAAGGTAAGAGAACCTACATTGTAACCCCAAAATGGTGAAGGAGATGAAGATATCCCTCAATTTTTACAAATAGTATGAAAAGGCCTTGGGAAAATATGATCAACACTCCAAATATGACTTTCACAAGTTGTCACTCCCGGATCATGGAGATATTTTCAATGCAAGGCAAGGGTTCTTGAAGACATTGTATAATCCTAATTTGCCTTGTGCATTTTGTAGATGGGTAAGATCCTTTTTTGACACACAATGTAATGCAGGGTAGTAAGTAGATCAGTTTGTTTGAATGAATTTTTGGTGGGGTGTTGACAACACAAGTGGGATATATCATATCTTTGACCACCTCTGAATACTTGACCAACTATCGGATAAATGCTTCAAATAATCAGGATATTATTTCAACCAGAAGAGGCATAAATGGAAGCCCAAGTTGCACTCTTCACACAATATTTGAGAACTCACCACAAAATCTTGAAGTAAAGAACTCAATTAAACACAAAAATTCTTGATCAAACCACCTAAGGTACCCCCAAAGGCTTACAAGCAATCTCTGCAATCAAGGAAGGTAAAGTGATTTTAAATTTGTTTATCTCTTTATCAAATGAAGGCTCTTTTGAACATGAGATTGCAAATGCCACTAAAATATCAACAAGAAATGGAGATTCTGTGTGATTTCTAAAGACTTTCAATGCAAGATTGCAACAAGAACAATGAAAACTATTTACAGCATTTAAAAATGATAATAGACATCATATTGCCCAGAAAAACACAGATTAACTCAAAATCTATTAGATTCATCAGTAGGGAGAGTTTCATGAACAATCTTAGAGCTGTGTGATGGCTATACACTTGTAACCAACTCACATACATGAAGATCCAACATAGAAGAAATTATTCTAGTTCTTTGGTGGGTTTTTTCAGAAAAATGAGCTTTCTCTTAGAATTTTCTCATGATTTTCAACTTCCCCCTTTACATTTCTCCAAAATGCATTATATACCTCATGCCACATTGGAGCCTTCTTTCCCAAGAAAAGAATATGCCATGGGATCAAGTTTGTTACAAAAACCTCATGATTCAATGAAAATGACATCAAACAAAAAAACATTTGCAGGTTGCCAAGTGTGCCCAAAAATATTAAATCATTACAAATATCTAGATCATTATCCATCCTGGAGGCATTTTTTTCATCATTGAGGCATGAAAACACCTTTGACTCATCATTTTCACCTTTTTACCTTTTCAAATTACCTCTGCAACTTTTAATTTTGTCATTTCACATGTTTTCTCAAAGCTGGGAAAAAATTAATTCAAAAACATCTCAAATCAAAATATTGAGTCATGAAACTGATTCCAATGATCCTGGAAGGCCAAGATGACACAAAATCACTATAAATTTGATGAATTTTGATGTAAAAATTGTGATTCCCGCTTCCGGAGCTCCCATGGGAGTCGAAACAAATGGATGCATAACAACCGTCGATCTTATCCATCTTTTAATCCTGGCCCTCCACATGGAAGATGCGGACTTAGAAATAAGCTTGAGTTACCTTTTTAAATTTTGGATAAGGCCAAACATGTGGTAAAAAATGATTGGATCAATTCAGATTTTAAAACACTTACTTTATGACCTTTTTTGGAAATTTTGAAAAAATGGAAAAATTTGACTTTTTCCCCCCCTCCACCTTTGAATTTTGGAGCTGACACGTGGCACATGGTGGGTCCCATTAGGATCACGCTTCAATTCTACGCATTTTGACCTTTTTGGAAAATTGGAAAATTTTCACTTTTTTCCCCGTGGGCCCACACCTCCAATTTCTCCCTCGCCATATGTCTCCTTGTGATTCGTCACGGGCTAGCGCTCCAAATTTTGATTTTGATCCTTTTTACAAAAGGGAAAAAAATTACCTCTTACCTCCACTAGCCCACCCCTACCTTGTCCTCTACCACATGTCTCCTTGTGATTCGTTTATGGGCCAGCGCTCCAAATTTTGATTTTAAGCCTTTTTGCAAAAGGGAAAAATTCCCTCCCCTCCATCTTGCCCATGGCCCGTTCTTCCGCCTTGTCCTCTTAAAACGTGTTTCTCATTGATTTGCTTGTGAGGACGGCTTCAAATTTTTCATTTTAAACTCTTTTACCAAAAAAAGGAAAAATTCCCATTTCCTCCGTGGCCCACACTTCCGATTTGAGCTGTTGGACACGTGTCCACCTATTGATTTGTTGCGGGATTGCTCCAAAGTTTTTAATTTTAAGCCTTCTTTTCATAAAAAAACAATTCCTTTTACCTCCATTGCCCACCGACCCACTCAAAATTGATGCCATGTGTCCTCCTTTGATTGGAGTGGGGCTAAAAATGATTTTGAAACTTTAGAAAAATAGAGCTAAAAACTCTAAGTCCCCATCGGCTCGCTCCTCCCTTTTTGGTCTTTTAGGACATGTGTCCACTCCCGATTGGTTGCGGGGCTTGGACCATTTTTTTGACTTTAAAATTTTTACAAAATAAGGTCTAAAAACCTTAAGGGAATCTGACCACCCACCATCCCACACCAATCAGAACATGCCACGTAGGCAAATTTGGAAAAAATGGTCCCTGGGCCCGAAAATGCCCCATTTGTCAAAAAAGGTGAAAAATGAAAAGTTACAACACTTCCCCACTTTTCCTTAGCCAATGAAAACCCGCCACATTGCCAATACCTTCTGAGGATGAATTTGATGGGAAAATGACACCCGTCTGACCGTCAAAACGTAAAAATTCAGGGATGCCCTAGAATTCAATTTTTTCACCAAGGATGGAAAATTTTGAATCTAAATCAAGCAAGCATGATTTCGAACATTTTCACATTGGGATAGGATTTTCAATTGCACACAAGTATGATTTGATCAATTTCAATTTTTCCATGATCTGGCAAAGGGAAAATGACATATCCCACAAAATTGGAAAAACTAGGGCACGAAAAGGGAAAACTTGGATTATTCTTTCAAATTAGGGAAAAACAACAAGTTTTGAGCATTTTTAAAGCATTCAAAACTAGAGGGGAAGAATTACAGGACCATCAAATCAAAGGATAAAACATTTTTTGAGTAGATACAGATTTGAAAATTTAGGGCAACATGGTGCAAGCTCAAAAATGGCACCAACATCAGCTCCTACTTGGGGATGGGCACTCCCAGTGAGTTCCACAAGGACAAAACGTAGACCAAGTGCCAAAATATCCATTGGGAAAAGGATTCAATACGCAGGTAGTCAAAAAACCAAAACCATCCTTAAAAATGGTGAAACCAACCGAATGGTGCCAAGAACAAGGGCAAACCACACACCAAAAAAACAACAAAAACAAAGTAGAAAACAAAGACTATACAACTGTATAATTGGTGCATACCTCAGATTTGGGGATTAATCCAAGAAATGCTTCAAATGTCTACCATTAACAGGCAGCTCCAACAATTCCCCATCTAAGTCCTTGAGAAAGAAGGTATGTTGTTTTAAACTTAGTATGCATATCCCTTCTTACTTCCATTGTATCCAACATGCTTATGTGCTCATAATGATGCATCATGTGACAACCCCTAAATAAAAACATTTCATCTCCTTGATCAAAATATTTCATAATACAATTTACCACAATTAAGCAATTCCCAAATAGTGGGACCGTACTCAGTATGTTTTCATATTAGACTACCATAGCCCTTCCTCTTATTGCTTCTGTGTGTCATCCTTGTATAGGAATTAATGTTGATTTCACTTAGAAAACAATATTACATTCTCATATCTTTGTTATGAGTTAGTATAACCTGAATTTACAAAACAGCCATAGCACAGATGTACCTGATTATCATAACCTTACCATGGTTCATGATAATCCCGCTACTTACTTAGTAGCTACCATTAAGATTAGACAGTCATATTTCTAGATATCTTTGACTGGTTAAGTACACCCTATACAAAACCTTTGGAGAACTTAATACAACTTTACAAGTAGGTTGATAAATTACATTTTATAATGAGGCAGTTATCCATTAGCAACCTTAACTATTTCCAAGTATGCTTAACATATGGTTCGTTAGATCATGATATTCTTAGGAAACAGTCCACTCATAGTTCCTTATATGTTCCCTAGCATTCACACATATGTTGTGTGCTAGTAATTACTATGTATTTAAGACTAACGCTTAATACAATAGTGACAAAGATACTAATAACCTATCTTGATAAATTTCTGGTTCTTAACTCATCATTTGCCAATCAATCACTTATAAGACAATATATTGCAACAAAAAATATTTCTTAATTTCATTCAAGAGATAAGTACAATTCATGTCTATAAGCATGATCAAAGTCTTTCATTTTAATGAATAATACAGAGACATTAAATAACAAGGCCTTTCCCGAATTCTAAGGAGAAGTACTTTATATAAGAACATTCCAGTCAGTCATATCTTTAACTTTCCTCGATCAGAATAATATACAAAACTAAATACTTCACTCTTTCTCCATGGAATTTATCTGCAAAATTGTTAGCACAAGTCAGTTCACAAGAACTGAGCATGATAAGCCTCAACTCATCATAATAAAATACTCTACTTAATTATTTCATAAAAAGAACTCATATTATTTTTATGAATCAATATTGCAGAACTTAAGAAGATAACAATTCTTTCTATAATATGTCAAGAGCAAGCACTTTCATGAGCCAAGAAAGAAATCAGTTTCAAACCTTCATTTCAATACAACTATTTCAGTCACTCAGAATAGCCACCTAAATTATAAGGTACCTGATAATCATAAGTGATCAAAAGACTATTCATAAGAGTATTAAGATTCCACTCATGCAATCCCATACTTGCATGCCTGGAATCATTTTTACTCATTGATTAAGTAACCATAAATATAACAAGAATCACTTCAAGCAATCTCTCAAATATTCTTAACGAGATCCAATCAAGGATTTCATACACCCAAAAGGTCTACTAAGGTCCATGCAATAATACTAAGGCATCAAGTGTAATTAGTTAAAATTACGATATTAGATTAACTTTAAGGATGAGAGAGAGAATTCATGGCATCCTGCCATTTAGCAAATAGGTAAAATTCAAGTAATAGGTTACATAACCAATACCTTCCTCAACTTAAGCATTTATTAAACATTCCAAGACTAGGAAAGAGAACATGATTTCTTTTCCTCAGCCTGGTTATCAACATATCAATACCAATTAATTTCCAAAGTATTTCAAGATGTTTTAACAAAAGGGAGTCATGATAACATGACTGAAATTTAACCTATTAGCCCAAACTGGGCATTCGTATTCGTATGAGTTTTCTCTTCACAAAATTCAAAATGAAAGGTTTCCTTATTCCTCACTTGAGTCAAAGACTCTATTAGAATAATGAAAATATCTACCAACCCATTCCACTGAACAAGGTTGGAGCATACCAAATAATTCATGACACAACCCCAAAGAAATCAATGAAGAAATTTTAAATGTCAAGAGAACTCTGTAATCCTCAAGGGAGAATGAAATACAGCTAGATAAGATTTAAGGAGTCAAGTTTTCCGATGAACCTGGAATAACCCTCAATCATTTACATGAACTTACGCCCATCAAGGATCCAACACTTCATAAGATCTTAGTTAGATAGCATCCTGTCATATCCTTAAGAGGAGTATGATACTTAAAATATTATGACCTTAAGTGGATTTCAACTAAAACTCATCACATCCTATTTTCCAATTAAATATCAAAGTAAGGTCATCAAAACAATCGAGCTTTTCTCTGCACCAATTTCAACGAAGGAGTAATAACTCCCAATTTTTAACACTCCAAAATTCAAGAGGATTTCTATCTTGATCAAATTTAATATCCTATCATGCATGATGACTCAAGTCCAAACATAAGAGACATAAAACCAGCTTAAGGTAAAACTGAACAACTCATCAAGAAATCAGCTATACTCATGAAACTGTTCCAAATCGTTTCCCAACCCTTCTAGCAATTGATTAAAAGGTAGTTCAATACCATTAATAAATAATCATCATACCTTCAATGCAGATTTTTAAATCCAAGAAGAATATTCTTAGTCGTACTTGAATTTTCTTTCAAACTGAACATAGCATTGCGGGTAGAACAACCAAGTTCTTTTAAGGATGCCAAGGTGATAAAATAACTGACTTAGACCTCGGGATAGCTACTAGTTTTTACAATAGCCCAAAAATTCCCGATTCTGAGAAGGATTTGGAAAAGCATCAGGTACTAAGAGAGGTATAGTTTGTCTCTAAGAAGAACCAACTTAGAACATAATAAGTCCTCAACCTATATTGAACTTGGAAAGAGTCGGATACTACCTGAGTTTAGAAGAAGAAAAATGAAGATCAATACAAATAAACAGAGCGGAGTAAACCCGAGCACCTCAACCTGATGAGTAACCAACTGAAACTAGATTGCAAATGAATTACTTCAGTTAGTTGTTAGGAGACTCGGCATTCTGTCAAGCTGCCATATGGAGCTTGAGGATTAAAACATTAACATCATTCAAGAAAACCCATTCAAGGGTTAAAGATCAGACTTAGTATTTTACTGCATCAGCCCTCAGTATCTGAAGCTAGATATTATTATTTAATAAAACTGATTTACTCTCAACACCACTACTTACTAGTATTAAAACTAGATCTACTAGGCATAGATGATACCTCTCACAAAACCAATACGATTTCACGGGAATAGATTTCTTTTAAAAAAGAATCAACCCAATTCCATGTAAATCTAATGATTACCAGAACAAGGGAAGTCATCAACAACAAAACCTTTCAAACATCGACTTCCAGTATTTCATATTATCTTGCTAGTTTTATATAATCGAGGAGAAATGGGTAACCATTAAAACAAGGTTTTCTACAGTTTAATTCCTTATTGAATCGCAACATTGAAATAAGAATCAAAACACACGGAAATGTCAAACCAAAACTCAATGATGAATACAGCTGTAACTTCTCATTCATCCCATGAAATATGTTATCTCATCACAATAATAAATCACATTGAATCCGAAAAACATTACTTTTTTTTCAAACAACATTCATCACACTCAAAGATCAAACAAATTCTATAAAAGTAAGGATTAAATCAATTTCACATCACCAAGGATTAAGAACACAAATTTCAATCCAGGTAAAGTTCTATTTGTGAAATGACTAAATAGAGCAAGAAATTATGACGAGTTCAGAGCGTATCATGCCTGTTACTCCAGTATTTCTTTCCTTGCAAAGCTTTCACGATTCCTCAGAAAATCCCCAAACTTTTAAAATGAATTCCTTCATCCAACAACTTACAATGTTTCGTGATATTTAATGAGTCTGGTAAACTTGTTGTACAATCAACTCAACTAATGCTTTCCTCATGCAAACTCGCAATAACTTGCAGTTCAATTTTTGCATGCAGAGCTTATGTGGGTTTCTAGCCATGAATAGAATCGATACTGCGAAAAGCTGCCTTACTTTTCCCAATCCTTCCTCACATGGCCCAAGAAAGGTGGGATTTTATTGCATATTAAATGCCATTAATGCAGTGGTTGAAGGAGCTTGCCGCCAATTTTTACAAACCAACTATTCTTAGCTTTTCTTTAAATTTAGTAAAGTCACTCTTCATGCCATGCAAGGCTATTTAAATTTAGTTAACCCATATTATTTCCCTCAAACTCGGTCGGTGGATCAATAAATAAACAATAAATAATTCAGTAAAATATATTGGCGGTGGGGTGCCCAACTCACCACTTAATTTAATTTTGAAACTTTAGATTGTATATAGTTTTTAAAAGACCAATTAAAAACTTATGCAAATAGCAATTTTAGATCCCCATCTCTTTTGCGTTTAAGGACTCAATCAAATAATTATATTTATACATCCTTTCCAAATAGCTAAGGTGATGTCCTAACATAGCTTCCCAAACAAAAGACGTTTGCATGTTAGGTTTTAGAACCATATCATAAGATTAGATTGTCCCTTCCTTGATTACACAAAGTTAATAAATCTCCCGTAGTAGTTATTTATCTACTTCAAACTTTACAAATTCCTTTTTGTAATCTATATATGTATATGTATATATATATATATATATATATATATATATATATATATATATGTTATAATGTTAGCATTGATCAAGAAAGTTGCTCATGCAAGCTTTATGGAAATTGATTCCCTTAATTCAAATAATTAAGTTATTGACTAACGACCGTAGTCATTCACCCAAGAAAATATGACCATGCTAGTATTAGCCATCAGGTGACGCAAACTACTGAATGGTCAGCTCAAAATCAATTATAAGTCAAAATAAAATCTTATTTGAGTTCCAATTTTGGTCATTAAGCGAACTATCCAGCTGTAAAAGTCTTAACATACATAGTTAAAAACTATTATGCTCACAATTTAATAGAGATAAACGGAAACATCGTAAATCACTTTCAAGGCTTAAATTTACACCAATATTTTATGAAATACTACATTACAAATGTCGTAATGTCACCTTAGCAAAAATATTATCATTAAGATAGACCCCGGATTAGCTAGGTTCACATCAAGTTTCCATCTAATTTTTGATACACAAGGTGCCAAAAACAAAGGATAAAACCATTTTTCCTATCATTCCTTTAAACACAGAAATGAAAGTATGGGGCATTACACATTAAGTACAACTCTTTTACCTTCTTGAGTATCCCTCGATAATGAGAATCTTATTAGCACTTCACATAAATAAGTTAAGCAAAACCGGATAAGTATATTCAAATCCAATAGTGACCATCTATTAATCAATACCACTAATTAATATAAATACAACTAAATTCCACAAAAATTAAATGGAAATATTAAACTCTTATAAATCATGAGTACGTATCTATATCATCTCATTCATAAATTAAAGTTGTTGCGATTATTGTTGTTGCTCTAGAAATTCAACGAGTATTAACATTGGACACACACAAGGTAATCCATGCTACGCACATGAAACCAACCAGTTTCATCAATACAAAAATATTCATCAATAAGTGTGGTCTACACACTGCACTCTTATTGCTTTCATTCCAAGAAGTTTTTATGTCATAACTTCATAAAACAACATATTACTGTATTAACCAATAATATCCTAATAAGGAAAGAGAATTATATATCTCAAAGTTATATGTTGTAATAACTTATAGGAACTAAATATAAACCTCATTTCTCAATTGAACAGTCTTGTGTATTCTTTATTACAACACAACATCTCGAATTATATCTTACTATATTTCGTTGTAATAAGAATCCAAAACACGGGAAATAAAGAGACTTTGTTTCACAACTATATAGACTTGTGTATTCCTTAATACAACACTACACCTCCCATTATATCCTACTACATTCCGCTATAATAAGAATTCCAAAAACACAACCACTACCGAAGCTTGATTGAACTTATGTCTAGAAGTCTAAACTTCCCGAGTTTGTCATATTGACTAGTATGTACTACTCCTCTATAATGGGAAAGTAATACACATGATTTTATCATTCAACAGAGATTCATTTAGTTACATAAGATCCACATAATACAAATAAAATAATCTTCATTAAAAATCAATTTAAAGAAATGGAAAAAAACTAAGTTTCAGTTCCACGGTTGCACCTTACAACTAGATCAACAATAACTTAACAAATATATCCAAGGTGTCAACCAACCAAGACCCTTTGGTTTCAAATAAGGATTTTCAGTCTTTCTTATAAACATGATACAATCAATCATTTTTCCAATCCTTATCCATTAAGGCCCAAGCTCCAACCGATATTTTCTCAAGTTTATAACTGGTTATAGAAATATATAATATTTGAACCGAATAGCTTCTGAAGGAGGAAGAAATGGTTTTCCATACCCAACATAAGATAAGTTAGGCTCAGTCCTTCAAACCTAATCCCCAAATACATTTTTTTTTTCAGTATCAATTCAAATTGGTTTAGACAACCACTTAAGAAGATAGCAAATAGTTAAATTCCTTAAAATCGGGTTGAGCTGAAGGCTCGACATAATCAGCATTCTATTACAACAACTAAGGAAGTTTCCATATCCTAAGAAAAGGAACATTTATGTTGAGCTTACAACCTACACAAGACTGAATGGTGGAAAAATAAGATGCATTCTTAACTTAGCCGTATATTGTTATCCAACTACTACGAAACTAGGAGTAATCCCAACTACTTCCCAATAAACTTCCCTAGGAGTTACAAAGATCAACATATCAGAAAGGATAACAAGAAGTGTTATCAATTTATAAACACACCATTCTAAACTGAGCCATGTCAAAAAGGTTTATACCTAGGTTTACTTTACGAAGAGGGAGTGGTAAATGAAATTTTCTCATAGACCCACTAAAGGTAAAAGATTACGTTGGGTAAACTAGAAAATCCTAAGCCCCAGTGGAAATCCTATTTCTCTCATCCAGTCAATCGATGGAAATAAAAGTATATTAAATATCATATGCATGAGATGGAAACACCAACTTGAAATCACCGGATCTACCTTAGCACATGCCCTAATACACCTCTGTTTACTATAGATGATACATACAAGACCAGAAGTGAAATAAATAAACACCAATATCTAGAATCAATTTATTACCAGACCCATATATCAAGATTTCCATTAAAAAAAAAAACCCATTCTCCCAAATTCGATTTTGCATAATATTATATTATTTTCACAAAAACCACTATAATCTGGGTCAATCTAATCGAAAAAATGCAACAAATTACAGTGGATCAACACCTCTCCTTGGAGTATCCTTTATAGCCATAATTGGCAAACATGCTTTGAGCAATATAAAAGATAAAATATCAGATACCCAAGTTTTACAGTCATACTATTTACCATTTCTTTTCACATAAAATAGAGTATAAAAACAACAACCTCAAAATATCACGTACCCACTTTTTCCTTAGCTCAAACACAATTGCAATATGTATTTACTCTAATATCTGATGAAATAAAAGATAAAGGGGATAAGGAATGTTTCTTTCCTATAAATTTGATTCTTAAACCCTTGAAGTCTATCTCCAGCAAGTGTTTCAGAACAAAGAGAGTTATGGATTCCAAAACCATCCACCTCGAACCAGCCAACAATTCAACTCTCCTTAAAAGCCAAATAATGACATCCCCCATCTATCAATTTTCCCAAATAAGTGAACTTCCTCTTCTAAAAATAGCTACATGAACTCATAGCTTGATCACCATGCATAGTTACCAAAAAGTGGAGCTTTTCCCCAAATTTCAACAATAAAACAAAAATGGAGTAGTTGCATGTGGTTCACTTCCTTAGGGAGCTTTACAGATTTCCATAATTTTTAAATGCACAATTAATGGTGTTAACTACTAGAGTACCACACCAGTGACTCATCCAACTACCACCGCCCTCCAACTCTCCTCCAAAATTGGTGGGATTACTTCAGTTTAAATCCTCATTTACCTTTTCCACGAAATTAACCAAATATCATTTACTTAATTGCTTTCTATAACATAGGTCGAATAACCTTTGGAGAGAATGAATTATAATTTAGTATAAGACCAACATTATAAAACATGCATGGCCTTAAATTTTTATTTAAATGGCCCATTGTTCCCAAAGTCCATGGATTACAATACATAACTTTACTTATGTTGGCAAGTCTCTTAAGGTATATGACCTCCTTTAAGTTATCAAAGATCTATACATAGTGGGTTTGGTTCTACCATTTTACGGTCATTAAATCATTGTTCAAAAACTCGGCACCCTAAAAGGATTACCTGAAAATCACACAATCAATTTTCAATAATTCAAAGGTCCCAAAATTAACATCTCGACCCAAAATTTACAAGCCCATGTCAATTAGTCTCCAAAGTGATTAATCATTAATATGGGTTGAGTGAGTCTCTCCACTTGACTCTAATGTTTAAAACACATTACCCTCTAAGGTTGTCATAATGATACATTATCTCACAAACATGTATATTAGTTTTAGAAATATATAGACCAGGCCTAATGTGATATCATGGCCCAAGATTAATTTGCAGTAATGTATATCATAAAGCAGAGACTTTTGACCCGTAATTCATTTGCAATACTTCATGAGACTTATTGACTTAGTGCTTACAAGCTTAAGCCAATAATAATAATATTGTTCTAAGGCATTAATTATCAACAACACCCTTAGTTTAGATAATCACAAGATCAACATCAGTTCTTAATAACCATATCATTTCCTTTGTCTTGTTTTCTCAACCTTTATTGAAAACACTTGTTTCTCTTCTGCTTGATGTCATGATCGGTCGAAGGTGACAATCTTGTTAAATTATTGACTATACTTTTGGGTATTACATTCTTCCCCCCTTAATGAATCATCATCCCGATGATTTATTATTGCTACTCAGTTAAATCAATCAAGTACAAAATTATATACTTCTATTTGAGAAAAATCATCATTATTTTCATTGAAACTAGTAATTTCATGTCTCATAAGCTCGCATTACTGGTTGTCATAGTTGGTAAATCAGAAATCAATCACACAATCGACAACATGTCATAGTCCTGATCTTTACAACCAATTATTCCATGCAGTACTATGTAATATATACAAAATATATTCTCAAAATTCTGGTTTGAAGCATCAGGGTACCACTATTTTGATCCTACAAGCATTTACTCAAGATAAACCTAAGTAATCAATCCAACATAACTGTTCACAATCAGCTCAAGTGGTGCTAGAATAATAATGTTACAGTCATATAAGCCCATACTTAAATAATTGTAATCTTATTATTCTAGTTCCTTTAAGTTTGAATATCACAAATTCATTAACAGTTATAATATATTAGTCCATCGATACCTTAATAGAGCAGAATATCAATCTATATATCTTTGAGTTATATACACAAACAACTCATATGAAATTAGTTAAGATAATTAATTCTTAAATTGTTATACAGTCATGTATAATATTAATACAACATGGTATAGTGAGTTACCTCCCATTACAATTCCATCATAATAAGACTAATCATTCAAGTAAGGTCATACATTTGATACTTGATCATAATAATATGAGTATATACCTCTTTAGTTTTCATAAAAGGTATGGAATAAGCTTCCCCCTTTTCTTTAATATAAGTTATACTTCATGTATCATCAGACAAAGATACATACTATAATTAACCAGTCATCTCATAACATAAGTTATGAGTTCATCAATGTAATCAAGTAACAATAGTATAAATGACAAAGTGCCTACACAACAATCACATTGTTAAAAGGATCAACAAAACCTTATGAAACATTCCATAATGTGGCACCCCAATTCAATGATTCCCATATTTAAAGTTCAGAGACCTGAGACTTGAGTTAAGTAGACTTTACTTTCACAATCCTGTAACTCCTGCTAGCTTTAAATTAACATTCCTTTTACAACTAGGCTAGTTGTATTTACCATCTTAGGCACATAATATTGATAAAATCTTAAATTTAAGGAAACTTTTGACTTTAAAACCTTGAAGGTTAGTTTACATATTTCCTTGGAATCATGAATATCAAGTTACATACCTAAGATTCTTCGTTACACTTTTCAACCTCTAGATTCCTACTAGGTTTGAAACTTTACCAACCTGGCAATGTTGTCTCAGCCCACAAAATATGATTTGGGCCTATTACACTTTAAATTCAACTCAAGGTATCAAATTTTGTAGAAAAGTCTGCAATAATAATGAGTACCATGTCCTTGTATGATATTTCAAGATTACATAGCATCTTAGGTGAAGTAAATAACATAGTTATCATTCAATCTTCCAGAAGAGTGTTTACTCAATAACACTTAAGTAAACCAGCCAGACTTATTTGGCCATGATAATCCAAGTAGTACATTAATAGAGTGGCCATACAACAATCACACACTGCCACAAGGGTAACAAATCGAATAATGATAATATAGTTATATAGTCATATTAATATCTATGCCTATTACTTTCAGCCCTTAAGAAGCTTAAGAACTAAGGTCATAATACAGTAAAATGTAAAACAGTCACTCTATACCTTAACAAGGTATACGATCCAATTTGGAGGGTGAAAGTTTTATACATTCATAGTACAAGTTTAAAATAGACCTCTTACATCTGTAGTTAGTCATAAACATCCTTTACTTCTACTAAACTCCAATTTTAGAGCCATAGAAATCTTATTTGGTCATGACCAATCAAGGTTGCACCATTCATAACACATAAGAATCCTAAAGATTTATTTTTACCTATAAGGATATCATAAGGATGCATTTTCCTGAATCTATCTTCAATTCACTTTACCATTGCATCTTGTTATAAAAACAATCTCATGCAACTATACTATAGTCCAGAAATATGCAAATCAACCTTATCAAAAGATTTCCTTCTTTTTTAAATGAGTTCAATCAGTGACTATATCATGATAACTGACACCAAGTTATGGTTCATGCAATTTTTCTTATTATTTTCCATTAAAAATTCTGAATTCCAACTTAGTTTCTAGTTAGTCACTTCACACAAAGAACTTAGTTGCATTAATCTTGTATTTGATTAGCAACAAGAAGGTCTTATTTAACTTTCTTGTCATTATGATAGGATGACTTGTTTCTTTTTCCATAAAACTATGATAGGCTTTACTACTAGGCTTTACTCTGAAAGATCACACTTTCTAACTTTTCCCCATCCTTTATCTCTTTTCTAAAAGTTAGAAATAAAGAAGAGCTAATGCTCTTACATGATTTTATTATATAAAGCTAGAATTTTATTGCAAATTTCATTCTGGCCCAATTGGCCTTTCCAGTCACTATCATTTTAGCAGTTAGTCTTCCTCTATATACTACCTTTATCCTATGTGATTTCTTTTAATATTGGATTTATGCTCCAATTTTTTCATAATACAATTTGATCAATCGAAGTAACACTCTAATGATCATCATCATTCAGCCTAAGTTGTTTTACTTGGCTGCTCATATTCACACTTACTAGCTTCCCCCTGCATCTATCCAATATAGTGTGTCATGAAGGAATCTTAGAGTATTAACTAACTCTTTTACCCCCAAACCCAAAGCTTAGTTTGATATGGTTTGTTATCCACGGTACATCCTTCTTTCCTTTTATTTTATTCATAAAATTTTCTAAGCGTAAGGACTCATTAGGCCCAAGAGCTGCAACCTTCAGCTCTGATACCAAAATGTAACATCCACTTTTGTCACTTCAATCTTAGAGATTTTTTTATCTTACCTCATGTAGCTGATTTAAATACCCATATATTTAAATCCAACATAAGTCTTAATGCAATCCATTTCCGATAACTATCATGAACCATGTGCATTGTATGAGAGAATACTAACTTTACTCATTCTCCCTCAATGATCTCTTTACGAGCCATACATAAAATGTATCCCTTTGGTTCTCCTTTAACAGGATATGATATATAAGTGATAACCCCTAAGTGTGTACCTAGGTTCCACCTATGAAATCCATAGGCATCTCATAACTTAGATAATGGTGAAATCTTGACAGTGTAATCAATAGTTACACTACCTTGTGCAAGGTTTCTGAGTCATGTATGCCATGCTCGGTTCCATGATGGCACACTCACCATTGGAATATTTTCATCTCACCTTAATCACTTGTTCAGTTATATGGATTTGTAGTCAATGATGTTATAAATAGCTACAAGTCTTGTATAAGGTACAAGTCTAGATTAACCTACATGAAGTTGTACCTCGATGTCATCCTATGATGCCTATGGGAAAGAAAGTGTCTTTGTAATGATTCACATCATTACTAGACTACTTCCCTTCCCATAGCCATCATATGTTGGCATCAGGGTACCACCCATGGGTTCCATCCGCCCTTGTAACTTTAACAAGCTTGTACTTAAGTAATACCATGCCACATTTTAAGGTCTTAAAAGGGAACTCAATATAGTTGTTAAGTGGTAGTATTCAAATAATGACAAATTTCATTAAATGGATATGACCATGTAATGGTGGTAGTGAGTTGACTGTCAAGAGTCCTAAAATGAAACACAATATCTTAATAAATTAAACATGACAGGTTGTTCTAGTTCCCATGTCTTCATCACTTAGTGAAGCGTATCTAGAGTCTTGTCCCATAGTATCATGATAGGTCAAATGTAGTTCTGATAATACTCATTTCTACCTATCTATTCCAGATATAAGATAGATCACTCTTTAGATCTAAATTCCCAATCTTACTGTTATTAATGATTCAAATTCAACCGAATAAAATAATGCCTCACATTATCAAGGAGTAATAACCATTAATGTTGTTCTTACTCCTATAAGCAATCATGCAAGCTACATAACTACTCATCATTAGGGACATACGAAGTCATTCCCATTATCCTCCTTTCAATAACACTTTTTCTATTCATTAGAATCATGTTATTCAGTTTTACTTTAGCATTTATATTAGCCAGGTCTAATTTATCTATATATGAATCTTATTCATTTTAAGTTTCTTGTTTCAGTAGTAATCCCAATTCTCTTGAGGACTTCTACAACAATGCCCAAACCCAACTTAGGTTTATTTGCATGGTTACTATCACCTTGGCAATATATTCATTTTTCTTGGATCTTCATACCAATTTCCTTGGCATCCAAAAATATATTCTATGCATTCCATCTATCAGATCATCATTATCCTTTATATGACTACACCATCATATCTTTAATTATGGTTGATTTAACTCACTAATTTTAGGAGCATAGATACCAAAATTTCACCATGGATCTCATAATAAGTTCTCAAGGTGAGCACAATCTGTCTTGTTCTAACAACAATTTCATCATTTTCATTAGGCATCATAACCAAGGTTTCATATAAGTTTGGTGTTCAGGAGTTTAGTCTCCCATAAATTTCTTCACCAACTTCATCCCATACCCTATGGGTCCTTTTAGTATTTAAGTTTATCTTGATTGATAATGAATTGTCTTCATTACACCTTGCTAGTTGGAGTAAACTTCATCATTAATGATCATCACATCATATTTCAAATGATGGTAATCTGATAGATCTTATACTTCATTTCTCCATTTTATGGAATGACAGTTTACTAAGCATCAAAGAACATCCGTGTTCTATTCTTATTTATTATTTCACCTTGCAGTATTATGTTGAGCTTCCCATCATGTTACGAGGGTTGGGTTAATTTTACATAGTAATTCAACTTAATTCCCTTAAAGGTTTGAGTGCTGCCCAAAAGGAACATCACTTAAGTTTTAAAGACTTAACCCTTATATGTTGAACTTTATCTTATCATCCAAAAGTTTCATCATATATTTTACCTCTAGTATAGTTACTCAAACTTTACTAGAAGAAACTCCCATAAATGTGTATACATATGCATATACATCAAGATTCATACCTAGATGATTTCTCATCTACCAAGCATTAAACCTTTAACTTGACTTGTGAGAATCACATCCTCTTACTAACAATACTATTAATTTCCCATAAGTTAATCGGTTTAGATTAAAAATAATACTTCAACATTGCTCCATAATGTATTCCATTAACCTATCAATTATATTACTTGATTTTTAACTTCCCATTTCAATCATTGAAATTACTAGGTTCATCTAGTCCATAAGGTAGTTAATATATTATTGAATCAAAGAGTTATAACAACCCTCCAATATGATCATCCAATGATTCAATTTTCATAAAATATCACAAGCATATAGCCATATCTATACCGATATTACTACAACTTAGTAGAAGTTGTTATAAATTGAGAGAGAGGATCAACAAGTCTTTCAACGATATGAAGCAAGTATTTATTGATCAAAATATGGAATCTTTACCATGTTACAATATATCATAAATGTACTCAGTAGATTTTCACAAGAAAACCCTTACTCGATGAAAACAAAAATAACTTCTTTAACATAAATAAGAATATCTCAATTCAACAATTTGACTGCAACTTTATCCTTTAAAAGTAAGCATATGGTTCAATTAGATAACCAAGGCATTTCTTTACTTTACGCCTTTGTAATCTTCGCTCACTTTCCTACAATGGTTAGGCAAGGTCAGTTCGACTGAACTGAGCAAGAAAATTCCTTTATCCCATTTATCAATTTATGTCATTAAATGTTAGAATGAATATATACTACAATAATAATAATCTCATTCTTGCAATTTAATCATGTAATGCAACAAACATCATACTCTATTAACTTGATTTTCACATACATTAAGTACAACTCTTTTACCTTCTTGAGTATTCCTCAGTAACAAAATCTTATTAGCACTTCACATAAATAAGTTAAGCAAAATCGGATAAATATATTCAAATCCAATAGTGACCATCTACTAATCAATACCACTTATTAATATAAATACAACCAAATTCCACAAAACTTAAATGGAAGTATTAAACTCTTATAAATCATGGTATGTATCTATATCATCTCATTCATAACTAAAATTTGCTTGCAACTATTGTTGTTGCTCTAGAAATTCAACGAGTATTAACCTTGGACACACACAAGGTAATCCATGCTACATGCACATGAAACCAACTAGTTTCATCAATACAAAAATATCCATCAATAAGTGTGGTCTACACATGTACACTCTTATTGCTTTCATTCCAAGAAGTTTTTATGTCATAACTTCGTAAAACAACATATTTTGTATTAACCAATAATATCCTAATAAGGAAAGAGAATTATATATCTCAAAGTTATATATCGTAATAACTTATAGGAACTAAATATAAACCTCATTTCTCAATTGAACAGTCTTGTGTATTCTTTATTACAACACAACATCTCAAATTATATCTTACTATATTTCACTGCAATAAGAATCCAAAAACATAGGGCAATATAGACTTCATTTCACAACTATATAGACTTGTGTATTCCTTAATACAACACTACACCTCCCAGTTATATCCTACTACATTCCGCTGTAATAAGAATTCCAAAACATAGCCACTACCAAGCTTGATTGAACTTATGTCTAGAAGTCTAAACTTCCCGAGTTTTCATATTGACTAGTACGTACTACTCCTCTATAATGGGAAAGTAATACACATGATTTTATCATTCAATAAAGATTCATTTAGTTACATAAGATCCACATAATACAAATAAAATAATCTTCATTAAAAATTGATTTAAAGAAATGGAAACAAAACTAAGTTTCAGTTCCACGGTTGCACCTTACAACTGGATCAACAATAACTTATCAAATATATCCAGGGTGCCAACCAACCAAGACCCCTTGGTTTCAAATAAGGATTTTCAGTCTTTCTTATAAACATGATACAATCAATCATTTTTCCAATCCTTATCCATCAAGGCCCAAGCTCCAACCGAGATTTTCTCAAGTTTATAACTGGTTATAGAAATATATAATATCTGAACTAAATAGCTTCCTGAAGGAGGAAGAAATGGTTTTCCATACCCGACATAAGATAAGTTAGGCTCAGTCCTTCAAAACCTAATCCCCAAATACATTTTTGTTCTCCAGTATCAATTCAAACTGGTTTAGACAACCACTTAAGAAGATAGAAAATAGTTAAATTCCTTAAAATCGATTGAGCTAAAGGCTCGACATAATCAACATTATATTACAAAAACTAAGGAAGTTTCCATATCTTAAGAAAAGGAACATTTATGTTGAGATTACAACCTACACCAGACTAAATGGTGGCAAAAGAAGATGCATTTTGTAACTTAGCCATATATTGTTGTCCAACTACTACTGAAACTAGGAGTAATCCCAACTACTTCCCAATAAACTTCCCTAGGAGTTACAAAGATCAACATATCAAGAAAGGATAACAAGAAGTGTTATCAGTTTAAAAACACACCATTCTAACTGAGCCATGTCAGAAAGGTTTATACCCAAGTTTACTTTACGAAGAGGGAGTGGTAAATGTAATTTTCTCATAGACCCACTAAAGGTAAAAGATTACGATGGGTAACTAGAAAATCCTAAGCCCCAATGGCAAATCTTGTTTCTCTCACAGTCCAATCGATGGAAATAGAAGTATATTAAATATCCTATGCATGAGATGGAAACACCAACTGGAAATCACCAGCTCACCTTGGCACATGCCCAAATACACCTTTGTTTACTACAGATGATACATATAAACCAGAAGTGAAATAAATAAACACCAGTATCTAGAATCAATTTATTACCAAATCCATATATCAAGATTTCGGTTAAATAAAAGAAAACCCATTCTCCCAAATTTGATTTTGCATAATATTATATTATTTGCACAAAACCCATTATTAACTGGGTCAATCTAATCAAAACAATGCAAAAAATTACAGTGGCTCAAAACCTCTCCCTGAGTATCCTTTACAGTCATAATTGGCAAACATGATTTGAGCAATATAAAAGATAAAATATTAGATACCCAAGTTTTACAGTCATACTATTTACCATTTATTTTCGCATAAAATAGAGTATAAAAACAACAACCTCAAAATATCACGTACCCACTTTTTCCTTAGCTCAAACACAATTACAATATGTATTTACTCTAATATCTGATGAAATAACAAGATAAAGGGGATAAGGAACATTTCTTTCTTGCAAATTTGATTCTTAAACCCTTCAAGTCTATCTCTAGTAAGTGTTTCAGCAACAAAGAGTTTATGGATTCCAAAACCATCCACCTCAACCAGCCAACAATTCAACTCTCCTTAAAAGCCAAATAATGACGTCCCCCATCTTATCAATTTTCCCAAATAAGTAAACTTCCTCTTCTAAAAATAGCTACAGGAACTCATAGCTTGATCACCATGCACAACTACTAGAAGTGGAGCTTTTCCCCAATTTCAACAACAAAACAAAATGGAGTAGTTGCATGTGGTTTGCTTCCTTAGGGAGCTTTACAGATTTCCATAATTTTTTAAATGTGCAATTAGTGGTGTTAATTGCTAGAGTACCACACCAGTGACTCATCCAACTACCACCACCCTCCAACTCTCCTCCAAAATTGGTGGGATTACTTCAGTTTAAATCCTCATTTACCTTTTCCATGAAATTAACCAAATATCATTTACTTAATTGCTTTCATAACTTAGGTTGAATAACCTTTGGAGAGAATGAATTATAATTTAGTATAAGACCAATGTTATAAAACATGCATGGCCTTAAAACATTTATTTAAATGGCCCATTGTTCTGAAGTCCATGGATTACAATACATAACTTTACTTATGTTGGCAAGTCTCTTAAGGTATATGACCTCCTTTAAGTTATCAAAGATCTATACATAGTGGGTTTGGTTCTACCATTTTATGGTCATTAAATCATTGTTCAACAAACTCCGACACCTAAAAGGATTACCTTGAAAATCACACAATCAATTTTTAATAATTCAAAGGTCCCAAAATTAACATCTCGACCCAGAATTTACAAGCCCATGTCAATTAGTCTCCAAAGTGATTAATCATTAATATGGGTTGAGTGAGTCTCTCCACTCGACTCTAATGTTTAAAACACATTACCCTCTAAGGTTGTCACAATGATACATTATCTCACAAACATGTATATTAGTTTTTAGAAATATATAGACCAGGCCTAAAGTGATATCATGGCCCAAGATTAATTTGTAGTAATGTATATCATAAAGCAGAGACTTTTGACCCGTAAGTCATTCACAATACTTCATGAGACTTATTGACTTAATGCTTACAAGCTTAAGCCAGTAACAATAATATTAGTTCTAAGGCATTAATTATCAACAACACCCTTAGTTTAGATAATCACCAGATCAACATCATTCTTAATAACCATATCATTTCCTTTGTCTTGTTTTCTCAACCTTTATTGAAAACACGTTAATGCTTGGGGGAATTTTATTCTATCTATTCTTCATTGTGGAATATATTAGGAGTGTCTTTAGACATCGTTATTTTGAATTATATTATATGGTTTCTTCTTTATTAGCTTAGATGTAAATAATTTTGGGTAGACTGTTTATTTTGCATACTCTTTTGTTTAGTTGGATAGATTAATCAATTTTTATGTGTTTAGAAAGTTGTTATAGACCAATTTTAAGTGAATTAATAACATCTTTCTTCATGTATAAATTTGGTGTCGGATAATTCATGTTCATATTGGATGTGTTTTTTTAATCGTAATTTTATAATTTGACATCATTATGTCATTTAACATATTATTATCATGAAGGTACCTTTATTCATCTATGTACTATTGGTGTGTATAATATAATTAATCAAGTATATACTTGAACACTTTTGAACGGGTTGAGAAATATATTTATTTCACAACTCTTGTACCGTTGTCCCCAAAAAAGTGTTAGTTATTTACTTCATTAATTTATTCATTAAATAATGATGTCATGGTTAACATTGTAATAATTATCATTTAATAATTTAGATTAAATGATATCATAAGGTACAATTAATTAATCAAGTTCAATTTGTTTCACAATCATTAACAAGTACAATTGTTGATAAATTAGCGTAATTCATCATAACATATCATAAGATTTTAAACAAATAATAAAATATGTATTAAACTCATTAAGGATAATTCCTTATTCAAAAGTACAATAATAATTTCAAAATGATATAATTGGCCAACTGCCATTTACAACTTCACGAAATAATATTTCTCTTAATAAGGATTACATGATCCAATTTAAAATATACATTAAATCAATGTTTACAATCAGATAAACAATTTATCACATGACGAGCATGCATGTAAACAATCCAACTAAATCCTCATAATAATTAATCCATCTTGTTATCTGTAAGATAAAAATGATAATGTACATGGTCAATTCTAAAAACTTATCATGGATTTACATCTCTCTTCCTAGATGTTTTATTATGAAATAATTGAACATATACTATTTGATTTAATGATAACAACCAAGAATAATTTCCAACAAACTATATAAAACCCAAATAAATGATTTATTAATCTAAATCAAATTCCTATCATTCATATTTTTATCTATCCATAATTCCTTAAATCACCTAATATTGGCATTCTTGATACTTATGTCATAATAACCTAAAGAACATTCTTCCTTACATCAAATAGTCAAGACATCTTTCACAATATATAATTTCTAGTTACAGTTATCAACTTTAGATGATAAACAAAAATCAAAGAAAGAGACTAATATTTTGTTTTACCCTAACTATGAAGATACTAACTCAAACAATGATCCATTGAGACTACATTATTTCATACCATAAGTTCATTATAGAGATAATTGATACCATATGCAATAATGAAAACCATTTATACATATAACTTCCCTTTACCCAAAAAGTTTAAAATATCAAGCATTTTCAACACGAATGATTCAACATTTTAATCCTTCTTATTCTACATGCAACTGCATCATCCATGAAACTAACATTAGTGTTGACTCAAATATAATGCAAGCATCAACTTCATAGTAATCATACTTATCTCACGAAGTAATATCATAGTTATATTTATACGAGAATCGAATACCCAACAAATTGTATAAGGTATTTACAATATAATGGGATTGATAACTAACCCCAAGTTTAATACAACCATTCAGTTATATGAAAATCCTATTGTTGTTATGATGAACAAGCTCAATAAAATTGACATAGTTTCATTTAGAGGAGAGACATGTCTTGATTCCTATGATCATAACTCAAAATCTTAGAAGGATGTTATAGTCATCAATAAACCCCGGCCATACTTTGACTACTAATAAGTGAGTTGGGTTTGAATAGAACCCATTTTCTATTTGAGCACAAGTGACTCCAAAGTCATAGTTTTGAACTAGAACTTGACATCTTGAGCATGCATAAAGTTAGAAAACCATATTCCCCCTATGTAAGATATACCCTTACCAGGTTTGACACATGAAGTTGTTTTAAGCTAATAAATTTCAAGAGCATCCTAAAAACCCAAAAGACACCATGTTAAACAAGTTATAACAGTTCTTGTAAAACAAACATCAATGGAAACCCTATCCTTTTTAGCAAAAATGACAATACCCACTCGTGTTTTGATGGCATGAATTTGCAACAACTTATACATGCTGAAAAACAAGCTTTATAGCCATTAATATATGAATCAACCAATTAAGTTATAGCCAATTTTGAAAACCTAGACTAAGAAACAACCCATTTTTATAAGATTCAAATATTGTAACACAACAATATAAAATTTCAACAATAAACCATCAAAACACCCCGAAAAATATCCCATTATTTCTTAATGAAATAACAAGATGGGGAGAGATATATCCATGCCTAATAAAGAAAGAGTCCCTACTAAAATATTCTAAACATTCCTTGAATAACTTCAAATATTTCTATAGTATTTCTCCATGTTCTCTTCTAGAAAAACCATATAGTGTGACCCAAACTCAAACAAACATAACCCAATAAATCAAGAAAATCCATGGATATAAACTAATAATTCTACCATTAATATCCCCATAGATAGATCGATAGAAATAACACATCAAAATACATGCAATAACTCGATCCAGAGGAAACCCAAAAATGAACAACAAAAATAATAATGAATTTGATAGATGCATGCAAGGGTAGCTTACAGAGGAATATTCGAGCTTCCCAGGCATTAATTACTATTAACTTCTGTAAATGTCATGTAGTGGCTCTCAATTAAACATGCCACCACCAATTATAAGTTCCCTCCAAAATTGGTTGGGATGTGATTAAATCGATTGATCGAAGACCGATTAAAATGCATACCATAGTAGCTTACATGGGTCAAATCGATCATTAACCAATAAACTAGCAATTGTCATTCGACTATGGTAAAATTAATTTGATAAACAAATCAATACCTATGAATATGGTGAAGGTTTATAAAACCTTATCAAATCCAACCATTTCCTTTCAAAAAAATTAATTTACCATTGAAAAGGAGTCTAACCAGAATCGACCAAAATCATATAATCCATCCATTTAAGCCAAATTTGTAAATATTTTACATTACCAAACTTGATCATTTAATACAAAGGAGTATTGGTCATTTGAGGGAAGAATAAAACCAACAGTTTAAATCAAAATGAATGGTGATTATTTGTTGAGCAATAAATACGTTCTGATCATGCTATGAAACAGATTAGTAAATAATTATAACCAAGTAAAATGTGCTAACATTTTACTACACTATAGATACTTAAACCTTTACCTTGACGAAAAATGCTTTACTTGTTTCAATCAAGGTCCTCTCATTGTTGTATGATCAATGATTTTCATAATATCAAATAAATTTAGTAAACTCATAAACATTCATCACCTTTTTGCATTCACTAGAAGTAATATAATTAATTTATAAAATAATATCATCCAACTCATAAAATTTTTTAGATATATCATAATAAATTGAAAATATCATTTTGGCATTTTTAAATATGACAGAATTTTCATTTGAAAGATAAGGAAAAATGTTGTTTTTATTTCTTCTAGATTTCTCCCAAGTTGCACTTTCTTCTAAATATTGGTCCCATTAGACCTTACATTATGCAATTTCTCTATTTCTCAAGTGCAATATGTGAGTTTCCATAATTTTGATTGGTTCAACCACCACAATTCTAGATCCTGAACCTGTAAAGCATTCTAATTAAGTACATGTGTTACATCTAAAACATACTTCTTAAGCAAGGAAATATGAAAAACATCATGCATCTTAGACAATGCGGGAGGCAATGCCAAATGATATGCTACCAACTTATGATTTCTAGAACTTCAAAAGGTCCAACATATCTTGGTGATAACTTGGTAGCCTTGCCAAACATTATCGAACTCTTTTTGGGCTTAACCCTTAAGAAAATTTATCTCTATTTCAAATTTCTTGTTTATACATTTCAGATCTACATAGCTCTTTCTATCTATCAATAACTTCTTTTCAATCGCTCACGAATGAGCTTCACTTGCTTTTTCCATTTCTTATTAACATTTCAGGGCCCACTAACACTCTATCTTCATACTATCCCAATTGATGGGTGTTCTACACCTTCTTCCATACAATGCTTCAAAAGGATCCATTTTCAGTGAAGCATGGTAGGTGTTATTGTATGCAAACTCAACCAATGGAAGGTATTCTTCCCATTTATATTGTTGATCCATGCAGTACATCCTGAGCATATCCTCCATAACTTGGTTGACCCATTCAGTTTGACCATTTGTTTCCGGATGGTATGTTGAACTGAAATTCAGTTTCATTCCCAAAGTTGAATTCAAGTTTTCCAAAATCTAGATGTCATCCTTGGATCCCTATCTAAAATTATTAACTCTAAACTCCATGCAAATCTAAAATATCATGCACAAATCATTTTGTAAGCATGGGAGAATCATCTTTCAGATTTCCCAGGTATAAAATGAGCTACTTTAGTTAACTTTTCAACAACTACAAGTATCATGTCATGTTTATTTTTTGACATAGGCAGCCCCTTGCACAAAATCCATGCTAATAACTTTCCATTTATAGTGGAATGTTGTGTGGATACAATAGACCAATAGAGGGTGCAGTGTTTTATTTTACATGTAACATTCCAAATAATGAGAAAACATAGTTTATCACATCCTTTTTCATTCCTTTCCAAAAATATTGTTGTTTTACATCAACAAGCATTTTAGTTACTCTAGGATGCCTAAAGTATGGTGAATCATGAAATTATTTCATAACTTTTATCCTTAAGTCATTTCCCAAAGGTACATAGACTCTACCTTCATATTTCAAGATTCCTCATTGTCAAATTTGAATCCTTCATACCTTTTATCATTAGAATCTGTTGTTAAAACAACCTTAACATGTTGATAATATGAATCAGTATCATTTTTTCTTTACCTCATCCTTGAATTGGGTTCTAAGGGTAACAATCAGAAACATGCTTCCGATGACTTAGTGCATCTTCCACTCTATTTTTTTTCCTTTTATGTAACTTATATCAAAATCATATTGTGATAAGAATTCAAGCCACCTACATTGTCTTGCATTTAAGTTTGGGTTGCGTGAAGATATACTTCAGCCCCAAGTGGTTTTGTTTTTAGTTCAAAAGGATTTCCCAATAAGTAATGCCTCCAAACTTGAAGTGTGCACTATGGATGACAAGAAAGCTCTAGATCATGGGGAGCATAGTTCAGCTCATGTACCTTTAATTTTCTACTCTCGTATGCTATCACATGGTCATTTTGAAGAATAATTCCACCCAAACCTTCACCAGAGGCATCTATTACCATGGTGAAGCTTTTGTTGGGTCTATGAAACCTTCAAAATTGGTGTTGTAGTTAATTTATCTTTCAAAAATTAAATGCATTCTCACATTTTTCAGACCAAACAAATTTCTTATCCTTTTTCTAGTGATGTTATTGGAGCAACAACTCTAGAAAAGTCTTTTACAAATTTTCTATAGTAACCAACTAACCCCATGAAGCTTCTAACTTCATGAACATTCTTTGGAGTTGGCCATTCTATTATTGCCTTGATTTTTGATGGATCTACAGATATTCCTTCTTTTTTATGATATGACGAGGTATTGTACCTCATTTTGATAAAGGAACACTTAGAAAATTTTCCATATAGTTTCCTTTTTCTAAGTATGTCCAACACTATTCTTAAGTGCTCATTATGCTCTTCAATGTTTTGGAATAGATCAAATGTCATCCAAGAAAACTAACACAAACTTGTCTAAATATTCTTGGAATATGTTTATTCATTAAGTTCATGAATGCAACAGGTGCATTCGTGAGTCCAAATGGTAAAACCATGAACTCATAGTGGTCATATCTTGTCCTAAAAGAATTTTTTATGTATGTCTTCATCTTTAATTCTCAGTTGATGGTATCTTGATCTTAAATCAATCTTGGAATAAATTGATGCATCACATCTTGATCAAAAATATCATCTATCCTTGGAAAAGGATACATATTCTTTATTGTGGCCTTGTTAAGCATGTGGTAGTCAATGCATAACCTTAGTGTGTCATCTTTCTTTTTGACAAAAATGACCGGTGCTCCCCAAGGAGACACACTGTGGTTTGATTAGTCCTTTGGACAACAACTCATTCAGTTGTACCTTGAGTTCTACTAGTTCTGTTGTAGTCATGTGGTAAGGAGCTTTGAAATAGGTTTTGTTCTAGGTTTGATGTCTATTGTGAAATCAAATTCACATCTTGGAGGGAGTCTAGGTAACTCCTCCGGAAAGACATCATTGTACTCTTGTAACAATGGGTAATCAACCAAAGAAGTATTACCTTCTTCACTAAATCAGAAATTTTAACTGCATAAAGCATGCAACCTTTTTTTTAGCCTTTTTAAGTTATGATTACAAAAAATTTCCTTTACCTCTATGTCTCTTTTTATGCCCTAAATGACTTTTGTTTTTCTACGCAGTCATCCAAGCACTTTATTTGTTTTTCATAACAGTTTACAATTTTGCCTTATGTTGTGATAACTAGTTCACACCTATAATGACATCATATGAACCTAAAGGAGCTACGTACAGTCTATTTCTAGTTGTAAAACTAGCAGCTCTAATGTTGTGCCAAAAAGACATTTGTTTACTATGTGGACAACATTGTTCCTATATTGCACAGTCCATGATTTCTTCATATAACCAACTTTTATTTTTAATTTTTCAGCTAACTTATTAGAAATAAAACATTCAATAGCTACCATATCAAAAAGAATAGTTACAGGTAATCCATATAACTTACCCAATACTTCAACAGGTGTGGCTTACTTTTTAGCTTGCCTATTTTCCACTACAACATGAATCCTATGTTGTTGGTTGTTATCCTTTGTTTCTTGAGGAAAAATTATTTGTAGTGATCACCACCACACTTAAAGCATCCTCCTATAGGCCCTTTCCTTTCTATTTTGTTTTCATTACTGCTTGCATTTTTTTTCCCATTTTTCTTATGATTTGCAATAGGATTTTGTTGTTGTATTTTCTTTCCATTTTTATTTTATTTCCCACCTTCTTCCACCAAGTTTTCTTTGGTGCCAATGGTGATGGTGAGCTAAAATTTTTTTTTTTTCATCATCATGGTGAGAATATAGCCTGCAACTTCTACTCTTGATGGATGGATTTTTCAAAAATTGCCTCCATGGTTGAAGGACCATGCACATCCACTTCCCCACCTATGATGGGATTAAGTCCCATGATGAAATTTATTATTCTAAAAATTTTCATCATCTGGTACTAGGAACATATTTTAACAATTTTAGTGAACCTTTCCCAATACTTTATTACACATTCAATTTTCCTAAACTAAGGTCTAAAATTCAGACATCTTTTGGTCATAGTATAACTAAGTGGCAACCAACACTACCTAAAATAGAATTTGAACTGATCCTAGGTGATGTTAGCTACATCAACCCTAGTTCTACCTTTCGTTGTCCCACCATGAGGAATCCTCATTTGAGAGTTGATACGCACCCCAAAATGCCTTAGTTTCCTTTAAAAAGTTTCTTGATGGAAAAATACTTCTCCATCTCACTTGAGCCAATTCTCAGCTCCATCCCTAAAATTTCCCATCAAATTTTGGGGGACTGATTTACTTAATATCATTTGACATTTCTACTATCAAATGTGCCTTTTTTTTTTTAAGTTGGTTCTGATCTGCAGCATTAGGATCTCTGCAACATTAACATTGTTATTCCACATTTTCATTTTATTTGCATTATTGTTATTTACAACATTTATTTACAACATGTATTTTTTGCAGCATTAGATCCACTATTTTCATTATTATTATGAAGCATTATGATTTGTTGCATTTAAGTGGTCCTCGAGGCTACTCAATTTCATCCCCTTTCATTATTCATCTTCATCCTCAACCAAAATACATTGTTCAATAACAACAATACAATTATGAGTTTCTTGCATGACAACAAGTATCTCATCCAATTTCTAAGTTTTGGCAGACCTCAACCCCAATAGGTTGATTATTTGCAACATTTCCCCTTGTCCTAACCATTTTGTTTTATTAGACAAGAATAAATTTTAGTGTTAGCGTAAGGACCCATTGTGTCCAAGAGTTGTTTTAACCTTCAGCTCTGATACCAAAATGTAACACCCAATGTTATAACAACTCCAGATTAAGGGAAAAAATTTTTTTTTAAAACAAACCCCTTAACCCCATTACATGCCTTCAATGATTTTATAATATAGCAATAATAATCCATAATAATCTAGTTTAAGTAATCCATAGTTAACATCATCCATGTGATAAATGTCAAATCTACCATGTGTTTATCATCTCTCTTTGAAGTGTGCATAATTAATAGATCTACCTGATCCCCTTTATCATCACTTTATCCAGTGTGCATAACTTGTATGTAATTGGTTAACCTATTCATTTAGGTTTGTGAACTAATGTAGTTCCTAAGTGTCTACTTAAAATCATTTTACTTGAGTTTCATCTGCATCTCACACTATTATTTAGGAACTTGGGTGAACTAATAGTGTATTCAGCTAGTACACTACTTAGGCCAAATATTTCAAGCTATGCTTTGCATGCTTAGTTTTGTGACCACACACATAAGTCAAGTGAAACTTGTCCCATCACCACACATTCATCCCACATAGTTATTTGGATCACATCTTAATAGTTAAATGTTTTAAACTTATGTATTAAGAAGGCCTAAAATCTAGGTCTCACCTCTCGACTTGAGTGTATGCTAATAGTCCCAACTTAGGACCCTATGGGAAAGATAATGATTACTTTTGACTCTCATCAAAAGTAATCACTACCCTTCTCATAGCCATCCTAAGATGGTATGGTCAGAGTACATTCAAATCGATAGGTGGGACTTAGAGTCCATTCCTACTTAACACATAAGATGTTTATTATAAGGTATTCATCATTAAGATTTTAATTAAGTTATATGATTAATGACAATCATTAATAACACATTAATTATTTGTCATTCTAAGTTTCCAAACTCAAAGTGTTACACTTTTATGATTTCATCGTTAGGACTAGGTTTAGTTTAATTATCATATTAAGATTAGGTAATCATCCCAATCCTACTTAGATAATGTCATGTTTCACCTTATCATTATCTAATTAAGTACCTCTTAAAAATAGATATATTCTTTTAAAATTTTGTATAAGTTTATAATATTTAACATAAATCTGAAAATATTCATTCTTATTTCATTAATAACTTATTAAAGGTATTGTAATTTTGTACTTTGACATCATTATGTCATTTAACAAGTTATTATCATAAAGGTACAATTATTCATCCATGTACTATTAGGTTGTACTTATATAATTAATCAATTATTTACTTTTTCTTTTTATATTCGAGTCAAAGAAATATATTTATTTCACGACTCTTGCATCATGTTGTCCCAAAACAACATTAATTGTTTACTTCATTAATTTATTCATTTAAATAATGATGTCATGATTAACATTGTAATAATTATCATTTAATAATTCATATTAAATGATATCATAAAGTACAAATTAAATAATCAAGTTCAATTTGTTTCACAATCATTTTCAAGTACAACTGCTGATGAAATCAACGTACATCATTATTACATCACATAAGAATTTAGTCAAATAATAAAATATGTCATGATCAACTCATTTAAGGATAATTCTTATTTAAAAAGTACAATAATAATTTCATAATGATATAATTGGCCAAATTCCATTTACAACTTTGTGAAATAATATTTCACTCAATAAGGATTACATGATCCCAATTTAATATTATTAAATCAATGTTTATAATCAGATAAACAATTATCGCATGATGAGCATGCATGTAATCAATCCAATTAAATCCTCATAATAACTAATCCATCATGTTATCAATTTAATATATCGTGCATTTTCAACACGAATGATTCCAACCTTTTAATCCTTCTTATTCTAAATGCATTCCAACTTATCATCCATGCATGGATTAACATTATTATTGACTCAATATAATGCAAGCATCAACTTCATAACAATTTGAATTATCTCACGTAAATAAGATCATAAGAAATATTTATGCCTAAATCGACTACCCAACAAACCTGTATAAGGTATTAACAATATAATCCATTGATAGCCTAACCCCAAGTTTAATACAACCTTTCAGTTATATTAAACCCAAGTCATTTTATGATGATCAAGCTCAATAAAATTGACATATTTTCATCTAGAGGAGAGACAAATCTTCAATTCCTATGATCATAACTCAAAATATCATAAAGATGCTACAATTATCAATAAACTTGTTTCAAATTTTAAAATAGCAAGAAACAAATATAACAAACATATCCATCACTATTAACTCAACACCAATAATCATGTTGAACATATGACATTCAATTACTCAGGGATACCTAAATCTAAATAGTCAATAAAACTCCCAAACCCCAATTGCTATATAACAACTACCAATAAGTGAGTTTGGTTTGAATAAAACCCATTTTCCATTCGAGCACAATGATTCCAATATCAGAGGTTTAAACTAGAATTTTAACGACGGCTTGTGTATGCTGACCATTAACAACCATATTCCCTGAGTGTAAGATAAACCCTTATGGGTTAAAATAAAGTCGTTTTCAATCTAACAATTTTCAAAGTATCTCTAAAACCTTAAAGACACTTTTTCAAACAACTTAGAATAGTGAAAAGACTTTAAAACATTGTCAATGGAAACCTTTTTCTTTTTAGCAAAAATACATTAATATGCAACTCATGTTTTGATGTCACATATTTACAATAGCCTATTTGGTGAAAAATAAACTTAGAGAAATTAATCTATGAAGGGAACTTTAAGTACGAGACTCATTTAAAAAAACCTACACTAAAATCCTGAGTTTTATAAGATTTGAATATGGTAATAGAGAAATATAAAATTTCAACAATAAACCATCAAAACACCTAGAATATATCCCATTCTTTAGTAATAAATAACAAGACAGGAGAGATATATTCATGCCTAATAAAGATAGATTCCTTGCTAAAATCTTCTAAATATTTCTTCAATAAATTCAAATCCATCCCATAATTGATTTCTCAATGCACTTCTTCTAGAAAAACCAAATAGTCACACCCAAACTCAAACAAATATAACCCAATGAACTAATAAAAAACGTGGATATTTTCCAATAGATAAGTATGCCATTAATATCCCCATAAATAGCTCCATAGAAAAAGCACATCAAAATACATTTAACTAATTTTAAAAAGAAGGAAACCCAAAACAAACAACAAATAATAAAATTAATTTGATAGATGCATGTAAGGGTAGCTTCTGGAGGAAGCTTTGGTCTTGCCAAGGAATTAATTTTTATTAACTTCCACAGATGTCACATAGTGGATTTCAAACTCAACATGCCACCGCTTGATTGTAAGTTCCCTCCAAAATTGGTTGGGAAGTGATTAAGTCATCTGACCAAAGACCAATTAAAATAAATACCTACAATATCTTACATGGGTCATAAATCAACCATTAACCAATAAACTAACAATTGTCATTCGATTATAGTTGAATTAATTTTATAAAAAAAATCAAGACCTTTGAATATGGTTGAAGGTTCATACAACCTAATCATGTAACCAACCATTACCTTTCAACAAATTAACTTACCATTTTTTGGGAGTCTAACGAAATCAACCAAAATCATATAAGTCAAACCAATTAAGCCAACTTTGCAAATAAATTTAACATTTCCAAACTCGACCACTTAATACAAAGGAGTATCAATGTCAAGGAATAATAAAACCAATAGTTTTAGTCAATATGAATGGTGATTATTCGTTAAATGATAAATATGTTATGACTTTACGTGCTATGAGACATATTAGTAAATAATCATAATCAAGTAAACAGTATTCAAACATTTTAATGTACCATAGATACTTAAACCTTCACCTTATTTAAAAAAATGCTTTACCTATTCCAATCAAAGGTTCTCTCATTTTTGTATGATCAATGATCGTCATAGTATTAAAAAGAGTTAGTGAGCTCATAAACATTCATCACCTTTTCCACTTACTGAATAATGCAATTTTAACCATGTATAAATTTAATCCATGCTTTACGATTCATTACTTTAAACAAGTAAGGTGAACTACAATATCAATTACATGTATAGCTATAGACATAAAATCATGTACTTGGATATGTTTCTAGGTCACAAAATCATACTTGCATTCATATGATTCCTAAGTGAGAAAACTAGTAATCGATCGTCATCTTTGGCCTTTTTGTGTTTCTTATTTTCTATTTGGTCTCCTATACACTTCATCCCACCTCTAATTTTATTACTTTATCTTCGTGACTTTTAATGCTGCAGCACCCAAATAGGATGTCAAAGATGCCTCGTGTGCCCTCATCCTTCTAGGTGCCCCCGATTTATTTCTACTTTACTCAATTTTTTGGGCTTCTTTTTATCTTTTGGGCATCTTATTTTCTTATGGTTCGACCTTCCAATTGTCAATTGTGAAATTTAACCAAGGGAATCATATAAATACAAAGCTATGTGACCAAAATAAAGTACCAAGCTCTAATCATCTATTATCATTACCTAAGGTTTCATCCAAAGGAATTCTAAGAACATCCAAAGGCATTATAAGAACATCATCCATATAGCACTCACTCAAGGGGCAAGGGACTACATTTTCTACATACATGCATAGGATGGGAAGTTCATTTTTCCATCCACACATCTATTTACATTGGTACATCTAGTTATTTCCCATTATCATGCACACTTACACATGGGCTTCCTAGGGCATGATTCTATCACACACACAAAGAACTACATGGAATGTGATATGTAGTGTAGCACTCGATAATAAGTTCACTTAGTTGGGTGACTGATCAGGGTCACCCAACTCCCATATTACATCTTTTATTTTTAGGATTTGAAGTAATTTAAGGTTTTACAGGTGTCATCATATCTTTACATGTTATGGTGAATTCTGCTGAATCATCCATCAACATATAGGATACCAAAAATGCGACCATCAATGATAACATCTGAAACCAAAAAAAAATAGGTTTTGGCCATTTTCACATATCACAGCCCAGTGAGCAACTCCAGTGCACCAAGTCACCTGACTGGTCTAGGTGCCCTAGTATTGTCTCATCCAATAGCTCTAGAATTTATCAGTGCACAAAATGGAAATGACATTCTTCCCTTCATTTTCATTTCTCCAATTTGTACAGTCCTAGAGCATCTCACATCAGTAAAATCAGCTAAGTCTTTATTTCCCTCTCTTGCACTTAGGGTTTCATATTTATCTATCTTATTGCTTGTGTGATATATTCCGTATCTAACAAAATCAGTTTTATTATAGTTTACATGTGTTACTCTTCAATTATGGTTTTACAAAAAATATATTTTTAAATCATTTGGTGAACCCATCTCTCAAATTCCACCTTCTTTCTATGGTTTTCTTCTTATGCTCATTACCCGTAGTGGTCATTTTGGGTCTTTTGAGAAAATTGAGTTGTCTTCATATTTTTGTAGGGTTCTAAATCAATGGTTGAATCTGATAACCCCTTTACCAACTCTCAAAAATTTCCTCTTGAAAACATTAAAACATCTAATAGTGAGCAATCCTATGATGAGGACACCAACATTGATCAAGAACAACTAGAAAAGGTTACCAATTTTTGTCAAGCTTTGTCATGATAATCCTACACATCTTCCACATATTCTCCATGCTTTTATGGATGCTAAAAATTATGACATGTTGCTTTTTCACCTCTTGTAGGTTCTTCCTTGGTTTTTATGGTCTCCACTCAATCCCTTCATTTGCCTACTTCCATTTCCCATTACTACCACTCCGATCATTCAACCTAACACTTCTCTTTCATAACTCTGGATCTTCATCAAACACTCTGATTTAAATTCTTTATATTAAGATCTGTAAACTTAGATTTTTTAACTTCAAATAGTTACTTCTCATGCATCTCCATCTCTTGATTCCACCTTACTTCTTCATACTCCTTTCACACCCACCATTTCCACTTATGCACTTCCTCCAAACTTCGTCACTCCTAAGCTTCCCACCTTCAATGGCCATGGTGACCCTCAAGAGAATCTCCAAGATTTTCATGTTGCATGTCTAGATTATGTAGATGATCATACTTTACTAGCAAATATCTTTCCTAGAAGCCTCAAGATTATGTTATGTGTTGGTTCTACAATCTACCTATCCATTCAACAACATCATTTACACATTTATCTAATATGTTTCTCATCATTTTCAATCAATATCGGTTCTAAGATATCCTATGCTCACCTTGCAAAACTTAAACAACAATATAATGAAATCACAATAGATTATGTGTTACGATATAAGAAAACTTAGCTAAGATGTCTAATGTACTCATGGAATCTAAATTGCAAGATATTTTTGTCTAAATTATTTTGTCTCCATTGTAAGAGAGTTTCATCTTTGAGACCTCTCCATCATTTGATCAACTATTCCATACTCTTAAGTTACATGAAATCAAACTATTATCTATGGGCAAGCTCAAATATCATGATCAGAATTTATCTTCTAATCATTTCCAAGTCAAATATACTTTCAAGACATCTACTAATCCCATTGAATAAAAATCTATTGTTAACATTGTTTCTACTCTTGAAAAGATTCAATGGAAACCTCCAAAGCATACATTCACAAAATTGCCTTATGCTCTACGTTATTCTATTGCCACAACTCATAAAGAGAAATCTTATTATGCTTCCACCACCGTTGAATCTTGATCCATCTCTCCCTAAAGGGCTGAAATTATAACAAAAATGATAGATGTGACTATCATCAATGTGTTGGGCATTCAACTAATCGATGTTTCAAACTTAGGCATCTCATTCAAGATCTCATCAACAATGACGCAATTGAGCTCCCTAAGCCTTCGACATCCAAGCCGTCAATGAAAAAAAAAGCTTAAAATATTTAATGATCCATTTTCCAAGACAAGTTATTGATTCCTCATCTAATCATACATATCATGTTGTGCCTCCTCCTTCATCGGGGACCTTGATTTTGTAGTTACTCATACTAAGGCATCTCCACTACTCATCACTTTTTCTTATCATGATTATCATGCTACATTTTCTTATAATACACTACATATCAAAGCTTCTATCATTTCATGCTATCAATAATACCATGATTGATCTATCGGCTCCTATTGGTGTGTGCTCTATTGCACTCCTTATTGCTATCAACTATCCACTATCTCAAATTTCATATCTAATTCCAAAATATTATGGCTTCATCAAGCTTCCAATTATAGTTGGGCCTCTCACCATGCTTATGCCATTTATTGTGGCACCTTTTGTCAAAGGTTGTGACATGATCTTAGGTCTTCCTTGGCTTCGTGCTACTCAAGCTATAATTTCCATGAATCACTTGTGTCTAAAATTCATTCACAATAAGAAATTTATCACTCTCAAAGGTGTTCCACCATCCACTCTGTTGCCAGCCTCCTCTTGAGGTTTCCATTGCACTTGCTAGAGCATCTAGGTCCCTAGGCCTCTCAAATCTAAGGCATCTTCTGCACCTAGCTCACCTATTCGCACATGACCTACTCATTTTCATCGGTCTACTAGTCCATATTCTTGGCTTAAGTCTTCTACTTGGGAAGCCTCTTCACATAGGTGTTCCTCACCTCATAGGTCTACTTCACATAGGTGCTCGTCACCTCTTAGGTTTCCTTCACATAGGAGCTCATCACCTCCTAGGTCTACTTCACATAGATTTTTGTCACCTCCTGGTATACTTCACATAGATTTTTGTCACCTCTTAGGTATGATTCACATAGGTGTTCACCACCTCCTTCAAAGACATAAGTCTCATTCACCAATACATTGTCATTATTGTCATGCATCTCCAATCTCATATCATGTCTCACATGTTTTTATCTCCTTTGACATCGGGTGAAGGAACCTTTCCCTTCACTTTCATTGGATAGCTTACTCATCATCATACACTTGGGGCATCATTCTTACTTCCCCCTAACATTATCAAGTATCTATCAGGTTATATTATTACACTTTCAGTGTGTCATACTTCATCTTTCTAAGCATCATTACACAACTTAATACAATTTTATTATCATTACCCCATGACAATGCTTCTCTAGTTCCATGGTTTATACTCGATTGTTGAGGGTATAAACCTGAAATGAACCTCACACACTAAAATTTCACGCTCTAACTTCACAATAAATCTTTCTATCATTTTATTTTTCACACATCATACTACTCTCTTCTATACTCTACACTTTATGTTCCATTGATCTATCTTTTTATCACACTTTATAAAACCATTTCCCGATGATGCAATCTTGCTCTCTAGTTAATTATTGATTGTTAAAGGGTCTTTTATAAATGAACCTCCTCTCATACTCACACACATTACAATAGCAACCCAAATTCTTACTTGGATCCTCGCCTGTGATGGACACCTGATCTGGCTCACCATGTGATTAGACAATTAGCATCACAGGGTGCTCCTAAACTTTCTTTGGGTACTTATGACTACTAGAAGTTATAGTTACTTTCTGATATCAGCACATTTCATAGTAGTTCATAGAGAAGTTTCACATGATCGCTACGTTTGCCTCGTAATCACGAATATATGCAATATCCTACTATCTCCATTTTCCGTATGGGACAATATGAAAATAAAACACAAATCACACCATTTTAGTGGTGTATAAATTCATAAAGAAGTCATGGAAGGAGGGTAAAAATATACCTCTCTCCCCAACACTCTTCTTCTTCGTGGCATGAGATCACCCAAGAAATTCGTGACTTGTGATGAGATCGCCAAAAATTATTTTTGGCGTGAGATCTGTTTGAACATAATGATTAAGTGCGTTGCCACCCTTAATTAATATGGCTCCATCACTATTATATAGGTTAAATGTTTAATAATATGAAATATTTTTCTATTATTAAATATTCATACCTAGGTAATATACACAGGTAAGTATTTAATAATGTGAATCGCTTATTTTTCTATTTATTAAATACACTAACCTAGGTATATGTGTCAACCATTTTAGGTTGAAAAGGTGGGTTGGGAGACATACCCAATCACCTTATATAAAAATTACTTTAGGTCCTCATTTGATATATTCGGGAAATATATCAAAGGTGTGCAAATCAAGTGATTTGGTTTTACCCTTGTAATTAGGGTTTCAAAGGAGGAGGTGATTTTACTTGATGTAAAATAAGTTCTCTAAAGTAAAAGGTTATTTTCAAAGTGGTTTTTACCCTATTGGGGTTTTCCACTATAAATATTGTGTCACCTATGTTATTTATTTCCTGTAAGTATTTCTTTATTTACTTATGTGATGATGTAATGTTTATTTAAATATTTATGGTAACATTACATAATGTATTAATGTTTAGCATTAATGTTGAATTAATCTATAAATTGTTGAATCCTTGAATTCTAACATGGTACCAGAGCATGGTTTGAATTAAATAGTTTAGATATAATAATGTTGTATTTATTCTATTTAATTATTATGCGTTTTTTCAACCAACCCGAAAAGGGTATTTAAAATAATCAGGCCCCTTCTTTCCATTGTGTAACCTAAAAGTTTTTCTTTGTGAAGAATCAAGGTGAATTCACAAGTGGAAAATTTGGAAACTTCTTACCTCCCGTGAAAACTTGTGTACAGGTAAGGGTAAAATATTTGAAATATTTTTTCTCTATAGTTTTAATATGTGCAGGTTGAATTTTTTCAATGGTAAATGAAGGAGGAGACAAAGCTCCATCAAAATAGGATTTGAATTTTTTCCATTGGAAGCATGAAAAATGTTGTCTCCTCTGTAAATTCTAAGGTTAATGTAGAATTTAAATTCCCTTTCTGGTAAATGTTTTAAATCTTTTTCATGAGGGGCCCCCATAATAAGGGTTATATGTGTTTATTTTAATATATATATATATATATATATATATATATATATATATATATATACACTATAGTTATAAGGTTTATAAAGTATATGTTTTTTTTATAAATATATATAAAAACTATTTTTATACGTAATTTTTACATTATAAATTATAATAGGTTATTATAATGTATTAAAATATAACCTCCCTAATACTCTACAAGAATAAATTCTTGAATTTCACATTCTCGAAATACACAACAAGTTTTAATTGCATTAAATTTGAAGTCAAATGACCATCATGGCAGCACCAAACATAAGGCCAAATGATGGTCATTTAGGCGCCAAATTTAAGCTAGTAAGTTTTAGGAAATTTTCACCGCGTTAAAATTGGCGGTCAAATGACCATGCATACAAAGGTACAAAAATAAGGTAGAGATGATGGTCATTTAGAAATCAAATTTTAGTTGGTCGGATCTTTGTTTACATTAATTTTTTTTTTTTTAGAGATTTGAAGTCATATGCATTCTTAGGGGTTTCTTCTTCACTTCTATATGGTCAAAAAAATTTATATAAATATGGGGTATAATGCAAAACCCTTTATAGATTACGGGTTATTATTTTGATCATGGAGGTTAATTAGTATGCATTTTAATGACATAATTAGTTATGATCAAATAGTTTCTTTAGATCTAATTCTATTAAAAAATTGGTTTTTTTGATAAATATGTATCTAACTCGTCGTGGTGTATTGTATATTATAATGGTGTGTGTTTTTATGGTGTTCGGAAAAATGGCGCCCATTTACTTTTCCTCAATAAATATCAGATCCAAAATGGATCCATCTACAACATTTGGAATATCAAGGTCAAATCGAAACTTGTGGTGAGGAAACTTTAGACGATTGTTTTAGGAACGAGTTTACACCCACTAGTTTTCAAGTGATTGAAATGTAGAGATAATATGAATGTAATCTCATAGCATTTAGTGGAGGCCCTTTTCATGATTCTCGCGCAATGTGAATGATGAATATATTCTACACATCAGGTAATATCAAACATCCCGAAAGAGATATGGACACAATTAGAATCCATTACGAAGGTACACATTTATCTAAGATTATTAAGATTGTTTTAGAATTACCTATGAATCCTATGAAAGGAGATGAAAAATTAGTTAATTTCTTAGCCAAGATTAAAAATATTAAATCATAATTAGATGGATACAATTGTGACTTAATTCGTTAAAAACTAATCTACTTTATTGTTTAGTTAAATATTTATAAAAAGTTTAGGAATTTTATTTCTATCCTAAATTCTAAATATCATAATGAAAGATCAATTTCTAGCCACTTAAATACTTTGAGTGCTCTTATGATACAGGAAGAGCAAGTGATGATGAACTTCGACTCTAAGGAGAATTGCTTTCAAGAACTTCTCACTCAGACCCCAAGTTCAAGCTTGGCATAAGTCCTTCCCCATCAAAAGTGTGAACTAAATATCATGCGTGTTGATAAGAAAATTTTTCTTCTCGAATACAATTACGGTAGGATTTAATGGTAAATGTCACAAATGTGGTAAATTTGGACATAAAAAGGAATATTGCAAATCTAAGAAACCTATCCATAAAAACTAGAAACAGACTGTCTCTTCTAAATATAATTTAAAGAAAAGGATAGTTCTAATGATGCTCCTAAAATTGCCGTATTTATATGATACTTTATACTCCTCTTATTCTAGATCCGTGTGCTTCAAATCATGTGACTAGTATTTCCAATTCTCTATTTGATGTTATGAAAATAAATGAATTTTTATATCTCGTGATAGCTCATCCTTAGTACCGCAATATAAAAAGGAAAAGTAAAATTTTCAAATGGTGTTTTGAAAACATGTTTTATTTTTCCTAAGCTTAAAAAGAATATGTTATCATGTTCGCAGTAATCCTCATGATGGTTTATCTATTCAAATTTTAAGGATACTTGTACATCAAAAATAGTTATGATAGTATAATTGTTGTTCCCTCCAGGAATTGTAAAAGAAATGGCCTCGTATATTTTTATGATTTCTTTTGCATCATGTTTCTCAGATCTTAAATTTTAATAATTCAAAATTCATATGGCATTAAATGTTAGACGTGTTAATTATCAAAGCTTATATTCACATGACCTTCCTCAATATGTCCGTCACAAGTTTATGGTTAGTATTCCCTTTTTTCAAAATACCACCTCTTCCAATTTCATACTGATGGATTTCTGTGAATGAGAAAGCCGAGCTACCCCTCCACTTTCGAGGGCCCGATTCTTCTTCTAGTTGAGAATGGCAAGTCCAATTCTAGATTATCCTTCGATAACAGCCCCAGAGGAGCAAGTCGAAAGATAATATTACTTTGTGGAGTGTCTTACCAAAATGAAAGTTGGTGGTTAAGGGTATCCTCCTGGGGGAATGGGAGAAAGATAAAGACACAATGAGGGTGGAGTTAGGAAATCCAATGCTTTGAGGAAGAATGAATGTGTGAGGTGAGCCCATCAGATTCAAGAACTATGAGAAGGAAGATGTTGTATTTAGAAGGGGTCCTAAAATCCATGGAGGACATGAATGAGGGGGTAAAGGGCTTTGTCCATTCTCGAACATCATCAAAGCATTTCAAAGAAGATGGTCGTGATCAGGTAGGTTGTCCAGATAAAACATGTTTAATGAAGGAGCCGGAGATTCAAGTTAAAGTTCTCGCTGTGACAACCTAGTGGAGGGGATCGAATGGGAAAAGAAAAGGAGGAGATTCACCTCTCTGGGCATAAGTGGCTTGAGGATTAGGTGGTACTAGATTCCAGATGGTCGTCTATAGCCTCTAGGCCTCGTGGCCTGGGTTTTTGCTTGTTGCGAGGTTTTTTGCCTCTCTTAACTATGTAAAGTGACTACTCGAATCTGTGGTACCCTATTACTTTGAGGTATTTTTTTGTCCTCTCTGGGTCCAAATTTATAATTTTAAGAGTTAAGCTGTTTAACTCCATCTTTTTGGTACCCTTTCTAGTTTTTTTTTCATGTTTTTGCTTCGGTATGCGCTCTCTCTTGTACTAGCCCCTTTTGGAGCCGAATCCCTATTTTGCCTAATCTAATAAAAAAATCTTATATAAAAATGTCTAGATATAATATAGTAAAGTGTTTTCATGTGTTGTATTCTTCTCATGAGCATGCATGTAGGGTGTTTACACTTAAAAAATCACTAAAACCTTCACTACATCCCGAGGAGAGTTCCTCTTCCTCTAGAACTTCCTATTCAGTGAGTGATGTTATAGTACCTCTGAAGTATATTCGTTAAATGGTTATTTATATGTCAGGATCAAGTATTTATGATTTCACTAGAATGATTTTGACTTGTTTCTTAAAAATAAATATGATGTATTTGGAAAATTTTAGGAATTTAAAGCATTTGTTTAAAAAATCATCAAATTATAAAACTCAAGATATCATAGAAAATAATGGGGGTGAATATGTTAGCAAGACATTTGAAATTTATGTATTGATTGTGGTATTAAAAGGGAATTAACTTCTCCTCATTCTCCCCAATCTAATGGTGTTGTAGAAAGAAAAAATATGACTATTTTAGATATGGCTCGCACTATGCTTCATTCTACTGGTCTTCCCAAATTTCTATGGGTAAAAGCAATGAACACAGTAGTCTACATCCTAAATAGGGTCCCTACCAAATTTATTCACCTTTCAACCCCATTAGAGAAGTGGTCCAATCAAAAACTTGATGTCTCTCATTTAAAAGTGTTTGGTAGTCCTTCTTTATATATTCCTAAAAAGAAAAGAAAGAAACTTGATATGAATTCATTTTATTGTATTTTCATTGATATGGTATTAACACTATAGGTCTAAGGATTTACAACCATGTAAAAAGGGAAGTAACTAAAAATCACAATGTTGTTGTGTTGGAAAAATGTTTTTGTTCATCTACTAATGGTAATGATATTCTTGTCAATACTTCTAATGATGGTTTCTAATTCTGATAGTGAAAATTTGGTAAATGGTCATGATGATGTTTCTTTGTGTTGATATTATTGATGTTTCTAAATCTCCTATCTCCCTAGTTAAGAAAAACCAAAATGGGCTCAATCTGTTAGAAAGTTCTAATCTTATTGATCTTAGGAAAATTACAAGAAGCCATCATACTGATATTGCATTAATGACCTCTTGTATGAACCTCCGAGATGCAAAGTTTCAAGAAGCTTCTCAAGATGATAATCGATCAATGCAACGTAGGTCAATATAATGCCCTAATTCAAAATCAAAACCCAGGAGCCAGTTCCACCTCTAGAGAAAAAGAAGTATTATAGGGTATAGATGGTTATACAAGGTAAAAAATATAATGTTGATGGTAGTATTTACAAAAACAAATCAAGAATTTTTTCTATAGGTTTCACTCAAAACCTAGTATTGATTATGGTGAGAAATTTTCTATCAGAGCTAAGATGAGTATCATTAGGGGCCATGTTTGTTATTACTGTCAACTTGGGTGGGAAATCCACCAAAATGGATGTAAAAACTACTTTTTGAATGGTGATTTAAAAGAAGAACTTTACATATCTCAACCCCAAAGGATTTGAAGAAAATGGTAAAGAAAAAACTATGCTCGTAAGTTGAAAAATCATTTTATGGTTTAAAGCAAGCTCCTAGATCTTAGTATGCAAAAATTAATGCCTTCTTTAAATAGTTAGGTTTTGTTAATTGCTCTTCTGGAAATGATCTATTCATTAAGTAATAAGGCTCTCGTATTATCATTATATGTATATATGTTGATGATTTTCTTATGAATAGTGATAGTTCTACTTTAATGCATAGAATTAAAAAAAATTAAATAGTACTTTTGAAATGACTCCATTTATCTCTCTTACATCACTTTCTTAGTGTGCTCAGATTTCAAGATAAGTATTCTATTTTTGTTTTTCTAAACAATATACGCAACCAATGTATCTAAATTCTTTAACATGATTGATTGTAAACCAAATATACTCCTATGGAATTTGGACTAAAACTTGATCCTAAGCTCCGCATGTGAAGATAGTTGATCCTACTTTATATAGGAAGTTAGTCAGTAGTTTAATTTATATAACTATAACTAGATTTAGATATTTCCTACTTTTGAATAGGAATTACTTCAAGGTTTATACAAGAACCTTTATAGAGATCATTAGAATCTTGCAAAAAAAGAATTCTTAGATATATTAAGGGAATAATCAATTATGGGTTTCAGATTATACTAAGAATGAAAATGCTAACTTGTATGGATTTTTTTATTCTAATCATGTCGGGTGATGTATTGGGATAGAAAATCTACTATGGTTATGTGTTTAAATTTGGTGTAGGTGCCATTACTTAGTGCAGCAAAAATAACCAATCGTTTATATCTTCAATTGAATCCGAGTATAGGAAGTGCAATGGAAGTCTAGCAAAATAAGTGATTTATGGCTGAAATAGGCTATTCATGAGATAAAGATGAAGGATCCGTAGTTTTCCCTTGCTCTGCAAAACCAGAGAACCGTAGCTCTCGTGCACATAATCTAGTATAACATCGAGGACGAAGCACATTGAGATACATATACACTTCATCCATGAGAAGGTGATAAGTGGTGAGATAGATCTCAAGTTCATGCTTGATCTAAGAGAAGGTTGCCGTGCAATATTGACAAAGCCCTCGAGTGATGATGCAAAGTTTTGTCACTTTTGTGAAAAATGGATTGCATGTAGTTACCATTGAGGGGGAGTGTACCCGATAAATGTCACCTCCTAATAGAGCTTGGCATTTCTAAATGTAAATTTATAAAGACCTTAGAGAAAGTGTAAAATACTTTTATGTAGCATGTTTATACCTCCTCGGCTTATTTTTAAGAAAGAAGTGTAAAGACCTTTTTAAAGGCGGTCTTCAATAAACTCTTTAGTGCTATTGATTTTACTCTGTAAACATCCAAATGCAAGCATATTGTTAAGGATGTCCTTGGTTATAAAATTTCCTATATGCTTGGGTTTAGTAACCTTTATGAGAACTTGTGAGAAATACAAAACTCTTATTAATTCATACTTAGCCAATGATCATGGGGATGATTTCTGGGATTTCAAATCTTTGTACTCAAAAGGTAACTTCAATATGATGGTGTTATAATTCCTTCAACCTATATGCTATCCTAAAACCTTTATGGTTTAAGGATTGTAAATCATGTAGTGTACCACACGCAGTAATCTATTGGCATATTTTTCCCACTTAACATTAAGGAGGAGGTCAAACATAATGATTAAGCAATGGCCACCCCAATTAATATGGTTCCATCACGCATTATATAGGATTAAATATTTAATGATATGAAATAGTTTTCTATTATTAAATATTCATACCTAGGTAATATATATTGTAAGTATTTAATAATGTGAATTCTATTTATGTTTTTATTTATTCAATACAATAACATAGGTATAGTCACAACCATTTTAGGTCTGAAGGTGGGTTTGAGACATATGCCTAATCACCAGATATAAAATGACTTTAGGTCCTCATTTTATATCTCAAGTGATTTGGTTTTATCCTTAGTAATTAGGTTTCAAAGGAGTGGTGATCTTACTTCAAATAAGTTCTTCAAGTAAAAGGTTACTTTCAAAGTGGTTTAATACCCTAGTGGGCTTTCACTATAAATATTTTGTGTCACATGTGTGCTATTTATTTCCTATAAGTATTTCTTTATTTGATATTATGTGCGTATGATGTAATGTTTACTTAAATATTTATGGTAACATTACATAATGTATTAATGTTCAGCATTAATGTTGAATTAATCAGAAATGTGTGAACCCTTTAATTCTAAATAAGATCACCCCAAAATCATTATTGGTATGAGATCACCCAAAAAAATTCGCTCTCCTACAATAGTTCAAGACATTTTCTATCCTTTTCACTCTTCAAAGATTAGGTACACTTTCCTTTACTACTTTCTCACAAATTTACATGCTTTTACATACTTCTATGTAAGTGGCTTTTTATGATACATATGACCTTGACTACTCTTTCACTCTCTTTACTATGGTGTTTCCTTAATATCCAATAATAAGTATCTCTACATCAAGTACAATGAAAGGTAAAACATGGTACAACATTATACACTCACCTCCCTAGTGTCACTTCCTCTTCTTAGCTCTCCACACTTCATTTTTTATCACTTCACTCTTCACTTTCTCTCTCTTCAGACGCCTATCAGCTATCACATTTTACATGGTTATCATAAGTACACATTTCTTATCTACTTCATGTTATTGATTATTCATTCAACAAAATAAACTGGGGAAAATGCAGATAATGTACCAAAAATTATGCACTTCTAGTACATTTCTAGGTCCTAAAATCATACTTCGCATTCTACATATGTTCATGTTAGAAAATATTTTGGCCTTATCCTATTTTCAATTTTTTCTGTCCTACCCACTATATCCTAGTCTAAACTTTATTGCTTTATCTTTTAGTACTCTATACACTCAGCACTCCGTGATAAGATTTCAAATACCCAGTTCCTCATCCTTCTCCGTGGTGCCCCCGACTCCTCTTTCTACTTTACTCACTTTCTCGATTCTTTTATATTTTGGGCATCTTATTTTCTTGGCTATGGGTTAGCCTTCCATTTCAATTATGAAATTCTACCAAGGGGAATCAGGATAAATACAAATCTATGTCACCAAAATAAAGTGACCAAGTTTTGAGCATCTATTATCATCACCTAAGGTTAGTATCCAAAGGCATTCTAAGAGCATTAAAGGCATCCCTTCTAGCACTACTCTGGCGGACATGCATGTGACTCGCATTTTCTATGCATACACACAGTAGAAGGTAAGTTCATTTTTTACATCCACACATCTATTTACATCAGGTACATCTAATCATGTGAACTTACATATGGGATTACTAGGCATGATTCTATCACACATGCACAAGAATCATAATGGAGTCTAAGGGTGATGGTGTAAAGCTAGTGCCTCAGCTTGTAAGTTCATACTAAATCTCAAGCTGACCGTAGGGGGCCAGTTACCTAAGTCCCCATATATCGTATCTTTTCTTTTTGAAATTGGCGTAGCTTCACTGGGTTTTACAGGCTATCATCTCTTTACAGTTTCTTATATGAAAATGTCATGCAAATCATCCATCGATTTCATATGACCATTAATGTACAACCTTTGTATTGACACTACAAAATTTAGGTTCCATCCATTTTCACAGACACTTGAGCAACCAAGAGATAGACCCTGCAGCACAGTGGAACCCCTCGTAACTCCATTCCAAGATCCATATTCCAAGCTCAGTCCAATATCTCCATAATTTATATGTGCACAAGATAAAGCATGATAGTCTTCCTTCATGTTCAGCATAGCTTCTCCAAAGTAGCTGCATAATCCTATCATCTCGGTGTAAACTCAACCAAGTATTTATTTCCTCTCTCTTACACCTATGGCTTCATATTTATCTAACTAGTGGGCTCTGTGGCATCTTGCATTCTACTATCTGTTTATTATAGTTTCATACTTATTTCTATACAATTAGGGTTTTACAAAAATTCAAATCAACAACAATCAAAAAGTATCCAATCATCAAACTTTCACACTCCAGCAAGGTAAGTAAATTCAAACAACCAGTGAAGAAAACAAGTTATTAACGTGAAAGTATCTCACAAGTGCTTAGTGACAAGCATTGTTACGCCACATGGTGGCTTCAACCATACGTGTGAGTATGTTTATCATTTTAAAGGTAAACGATGACTTCAACGGCTATGACATCAACCCAAGAACTCTTCCAATTACCAAGTCCTCGTGACTCCACCTCATCGTTAATTACTTAATTTTCAGTGAATTACATGAAATGATAATGTGGATGATGACACATCGAAAGATGTATTGGGAATGAAATTAAATTTGATTTCTTTCTACCATCCTGAAACAAATGGACAATTAGGAAAGAGTGAACCAATTTTTGGGAAGATATGCTTAGAAATATATTGCATGGATCAATAATACAAATGAGAGAGATATATACCATTATTTGAATTTGTTTATAATAACACTTACCACTTCCTAATTGAAAATGTCTCCATTTGAAGTGTCAGATGGTATAAAGGCTGTAGAACTCCACCAATTAGTCAGGATATCATGAAATATAGTAGAGGTGGTATTGTGGGCAGAAATTCTCGACTAAAATGGAACAACAAGCTAAGCTTCATTCGTGAGCGGTTGAAAAAATGTACTGATATGCAGAAAAAATGCTGATTTAAAAGGGATTGATAAAAAAATGAGGAAGAAGACAAGGTCTTTTTTAGGGTAAAATCCAAAAAGAGATCTATCTCATTTGATAAAGTTTTCTAAGTTTATCTCCAAGATATGTAGGACCCTTTGAAGTCTTATAAGTTATAACCTAAAGTGGACTTATGCAAATTATCTTTACCTCCCACATCATGTCTAGGGATTCATAATGTTTTTCATATATATTTTCTTTAAAAGTATGTTTCTTATATATCAAATATTATTAATTAGAACTCATTACAAGTTCAGACCTTGAGAAATCATTGTAGTTTGAATCCAATAAGAGTTTTTTAAACTAACAAATTACGCCTCATAAATCTATAGAAGTTGCAATGTAAGGTCCAATGGGACCAATATTCTAATAACAACACAACTTGGGAGAATATGGATGATATGATGACTACTTTTCCTTTCTTGTTTAAGTAAACAAATTGTTGTTTTTTTGATAATTTGTGATGGATTCATTGAAAACTATTTGATACTTATTATAAATAAATGGAAATTTAATCCATATTAAGTAATTTTTGGGAATTAACTTGTTGAGATAAGGCTGATACAACCAAGTTTTAGAACTATGATTGGTTAAATTTCGTAAAATTTCCAAAAATAAGAAAGTTGAATCAGATTCTTCCCATGTTATTTTTTTATTTTATTATGACTTTATATGTTAGAAATAATATAAATTTAAATCATTGGACGATGATGATTCCTTAGAGGGGAATCTTATGGTACATCATTTTAAACTTATAATGTAAATTCATTAAGATCAGACTATTAATCTAAGACTAGTGGACCTTTGCCTCGGTAAATGATTTTTTTACACACACACATACATTAGTACATGATACGAATCATGATAATACACAGACATTATCTGGTAAAGGTACACAGTGTGTGTGTGTAATGTGTGTGTGTGCAAATAAAGTTTTGCTCATATTAATTGGATAGATAAATATACCAAAAATGACTTTCACCATATGGTCATAAGGAACTTCATGAAACTAATGTGTAATAGTTAATGTAAAATCGGGTCAGCTAGACCATTCTGAAATAGCATCACACTTTAGTTCAGATTAAATACATGTGGTCAGATGCATCTTCTGTACTACATGTGATTTGGGTCTTGGTTTTGAGTTATCGTCCAATTGGTATGGGTTTAAAGTTTAAAATCTTGGTTAAACTCGCCGCTGTCAATTTGGAGGAATATCAGCGAAATGAACGATTATCGTGGTTTAAAAGCCTGATGTCCATGATGTGGCATGGTAGTTGAATGAATGGAAAGGTAAGTGATGTTAGGAATGGTCAGGGAACCATTAAAATGATGTATCTGAAGATGAATCTTCCTGAAGCCACATGCATGATATTATGCTCTGTTTCCAGAATGCTTGGTTTGTTTTGAGCTCTACATGGAGGTTTTGATGGAATTTGGTTTTATAAATTATGTGGTGAATTTATTGTTGTTAAAATCTGTCACAACATGGAATTTTTGTTATTTAAATAAAGTTATTGGAATATTTTTAGGATGTTTACAAGAATTTGATTTGGTATATTGCAGAAGATTGGAGAAGCAAAAACACAAGCATGGGTTTCATACTTTTACTCTTTGTTGTTTTAATGATGAAATCTCTAGATAAGTATATGGTTTTATCTATTATAATGAATTTTTTAATGAAATGTTTCTAATTTAGGATCATTATTATTGATATTTGAACACTTTTTATTTGGTTTGATGGAGAAAACTAGAAAATAGATAGGAAATGGTTGAGAACGAAATGGGTTATTGTTTTTTGTGAGTATTTGATCTTTATATGTTTTATCCATTTATAAAGTGAAATATGGAACATTTTTGGGTATGATCCAAATATGGGAACTAAACACGACATGAGGTGGTTTAATAGAAAATAATAAACTTGTTTTATTTTGATATCTCTTCTTAGAGCTTTTTGGCATTATTTAAATACCGCTTTTTGCTGGATTTTTGTGGGAAACTGCAACGACGTATGTTTGAGATATTTGGGTATGTTCATTGTTTATAAGGACATTTTCAGCTCTTAGTAGAGCTTTTCGCTTATCATTTGCCTGCTTCCTATATATTTCAAGATCATTGATATTACTTGTTGTATAACTCTTGTTGATCATATTATAACCTCTCATGAACACGCATTGCTTCTATTAATGGGATGAAATTTGGGTAATAAAATAAGAATTTTAAAGCTCTCTTTTATAGAATTTTTGTTTCCATTCTCTCTCTACATACATTTTTGTTGGGATTTTAGATATTGAGTAGATTTGGAAATGGATTCACTTGTTTTCTTCATTTGATTAAACTGAAAAATAGATAATTTTTGGTTTGGTTGTTTGTGACTTTGGAAAAAGGAGATAAGAGTAAGAAATAAATCCTTATAGAGCATTTTTGTTCTATCTTTGATTACATTTTTATATTTTGGATTATTATGCATGGGTTGTAAAAGAATTAAGGGGAAAGTTTACGCTCATTCTAGTATAAAAAAATGTTATCATTCCTTCTTTTCATAAATTGTAGGATTTTGGTTGATATGAATTGTTCATAAAGAAAGTAATATATCTTATAGCTCCATCTTGATAATTGTTGATCATAATTATTATTAAGGCACTTTCAAATCATTAATATTAACATATAACTCACAACTCTTATTATGAGAAAATATGTTACCGTTTGGTTAAAAACATTCTTGTTGATACGTTGTCTTTATTATTGTTTTATTGAATACATTTTGTTTTGAAAATGAAATATGAATTTTGAAAAAATAGAAATGAACTTGTTTGTCATATAGAGATCCTTCCATGAGGTTGATGTTATCATGTTACATACAATTTGAGGATATTTGATGAAATTTGGAAAAAGATTTCGGGGTATTTAGCTCCACCTTGTAATTTTATGTTCATTATGTTTGTTTGATTATAGAAAGAAAGGTCTGAAATATTGGTTGATTGGAAACTTGAAAAAGTGAAGGATTTAGTAAAAACTATTTTTATTATTTTATGTTGTTGGATGTCTCAATACTTATAATATGGAAATATAGACAATTGTTGGATTACCACTATTAAAATGTATATGCATAATTATTTGATTATATAGATGCCAAACATAAATTTATTGAGATAATTGAAGAATATTGTGAGTTATTATATTTGCAATTGTTGTTTGCTGATGCATTATATGTATTAATATTGTTTAAAAATTTCAAGTTGTATTAAGTTGGTTGTCAGAATAGTGACATCAAACATAATGTTTATATATAATATGAAGTACCATTTTCATGTGTGTATGCTAAATATTACCTATTATAAACTAGGAAGTTTATAATTATAACATAATGATTAAAAATTATTTAAGCCATAACTTATTCAATTATTTCCTTATAATTACAACATGGATTAAGATTTTGCATAGAATCATTTAAGTTCATACGAACTGACCCATATTCATCTCTCTCCTATAGATTTGCAGGAAATGACAACATACTTGAAGTGATTGTTTGGATTTGATTTGTGATTTTTTTCATGTCTTGAGAGTTATTTTTGATATAAATATGAAAAGGGTCATTGTAACCAATTGATAATGTGATTGAAATATTATCACAATTTAAAAGGGCATTATGGCCCAATGTATTTTTCTTTCTTATTGATGTAAATCATTATTAATGAAGATTAAGGTTTATCCTTTATTAAAATACTAATTTTGGAATTATCTTATTGTTGAGCTAAAAATTTAAATTCTTTTACTTATATAATCAATTATTAATTGTTGATTATTATTAAGTTATATGTTGATTAATTGATTTCATTAATTCGTATATAATGATCAAAGCATATTGAATAACGAAAGACAAAAAAAAGGATAAAAATGAAATAAGGATATTTAAAGTACTTAATAATATTAATGGCATAAAATACTATTCATAATGAGTAAATATAAATAAGAAAATTGATATAGGAAAATGAATAGTAAACCTACACCGAATGATATAAATTAAGTTGTAGAAAATAAGACAAGTGGAACTAATGGAAATACGACAGGAGGAACTAATAATAGTTAGTAACTTGATGAGTTACTAGGACCTCTTATGGAAACCTATTAGTATTTTGAAACAATATGTTTAAAACTAATTGTTAAGAAATACCTAGGTATGTTATCTAACTAAGGTAACTTGCAAATATAATAAGTGTGGGTGAAATGTCCCTTCATCTTCTCGCCAATATCTTTCTTCATGCCAACTTAGGATGGCTATGGAAGGGTAGTGAGGATTTAATGATGAGTAATAATTATATGTGGTCCATATCTTTCCTATATGGATCCTAATATGGTATGGATGGAATTCCTTCTTTGTAGAAAAGATCATGTGTAAATGAATCTTCCTCTTATAAATTAGATCACCTTCTTACATAAAAATGAATCCAAATAACTATATTGAGATGTATGTGGTGATAGGAATATGTTTACAGCTTGTTTTCGTCTCAATGTTTTGAAGCATAAGTGTGACTGAGAGGTGGCACCTAGTCCACATGGTAAATCACTAACACAAACCATATATCTGTAAATTCATTACTTAAACATATCTGAATGCAGACACACAAAGAAAACCAAAACCAAGGGCAAAGTAAGTTAAAAAGCAACTAAATGGGTGGCACACCACAAATAATAAACTCTCATGAAAGAAACATTAGTAAATCCACTGGTATTATCGCAGCATGGGGTCCATCAGGGTAAAAACTACATAATATGAGTAATGCAAACCTTAGCTTGAGTGAGGCACTCAACCCCACAAGGAGCATCAACTCCCTAGTTTAGTAGAGAAAACTAACCCCCACCGAGTAAAGCACCCAATCTAAAAGAGAGGCCACAACCCCTAAAGATGACTGCACACCAACTCAAAGCAACCCAAAGATATCCGATCTCCGATTTTCACTACTACAACTGATGGAGAAATACAATTCTTATCCTGCCAAACCCTAGCTTCACACTCAGGTCTCTAAACCCTGGCTACTCTTTCTTCACTACAAAGCTCTAATCACATGCACACATGATCTTAACTTCCAAATCCCTGTAATTATCTCTCTCCTCTTACATTTCAAATCATGTACTAATACCTATAAAATATCTCTCTAGGTCGACACCTTCCTCCTCCCAAGAGTACTTCATAGGCTCAAAAATGAACCAAAAATACTTAAATATGCTTTTCTTCCTTCTAAAACAAAATATTCTAGCCCATGATAATTTCAACCATAAACTTCTATTAAATTCAAAAATTAATTACAAATAATGGCATAAGACCCAAATAGGTCACTTAGCTAAAACTACATTACATATTCCAAAGTGGTTCAAAACCTCATGGGTACATTCTGAAATGCCCTTGCTACTTGCTTTACACCTTTTACCCAACACTTAAATCTCTATTAAAGAGATAAAAATTCACATAGTTGTAATTAATATCAACCAACTCAGACTGTTTCATTTATCGATCCAAATTTCTTTGAGCACCCCCAAAATAATTGTTCTCTTTGCACTCTTCAAAGACTGTGGAAACTTCTATTTGATCACCAAATCACTTATACTAAAAACTAAAACATGACACAATTAATTAAATTAAAATTCAAAACCTGTATAATACTTATAATTGCTATAAGTCATGAAAACATCCTTCACTTCCAAACAAAAATATACACTTCCTCTACCATATCAACCCGCTGGGAAATTATTGTCTGTAAATGTTAGCCTATAAAATCATTTATACAAACATTAAAGACTTATAAAATGTGGATTTGTCAGTTAAAATTCGATCCATATTCACATATCTCCATATGATAGAAGCATCAGCTAAATCCATATCATGCTTCACAACATCAACTTCATACTCAAGCATTGATGGTTGTCTCTGAATCGCCAAAAATAATCTTCTCTCAAAAAGAATGACCTAGAAACCTTTTCAAGACCTAATCATGATTGAAACCATATAAATGGAAATATATCTTAATAAAATTTCTAATACAATCTCTTAATCATCCCAAAACCTCTACTAGAGTCTGCTATAAAGCATTTTACTTAACCCTATTCGAGATCCCAAAACTACCTCTTCACCAATCAACTTGAGCTAGACCTAAAATACCTATGAACTGAATTTCATGATATTGAACCTCTAGCTGACATCAATAAAAACTCCAAATCATCGCTAATCATTAACTTTCATGCGCCTTTAGACCATCATTCTGAAGCTTCTAATAAACCACAATTCTTATGGGGACCACCCATCACCATGAGCTCAATCCATATACTTATGGAAACTTAAAGATTACTATGCTGCAACTTAAAATCATAATTTTTGCGAATCCAACTGCAATTCAGGGCTGGGGAATCGACTTCTGCAAACTCGCCCACTAGGTTTACACCCAGAGTTCTAGACCTCTTAATATTCGTTAATAAAATAATGTATGACCACCAACTACTATTTTTAAACCTTATAAACTCATCATACATAACATTTCCTAAAATCTACAAGTCCCTAAGTAAATCACATCATTCGTGAAATTATGCACCCAATATTACACTTGAGCTAGGAATTTGCCTTTATTTTCTACCATGTCTCATGCAAAATCAATCATATCCTGGAATAATACATACAAATGGGAACTTGTAAAGTTTAATGAGATCATAATGAATCATACCTCTATAATATATCAAATCATCATAATGACAACATCATATCTCACACATCTCCAGCCACTAAGACTTACTCAGCCTCGTATGTTTGTCCCATCAGAGAGAAACTAGGGACCAACCTAAATAATGCACAACCGAATAACATGGCTAAGATGAACCAAACATACCTAATTTTCCATTACATACATGAACTCAAGTCTCTGTAAGGAGCCAATAGGTTCCAAAACACTCCCATACACCTTTGAAGTTGCGTGAGACATGCTCCAATGAGCACCTATAAATCTGCTGATCCACTTTCACCACTATGCAATCACAGAGTGATTATGAACCCCCAAATAATTCTATATATCATGTCAAAATTATTCTAATAAACTGTGTTAAGCTCATACTTACCAATCAACACCTTCCTAGGCACTTTAGTTTGCAAGAGTAAGCCTACATTATCGAATCAATATTATAGATTATATATGATTTGTTCAAATGTTATACTCAATATATCAAAAAACATTCACTTTTCAATAATGTAGTTTCATCAATTAAAATACTCCACAGACTATGCTAGTACTCAAAATTCAATCTTACAAATAAATAAAACTTAATAATCGTATAAATTTTACTATATCACGGTTCACCAACTTCGGGATTTATTAGTGTTGAGTATCGGGTGGAAGTTGTAAGAATTTAATAAGTAGGGAACTTGGGTGATACGACAGTTCCTATAACCTATAAAAAGGTCTAAATCCCAGTACACAAAGCATACACCAATTATACTTCTACTTGAGACTGCCGAGACTCTATATACCTCAAATCGTATATGGCTATCATGTTACTTGATGGATTATGATTATTTTGAATAATACCTATCATTTGTGCGTAATTCCAAATAATAATGGTGTTAATCAATAAGATTACTACAATAAGGGTAAGGTTTTAAACAACCCTAATTAGGATGACTATAATACTATACACATTTCATTACCTTAAATCTATCACACACTTTAAATTTCAAGTACCCTCAATAATGAATTTACTCATAACTGTACTTGAGTCAAACACAATGCTTACAATATGTAAACATTAATGGAAATATATTTTCCTAAGATCTATCAAGAATTTAAAATTTATCCACTAAGGCTGTATACATTATGACTTATGTGATTCTATCTTCTTGAGCTTCGAACTCATCTTTATTAAATTTGATATACTTCCTACCATGTCAAAGAAGCGATCTAAGAAATAAAATCCAATATTATCATGCTTCAATGTTCAAAATGCCTACCTAAACAAAAATGAGAAGGACCCAAGTTCATATATCCTAAAAATAAAATGAGAATGAGTAATGATGTTTCATATATAATCTTCCCAAGAACTTAATATAATATGACAATCCATAACAATGGTCAACACTCAAGTCACAAGGAAAATATCAAACACATTATTCCTTCCCATAATTATCACACTAACATCTGCGCATGAATTTAATTAATACATCAACTACCATAACCATCTACCACAGGTTTGTGCACTCCTCTCAACATCTCTCCCTCGTAAATACAAATGGAAAGAAAAAATCTAAAGCAACTGGGTCACTCTTACAAAAATCTATTGTTCCCTCCCATCCTTCACCTAAGCAACCCTCCCCAAATAAATTCTTTATCAGCGGCTATTATCGAGGCTTTAAGGAATTCTACTGAAGGAACACAATAAATCGTAATAATGACTAATAGGTATCCTATAAATCTAAGGAAATATGCTACAAAGTCTATAAAGGATCACCATTAATCATTCTAAATTTGAAAATCCTAACTTAGTCCAACTTAGAATAATAATTTTTAATTAACCCCATCCACTAGTAATCGTACAGGAAACATGTAATATTAAGGAAAGGTCCACATATTTTCATTGATCACATCAATCCAATTGGGTATCTTCTCTTACCTAAGTACTTTAAACTCTATAATTATATATCCATGTTTTCAAACAGCACATCCTATGCTGAGCTTTGTTTCAATTACTTGGATTAGCAATGAACAAAACTTGCTGGAAAACACAGAATTACTACCGCTTAGGAGGGAATGAGCATCAATCACTCAGGATCACACTCTGGCTGGGACTTAAATTTATTTCGCTAGTGCAATACGTAGTCAGAAACGAAGACACTG